>CP139501.1:168094209-168694209 GCA_021014915.2 Artemisia tridentata subsp. tridentata | reverse complement strand
GTCCCAATCGTCCCAAAACAATATGTACAAGGATATGACTCGACTTAGCAACCATGTAATCAACTAGATAATTAACTTGGGTTTAAACAAATGTTGTCACAATAATGCACTAAAAATGAGTGCATACAAGGTAGGCTAAGGCGATTTGGGTGTACATTTAAGTGGGGTGTAAACAAATTCTTCCTTTAAGTAAAATGCTTAAAGGTCGAAACGAAAAGATAGGCTCTGAGGGGTGTACTAGGGGTATCGTGTACTAAAAATGAGTACAACGCAAAGGGTGGGAGAATTACTTGACCAATGTAGCCAATGTAATTATAACAAAAACACAGGTGTAAAACAATGGGTTAATCCTAATGCCTCTTATCATGTAGTAAATCTAACTACACGAATGTAGTCTCACTTGTGGCCTCGGAATGGTCCTAACGCAAGTTCTAGAATCTAAGTGCTACCGGTACACACATCATAGCATAAATGCTTTTCCTACCAATTCTAGGGGCGAACCTCACATATTTGGGGGTGGAAAATTTTTTAGTGGTACGGTTTTTGTGCTAGTCATATAACTCCTATCCGTGAGACGCTCATTAAGATCAAAGTTTCACTCCTATATGTTGTAAAAAATTTTAAATTTGGCACTAAAATTGCCCTAACAGGTATTTATCTCAGTTTTATTACACATCTACTATTAAACAAACAAAAATCAAGCGTAATAGCATTCTCTAAAATCGTACTTTTACCCCCCCTTACACTTAAGATGAACATTGTCCCCAATGTTCAAATAACAAATGTAAAAGCATAAAGTAAAAGAATGAAATCAAATACTCCCCTGATTCGCTCGGTGGATAATGAAGTAACACGGTTAGATCTTCTTCCAAAGAGAATGTTGAAGCTCCATGACTAATGCATCGCCATAAGCTTGATCCAAAAACATTTCCTTGTCCAAAATAACCTGTTAAACCTGAGAAACAAACACGAAAACCTGCATAACATCGGCGGGATAAACTCTATATATAAGGATATAATGCTTGTGGAATGATAATTTTGCAGATTCCTGGAGATTATAAGTTAGAGATTTAATAAAAACTTTTTATGAAAACAAAACTTTCAAAAATTTTCAGAAAATTAAACCTGACGCCGTCAGGTTGTAACTCCTGACGCCGTCAGATATGATCTAACAGAATTCTCATGTTACGTTTCCGGAAAAATTTTGGAAAAAACCTATACCTTACTTCCTGGAAATCCTGCAAAACATCATTATGACTCGATACAAGCATTTGACTCAAACAAATACTAATATGTATGTTAATTTATTATTATTACGATTCATGTTCATTTGTGTTCTAATAAACTGATTTAGATTTCCATTACACTTAACTTTTGCAAAATACCTTTATATGTAGTTAAGACGAAGTTAAAAACAAAATAAAGCATTTTCACAATTTAGTTTTGAACATGAATCAATAATAATAAAATTTAAACATGCATACGGAAACAAATAAAAACAAACAAACAAACAAATAAACACACAAAGCAAATAAGGCTTGGGTTGCCTCCCAAGAAGCGCTTTTCTTTATTAACGAGTCTTGTAGCTAGACTCAAAGTCACGCACATTACGTGATTCCATCATTGGTCACGGTTCCTAGGCCATTTTCATTCCCGGTTTTATATTCCGGTCCCAATTTCAAACAATCCTTGTAGAAACCGAATATCCTTTCCATAACATAGTCTACTCCTTTATTTCTATCCTCATCATTCCTATAGTAGACCGCTTGCTTGAGCTCCTTCTCAACATTTGTCAAGTGTTGGAATTGTTCTATCTTATATGGCATTTGGTAGTTTACCTCATCGGTCTCATCCTTAAATCTAACTATCCCTAAGGAAGGTTCATAAGTCATTCTAGAGACCTCAACAAATGGTTTTCCAAAAACCACTTGAGTTAAGGATGCATCGACTATTGGGCGGATATCTTCTACAATTACAAAGTCGGTGACATAGGTGAAGTTTCCTACATAAACCGGTAATCCCTTAACTCTTCCCGTGAAGTTACTCATCCATCCCTTGTCAGGGAACATCCTATACCCAAGTTGATTTTTCATTATCAAGTTGTAGTGGGCTCTAGTCATGATGTTTATGGGTGATCTAAGGTCGATGTAGGCTTTCCACACATGCAAATGTCCGATGTTGCATGGTATGTTGAGATTAGAAGGGTCGCCTATTTCTATAATTGGTCTACCTAGGAAGTATGGTGTCTCGGGGTCATCGAATAAGTTTGTATGATATGCGCGCTCTTCCTTAGTGGGTAGCCTATTGAAGTAGTCCTCATCATCATCTACTTCTTCAATCTCACTTGTCCTAACTTCCTTATCAACCTCGACTTTCTTATCCTCATCCTTAGGTTCACTATTATCCTCATTCCTATCAATCGGTTTGATAGTGACAACGTTGACAAAGTGGACGTGTTTGGATGAAGAGGGGTCTTTTACTTGGGGTCCGCTATTTGTGTTCCTAGCGTCCTTATGTGGAGGTGATAGCACTTGGTTATTGAGGGCTTTCAACAAGTTGTCAATTTTATTGGTCATCTCCGTTTGTTGTTGATTGAATTCGGATTCGAATCTAGCTATCCGAGCTTCTTGAGATGCCATAAATTGAGACATCAATCCTTCAAAGTTATTGGTACTACCATTGCCGGAAGGATTGTTGTTGAAAGTACGGTTCGAGTTGGAACCGCTTGATTGGAAACGACTAGGTGGGTTGGAAGAATTGGTTTGTTGTGCGTTTTGGTTTTGTTTCCACCTAAGGTTCGGGTGATTTTTCCATGAGGGGTTGTATGAATCACCGTAGTGGTTTGGCTCGGGTTTGAAAGTGTACCACTTGTCTCCCGCTCCGTCGGTACGCGAGGATGCGTAGTCCGTAAAAGCTTGTTCGGGGAGTTCCATGCAATCACGAGTGTCGTGGGGACCACTACATAATTCACATGAAGAAGTGATTTTTTTCACTTGGCTTGAAGGTTTAGGAGCCTCGTAGGATTTCATGAGAAACTTGACTTGATCTTCAAGTTCTATGATCCTACGGTCGGAAGTGCTTGAATTGTTCGAAGGCAAAGATATTGCCTTGACCGTTTTATTCAAATCACGGGGATCACTCCAACTTTTGTTGTCATAAAGAGCAAGATCCTCTAGGAGAGCCCATGATTGTTCCGCACTTAGATCACGTAGCTTACCACCGGCCGATTGGTCAATGGTTTGCCTCGTGGAGAGATTGATATGGTCATAGAAGATTTGGACTTGGAGCCAAAGTTCTATGCCATGATGAGGGACTTTCTGGAGTAAGTCCTTGAATCGAGTCCATGCCTCGTAGAGGGTTTCGCCTTGACGTTGTTGGAACATCAAGATATCATTCCTTAGCTTGGTAGTTCTTCCTGGTGGGAAAAACTGAGCAAGGAAACGAGTGGTGAGATCATCCCAAGAGGTGATGGATCCTGCGGGTTGACGTTCTAGCCACTGACTAGCTTGGTCCCGCAGAGAGAATTGAAAGAGACGCAGTCGGGTCGTCTCTCGAGTGGCAACATCAAGGTCTATAGAATCAACGATTTTGAGAAAGTCCTTGAGATGTTGATTAGGATCTTCAGAACGAAGTCCATGGAATGCGCATCCACTTTGCACCAACCGAATGGTGTCGGATCGCAAGGGTGTGATATTGGCTCCTTGAGTGAGCTCAATGGTGTTTCGATAGCCATGGTGGCTAGGACGGGAGTACTCTCCTAAAGTACGGGCTCTAGGAGGTGGTGGTTGTTGTTGTGGTGGTGGGTTGTTGGGATCAAGGATATTACCATCTTCCATGATGTCGAATGGTAATGGTTACGAACAAAGAAACGAAGAAAAAAGATAGACTAAAGAAAACCTAGAAAAAGAAAATAAAAATCTCACTAGAAAGGAATCTAGTGAGTAGACCTATAAAATAAAAATTCAACCTAAACAATAACTATTCCCCGCCAGCGCCAAAAACTTGATGCGTGGTTTTGCAACCTTACAACAGGTTTTACCTCTCGAGGGATCTCAAGAGGCTTACAACCCCACCAGGCAGTGTACCTGACCGATGTAGTATAGTGTAGTGGTAAGTACAGGGGATTGATCATTCTCCACAGGGAATAGTGTTCGTTAGGTATGAAAAATTACTCTAATAGGTCTAAGGGTGAGAGAAGATTCTTTTTATGTTTTTATATTTTTATGAAAGCAAGTAAAATCTCGGGTTTGAAAGAGTGGGCGGAATTAGTTGCTAGTCAACTAACCCAAATTACTACGAATGCAAATAAAATAAAATAACAAAAATGAAAATGTTGGTGAAAACTTATGTGGAGGGAAATGTGTTTACTTAGATTTTCTTACTCCCTAACTATCTTTTACCGGTTGATTAGTGTGTATTAGTTGCGTGGATGACGGGTGTATTCCTTAATACCATTCGTGGGGTGGCGTACGTACTTCCCCAACTCTACAAGCTCCTACTTCACTCCTATGTCGAGCCGGCTAGGAAGCTCCTAACATGGGATCACTAGAATTCGCTTGTGCATTAAATACAACCATAAAAACCTTTAGTACGCATTGGTTCATGTTTCTTAAGACGTTCAAGCAAGTTACCGAATAGGAAGTTAGCCAGTTTTCTTAAGCCTAACATAGATAAACAATCATCCAATACAACTAATAACACACTAATAACCAATAATCAATAGCTAGGTTTCATTAGATCTAAGCAAACACAAGATAAATCTAGCCTAACATGTTAAACAAAAGACAAGAACAAGATAGAATCAAACAACACATAGACATATTGAATGATTAATTGATAACTTATCTTCAATGTAACATGGAAGATCTCAAGGCAAAAAGCCTTGAAAGAGCTGCCAAATTCGTCCTAGGGTTTTCACACACAAAGTTCCCCAATAAGTTCCACACTAATGACAAAAAATTAGAAAACTATATATAGACTTTCAGATCTGACGGCGTCACGTTATGGAGTGTGACGCCGTCACCTCGCCGCTTTTAGGGTTCCCGGATGACCTTCTTGACGCCGTCCCTCTTTAGCTCTCCAAAATCCGTTCTGGCCTATCAAGGCTTGACGCCCTCAGACTATGAACGTGACGCCGTCCCTCTTTAAATTATAACGTGACGACCTTGATCAAATTAAAGGGTGACGCCGTCAGAATTCCCATGCAATTTTCACTGGCTTATCATGAGTAAATTTCAAATCCACCACTTTTGCCAAGCCATGACGCCGTCCAGGGATAATCCTGACGCCGTCAAAGGTAACTTCCAGCATGATTTTGAGACTTTGTCGTTTTCTTCACTTTTATGCTCCAAAAACGTCCAAAATGCCTCCTTTTCCAGATTTCTTCTCAAAAGTACCTAAAATGACAAAAGGAACGATTTAGGGCAATATTTGATCAAATAAATACGATTTAGGGCTTAAATGACCCCTTAAAAGCGGTAAGTAGAGTGGGATAAGGAGTAGAATTGGAGGCTATTATATTGAAGGTAATGGTTAACAGATGTCAGTAGTGTGTCTGTTTGTTTGTTTAGAATTGAAAACCTTTACTAATTAGGATGGCTGGTTCATGGATGAATTTAGCTAGTCTTATAATAGTTAAGGCATGTAGATATCATAAGAATAGTTTCCTGTTAAAGATAATGGGTATAATAAGGATGAAGATAAAGTCATTTAAAAGGCTTGGTGAGTCATGAAAGATGAGACTACTATTAGTGTGAGGATGTAAGACTGCGCAATGTTGTAATGGAAGTCTATTTTCACATATGGAAATGTATTTAAGGTTGTGAGATATCCTTAGAGTTTGCAAGTACCATCATACTTGCATACATAGATGCATATTACATTACTAGCATTTAACTTTTACTACATTACAAAGTACTTGCATACATAGATGCATATTACATTACTACCATCATACATAGAAGGTGTTCAAGTACCATCAAAAGATTAAGTCATGCATAGTAAACCTAAGAAGCTACCCCATGCTCTTTTTCCCTTTCCCTTTGGTGTCTGGCATGCTCCTTTTCCCTCTCCCTTTGATTCCTGCCCAAGTGTGCTCATTTGCAAGCCCTAGAACTTGAAGCCTTTTACCTGGTATTGAAAGATAATGAGTTTGAACATGAGCAGTGACTGACCTTGTACACTTTTTTGGACTTTTTGATAGAGCTTGATCATCTTCAGAGCTTGAATGATAACTAGACACATAGCTAGGAATAGAGCTAAGTTCAGAGCTAGAATCTGGGTTTGAACCATCAACCCTTTTCTTTGTTATTTTGTTAACTGAGCTTGAATCAGATGAAATTTCAATGATGTCTGGCTTGGAAGTCATTGTTGAGTACTTTTGATAAAGTTTTGGGTGTTGACAGTTTTTTTTGGGTATATGTTGTGTGTATTCAAGTTAATTTAAAGACCCTTTTAGTCCCAAAATAGTCAAGGCAAGAGTAAATGGAAGTGAATGCTAGGTTGGTAAAGTGAGTAATGTATCTGTATGTTTGTGCAGATATGGGTAAATGGAATTGAATGCTAGGAGACGTTGACTTTTGTAAATTTGACTAAATAAGGTGCACATGTGGTAAAGTGAGTAATGTATCTGTATGTCTGTTTTTTGTGCAAATATGGTTTCAAGCATAACTGAGAAATTGACTTTTAGAAGTCAAACTACAATGTACCAAATTGGGTACCAAAAGAAGCATAAATATGACTTAAAAATTGACTTTTAGAAGTCAAAATACAATGTACCAAAATGGAATTGAACATTACCAAAAACATATATAACTTGGTCTTACAAACATACATAAAAGTCTAATAACATAACTTGGTCTTACAAACATACATAAAAGTCTAATAGCATTTTATAAAAGTCTAGTTGTCTTTACATATCCTCAAATGAATTGGTGGAGTTTCTGTCACTTGAGTAATGTGAAAAGCTAGTATGAATTTAGAGAATGATTAAACATTACAGTTTTTTAGTGAGAGGCTTATGATATTCTGGTTCTGCTATTATTAGACTTTGATACTTCATTGTTAGAATACTAAGTTCTTTGCGGGTCATGTTTACTATTTGCCTCCATATTAGTGTTATATATAACTTTTTGTTTATTAATATACGAATATGATGCCAAGGTTCACATTCGAAGCAAATTGCATTACTTTCAATTGATTAAAGACAGATTAGCTGAAAATCGTCGTACACTGTTTCGGTCAACATGCTTTGGTCCATGGTTGGATTTAAATTACTTTGCGAACGAGGAGAGTCTTATACATTATATGCTTCAAAAACAAATTAAGTCTGATGATGACCACTATGATTTGCCACTAATTTATGTTGTTAATGGACATCATCTTCATTTTGGACGCCGTCAATTTCACCTGATAACTGGTTTTAAATTTGGATTGCCTAGTTTTCGTAAGTTTAGAAGTGGTGATATCATATTTCGTGACCGTGTATTTCCTCAGAAGGTAGGGGAGAATTTAAAAAGCATAGATCTTCTATGTTTGATTGAGGATGAAGAGCTTTTTACAAAACTATCTAATGAAGACGCCGTCCGAGTTTGCCTTTTGTTATCACTTCAGGTCATATTTATGAGGCGTGACCTGTTATGTGTGGTGGATGATGTATATCTTAGGATGGTTGAGAACTTTGAAGACTGGAATGACTTTCCTTGAGGGGAACACATTTGGAGACAGTTGTACGATGCCATTCGAAATATCAACTCAAAAAAGAAGGTGGAATATTCTTTGGCTAGATTTGTTTTCTGTTTCAAGGTTAGAATTATTACACAAATTCTTTTAATGAATTATTTTATTACATGATATTCTTTTAATAAAATTTGTTTTTCAGATATGGATTTTAGAGTCTTCTACCCAGAGCTTGCTTTGGTGGAGTAAGGACCTCGATGTTATCCCAAGAGCACTTTCATGGTCTAAGAAGGTTCCTTTTCAAGAATGGGAGTATTTCAGAATGCTTTTTCCTGAGGCAAGTGTTCATTTTGTAATATCCGTTTTTTAGATGTACGATAGAAAGGTATACTAGTTTACTATGATTATGGTTAACGGTTATCCCACTTTCTGTTTGTATTTTTTTTAGGCGAAAGAAACAAACCATGATCTATATCCTACGAGAGCTGAGGCTGATTCAGAATGGTACACCAAAAGCATTAGGTTTTTTAACTGGTATGCACCGAGACCCGCGCCTGTTGTCCATGGAGGGCTTTTTGAGGATTACCTGCATAAACGAGCAGAACTTCGTGCGAAAATGCATACTATGGACAATGAAGGTCCAGCGCCACAATCTCGTGATACTCTTCAGGATCGTGTTAGGACATTGCAGGGTATATGTAATGGTTTGTTGATGTTACCTGCAGAGGTCAACAGTTTGAGAGCACGAGTCTACAAACTTGAAACCATTATTCAGGTTTGTTTATAACCATAACTATATGTTTATAACCAAACACCCCATAATTCGTACTTTAAATGTTTACTGTAAAATTTTAAGAGTTTAGTCATTGATTCATGTACTTGATCTTTTGTATTACCCAGTATATTAAGAGAAAAATGATGGGTGGACATAGGCAGGACAAATTGCACAAAGTTGATCAAAAAGTGCACAAAGAACTGGAAAAAGTAATTCCCGTTTATAATATTATTTTTTTCTTTACATGAATATCACAAGAGGTTGAGATAGTTAGTTGAATTGCTTACATTGTACTTAATATATTTACAGGATAAATTCGACAGTGATGATAAGGATACTGATGTTGGTGATGAGTTTTGCACAAATTTAAATCATAATTTCCTAGATTTGTTTGAGTCGGCAATCCAGAATGAGTGTCTCAAATATGTGAAAGTATCTGAGAAAGATGTCTAAGAGGTTTGTACAACTTTTACAATAATACATGTAAATTGTATTTTAAAGTTAATTCTAAGTTGGTTTGTATTTGTATTTTGTGTCATGCACACATAATGATTGTGTTTATTTAGCCACTCAAGAACGCGTAGCAGCTGAAAAGCAAGAGGCTGAGATTCGACGTTTATCTGCACAAAGGGAAGAGAGGCTAAGAGTCCTAAAGGAAGAGGAAAAAAGTGTGAAGAGTAGAAACCATATGTTGAAAGCCCCTCACATCAAGCTTGCTTTGCAAAATTGTGGATCAAAGAAGAGGCAGTATGAACTAGTACTCATGCCGGAATTTATGGAAGTAGATACTCATGTGAAAGTTCCTACCCTGGATGAACTCAAAAGAACAAACTCTTCCTTAATTCCTTATATGCTCAAGATGTGTTTAGAGCTCAAACCTTGGGAAGAGATATGGCCTATATCCTTCATTTATGATTAACATTTTAATCATTTTTATAATTGTGTAAAAGTATCAAGATTTTATCCTTTGGAATGTGAATTGTACCTTAATCTGTGGAACATAAAACAAGCGCAAAATCCCATGTCCTGATAACCTTAGATATATACACTTTAAGTTCAGATAATCGTTCAATAGGACTTAGTGGTATAAAGTTATAATAGTGGTTTTTAGCGTTTACTTATATAGGATATCTGTAATTGTTATTGTTTGTTATTTAGGTTGGTTATATTTTGTATAACGTATAGGATCTAAAACGGCCATCCAAAAGGATTGATAGAGTTTTTGTTCATCGTGACTTGGAGGCTTTTCTACAAAGTTCTTGGCAGTCTCGTTGCAAGTTTCCTTGGTGCAATGATATTGTTGTTGATCATCTTTTCTGAGATTCTTTTGTTGGGATGGATGAGACTCGTGAAGGCTAGTTCCGTGACGAGGTAATTAAATAATGTAAATAATGGAAATATTCCACTCTTTTGTGTTTGTTAATGGAATTATTGAGCTATGTTTTGTTTTTCTTAAATGTCTACAACACATTGAGCTTTGGGTGATGTATTTGTGGCACTTTAGACCATCTTTTGCAGATTGGTCCTTGGTTAGCAGTTACTTCTTGACACTTCTACTTCAAGATTCATTGCCACTGTTTTATGCTAATAACGAAGTTTACAAATTGGCATGGTCTGATGTTGACCGGGTATTTATTTCCAACACATCTTATATCACTTAAATTTTGTCCTGTGGAATTTATCTATTTTTTATTTTATTTTTATTCATTGCAGGTGTTCATTCCGATAAATGAACCTAAGAAACATTGGTCGGTTGCCCAGTTTCACATACAATCCGGAAATGTTATATTTTATGACAGTGTTTATCGTTGTGAAGAGGAAGGTCGTGATTGGTATCTGAAAATGAGGAACTGTTTGGAGGTCAATCTTCCCTTGATTCTACGGGAGACAGGTGTGTTTGACAAGAAACGAATCGACCTGAAAACCTACAAGATCAAGTTTCGTCTTGCACAGAACGTTCCAAAGCAGGGTGGGGTATTTGGTGATTGCAGAGTCTTTGTCTGCATGTTTCTATACAGGTTAGTAATCGACCATGATTCTTGTTGCTATTACTAGTTTGCCTTAGTAATTAGATTATGATAAACATAAACATTAATTTTCATTAAACATACCACTAAGATAGACATGACACAGACCTTACAACAACTTAACTTAGAAACTAAGACACAAACACACCATTACAGAACACGACAACACTCATGTTAGGCAGACTCAGGCCACAACACTTTTATTAGGATCACACTAGCCAACACAGACATACACCATTGCAACATTGACCTTACCAGGGCAACGTACCCTTAATCTTCTCGATGAATAGGTCAATCTCTCGACCCCTTAGTTCCAACTCCCTAGCCAAAATCCTCAGCTCCATCAGTTTTATGTCATCTTTCCTTTGAAGTTCATTCGAAAACTCTGCCATTTTCTTAGGTAGAAACTGCGCAGCTGCAGTCTGCAACTCCTCCACAAAATAACCCCTCTCACGATTCATCAGATCAACCCTCATGCAAACCCTAGTAATCTCCCCAGCCAGCTGGAACTCAATTGACGCCCTCCGACAATACAAAATGAACATGTCCTCCCATTGAAAAGATTTTGTCGCCTCACGCAACTCATCCAACCTAAATTGTCCTGCCATAAAGTTTGTTAGTTTGTTCCAAATAAAAACCAAAAACTGACGTATGATAATCTATGCCTTATGCACATGCTTTAAATAGGATAATCCATGATCAAACTTCCAAAAAATTATCACATGCAAACCCCTAATGAATGACATTTTATGCCTGACTTGCAGTACCCTAAATATTCCAACATATTATCATTATAAAAAACCAAAAGAAAAAAAAAGTTGAATTAGAGGCTGGGGATTAACCAGGGAAAAAAACAAACAAGCATATTTCATAGAAATGATGTGTTGACCAACCAGGGTAAAAAAAAAACCCATATGGCAAACAAGAAGTGATGTGTTGACCAACTTTATCAGGTTAGAAGTTTATCTCTACAATCTCAATTAAAAAAAGCCCATATTTCTGTTGATACTTGATACATAATAATGGATATATGATCTGTTGATACTTGAAACTAGAAATTACAGTGGCATGATACATAATAATGGATATATGATCTGTTGATACTTGATAGTCTTTATTTATGAATTATGGGTAAAAAGAGAAACCATGGTTACATGCACATTGGTGTACTTGGGCATTTTTGGTTGAGACAAATTTAGTCAAAAGTGAAATAAAATGAAAGTAAAGAATATAATTTTAGAGAAATGAAATGACTAGAGAAACTGTTATAAAGTGGATGGTTAGAAAGTTAATTTCATTTGTTTTTTAACCGATAATAATCTGGTGATAAATTTGGTTATACAGGTTGGCTTATGGAATTCTTGCATGTCGATAATCCAACCCAGGCAACACTTGCATATCGAGAGGGATTGATCCGTTATTATTTCCAGCACAAGATAAACTGTGCTTGAATCTAATAGTTGTGACTTGTTGTTATTGTCCACACTTTGTGGCTTATTTCATCAATGTGCTAACTTTGTATTTTTGAACATAATCTCCTTAGTTTTTCTTGGGAGAACATCGTTGTGACTTGTATCTTTAGGAAAATTTTGTTTTGAACTTAAATAGTGACTTTGTGACTTATTTGATCAGGACTATGTTAGTTTATTGATGAGTGCCTATTTACTCATACTCATCATTTTACTCATCTGTCAGTTTTCAACAACTTATTTTTAAGCTCAAACTAAGTTCTAAATGTCTGGAATTGGTTTTATAAGTTATTTGATAAGTATATTTCATCTGTTTTAGGTTTTTGAGTTCTAGCTTATTGGATTAGTAGCTTATTTAGTAGTTCAAAAGTGCCTTCTCAGGCTATTTTAATATCAGCTTATAACAGCTTTTTATAGCTTATTTTATAAGTTTTAAAAATTTTGCTTTTACAAAAGTTGTTTTATATTAGCTTATTAAAAAGTTAATTTTTTTTTGTAAAATAAAAACGTGGGAAACTGGGAAGTCAAGGGTGAGCCAAGGCTCGAACCCCTGACCTCACCAGTCTCGACCACGCTTAACACACACACATACACCACTGCGCCCTTGGGTCTTTTCCGTTTAATGTTGCATTTATTATTTACTTAACCACTTTTTCCCATTTTAGCTTATTTTCCTTTTTAGCTTATTTCCAGATTATTTAGATAAGCTGTAACTTTAGTTTTATTTTTCCTAGAATCCTCTTAGCTTAAAGTACTTTTCAGTAATTTTTTAGATTTTTATTAATTATTTAAGTATTTTTTATAATATTCTTAGATTAAAAGTGTTTTTAATTCATAATAAATAGAATAAAAATCAAAAAAATATAATTCTTTTTTCTAAAATTATTTTTATTCATTTAGGACTTTTACAAATTAAATTTGCATTTCTAGGGTTAAAATTTGATAATTTCGGTTTTCAGTCGCGTTTTTAGATTCTCGTTATCGTTTTTAGCTTAATTTCGTAGTTGCCTTTATACTAGTATTTGACATCACCACTTATCAAGTATGAAAACTTAGTTGCATTATGAATTTTGCTATCAAAGTCTGCAAACACTAGTGTGATACTACAAATCTTGTGCCATAACATTTTTTTGGCACTTTGACCTTATCAGGTCTACATAGATAGAGGTCTCAAACTTTAAACTACATTGTTAAAACAACTTAACTTAATTCTAAAACAAAAAAATTGTTTTCTAGAGTTAACTTCAATTACGGGTCAGCCAAGTTAACATGTTCGTAGCCTTGTGACATTGATGGATGTGATCCTTGTGAGCTTTCGAGTGGGTTTTCTAATCATCTTTGATTGCTCTGCGATCCTCCTCCTGTAGATTTCTTTGCCTATAATTTATCAAACATAATTATCAAGTTAATACCTTTGTCAATAACCTAATACAAAATAATAATGTCACACTTATAAGTTACCTTTTTCTTTGGCAATGGTGCATTGCAAACTCCTCGGTTGTGACCACGTACACCGCACCTTCCGCATGTATCTTCTGTTGGTACCTCACCTTGAGATCTAATCCGATCTTTGTTCTTCGGTCTTCCGGCTTGGCGCCTATCCATATTCGGTGGCTTTACTTCCTGCAAGTTAGTTGGAAGCTCCCAACTCGGAATTTCTCCAACAGGATATACCAACTCTTGGTATGTAGCTTTTAGAGTGGTTGTTCTAAACCAATCTTTCGCCAAATGAGTACAACTTGTTAATCCTTGAACTCTACAAACAGCTATAGCATGACCACATGGCAAACCAGAAAGTTCCCATTTTCGACATGTGCATATATTTTCCCTGAGCCTTACAATATGTTTCTTTCTACGATCATCTACCTCGTAAATCCTTCTATGTTCAATGGCATTCACTGTCCAATTAGCACTCTTAAACATTCTGTCATTCAGTTTTGCATTAGCCCAGTCACTAAGCTCACCCACAGTTGCACCTAAAGATTGACGTAATAATAATAAACATGATAATAATAATAATAATAATAATAATAATAATAATAATAATAATAATAAAATAATAATAATAATAATAATAATAATAATAATAATAATAATAATAATAAAAAACATAGATATATAAAATCATTTAATTATATATACCTTGGTACTTTTCTCGTTTATCACAAAACCATTGCTGTAAAAGCCCTCTGTAGTATTCCATTAGCATTGAAATAGGATGTCTTCGAACGTTTTTTGTTAAATTGTTGATTGACTCTGCACAGTTTGAAGTCATATAATTGTAACGTTTTCCTGTGCAATGCGCCCTAGACCAATAACTAATTCCAGCTTCCAATAGTTTGTTGTAAGCTTCCGGACTTTTTCGTCCAAGTTGTGTGAATGCATCTTGAAACTCGTCGGTTGTGTAACATTTGCAAGTCTTCCAATATAAAGCCTTAAGCCTTCTGCTTTGTCCAAAATTGCAATTCAACATCAAATGCCTACAACAAAAACCATAAAATGAATCCGGAAAAACCGTTTGACAAGCTTGTTGTATTCATAGATGTCTATCAGATATTATAGCCAAATCTGGAACTTCGCCGATGCATTCTTTCAAGTGGGTCAAAAACCATGTCCACGATCTCCCAGTCTCACCCTGAGATACACCGGTCGCAAGAGGAACAATATGATTATTTCCATCCATTCCAACGGCGAGCAAATTTGTACCTAGGTATGTACCTTTAAGATGAGCTGCATCAATTATTATTAGTGGTCGCAAATGGTCCAAGAAAGCCCGAATCTAGAACATTAACAAAGTATTAGTTTTACAATAATAATATAAACTATATATTAAATAGAAAAGTTAATTAGATAGTCATAAATTATTACCGCAACACCAAAGGCTATAAAAACCATCTCAAAACGGTCTTCATCATCTGTCTCAATATGTGTTACCCATCCGGGGTTTTTCAACTTTAAATTATAACAATAATACGGTAATTGTGATAAGGAATTTTTCGGGCAACCGGACAACGTCTCCAATGTTATATTTCTTCCTCCCCATGCCTTTTTGTACGAAATGTCGATGTTGTACTCAAGGTTGATGTCTTTTACTATGTCATTTGGCTTATATATCCGACTAGGATCTCCCATCTTCGGTATCAACAAATGACCCAACAATTTAGAGGTTGCATTTCGGTGATTGGGATAGAGTTGTGTTCTGTCACAAGTGTGAATGTCATTTACTTTTCCTATTACCCATTTCATACTATCTTCTGCCTTAGATGAAATTATCTTCCACTCGCAATCGTCATTCAAACAAACTACATCAAACCTAAACCTATCTGTTTTTCTTGGTCTAAATTGAAAACCTTCTAAAAGAGCTTTTTCACCAATTTCGAACATGCATAATTCTTTACTATCAAAATTTTCACCCGTTTTTATAAGTTTTCTGCAATTTTTCCCTGCCCCTGCTTTTTGCGTTTTAATAGGTTGTGTTGGATGATCGGGGGGAGGAGGCATATAGTTAAATGTGTTACTTTTCCATGCATGATCAAAATGGTCGTTTGACAAAACAGGTTCGGTATTTTTGAAAGTTTCGTTTTTGGGTTGTTTGACGAAAGGTTCGGTATTAAGATTGAATGCAAAAGTATTGGATGAAGAAGGATTTACCTTTAACCTTTTTCAACCTTCTTAATATACACATTATGCAACATGGTAGATTTCCCTTTCAAAACTTGATGTATAAAAAACGCCATATCATCATTGTCAACTATGTGGACATAATTATTTCCAACATTGTTAGAGAGCTCAATATCATAGTCTTGCCCGATGTTGAACTTTTTCTTGGCGACAGTAACAAGTTGTGCGTACGAAATATTTTTTAGAAGTGGTACACCAAACATTAAATCTCCACAAACCAAAAATACACTAAATTCACCACTCATGTTTTTTGGCTACACAAATTTTAGATACAAGAATTTAGAATTGTAAGACCACACAGTTGTGTATGTGAAACAATATAATATAAGTATATAATTCGCACATTTGACCAAGTCGCACATTCGCACATCTGAAACTTAAATACAATTTCACTTTACAACAACCACATATTTATTGACATGGTACCTTTAATTAAATTTCAAACCTACCACATATTTATTGTGGTATTTTTAATTAAACTTCACTTAACTTTTTGTTGTGGTAAAAAATTATAACAAGAGTCTTAATTGAGCGGTGTTGCCATACGGTCAAGTATTTTCAATGAGGTTTATTGTTATACGGGGACACGTTATAAAACACATCATTTTTAACCACTATATTTCTATAAGAGCCATACTCATGGTACTTTATGCCATGTAGAAACAATAAGTATATAATTCACACATTTGGCCAAGTCGCACATTCGCACATCTGAACATTAAATACAATTTTCACTTTACAACAACCGCATATTTATTCACATGGTACCTTTAATTAATTTACAAACCGACCACATATTTATTGTGGTAATTTTAATTAAATTTCACTTAACTTTTTTTGTGGTAAAAAATTATAACAGGAGTCTTAATTGAGCGGTGTTGTCATACGGTCAAGTATTTTCAATGAGGTTTATTGTTATACGGGGACACGTTTAAAACACATCATTTTTAACCACTATATTTCTTTAAGAGCCATACTCATGGTACTTTATGCCATGTAGAAACAATAAGTATATAATTCGCACATTTGGCCAAGTTGCACATTCGCACATCTTAAACTTAAATAAATTTTCACTTTACAACAACCATATATTTATTGACATGGTACTTTTAATTAAATTTCAAACCTACCACATGTTGTTTATAATTTAATTTAACTTTTTTTGTGGTAAAAAATTATAACAGGAGTCTTAATTGAGCGTTGTTGCCATACCGTCAAGTATTTTCAATGTGGTTTATTGTTATACGGGGACACGTTATAAAACACATCATTTTTAACCACTATATTTCTATAAGAGCCGTACTCATGGTACTTTATGCCATGTAGAAACAATGAGTATATAATTCGTACATTTGGCCAAGTCGCACATCTGAAACTTAAATACAAATTTCACTTTACAACAACCACATATTTATTGACATGGTACCTTTAATTAAATTTCAAACCCACCACATATTTATTGTGGTATTTTTAATTAATTTTCACTTAACTTTTTGTTGTGGTAAAAAATTAAAACAGGAGTCTTAATTGAGCGGTGTTGCCATACGGTCAAGTATTTTCAATGAGGTTTATTGGTATACGGGGACACGTTATAAAACAAATCATTTTTAACCACTATATTTCTATAAGAGCCATAATCATGGTACTTTATGCTATGCAGAAACAATAAGTATATAATTCGCACATTTGACCAAGTCGCACATTCGCACATCTGAAACTTAAATACAATTTTCACTTTACAACAACCGCATATTTATTGACATGGTACCTTTAATTAATTTTCAAACCTACCACATATTTATTGTGGTACTTTTAATTAAATTTCACTTAACTTTTTTTGTGGTAAAAAATTATAACAAGAGTCTTAATTGAGCGGTGTTGTCATACGGTCAAGTATTTTCAATGAAGTTTATTGTTATACGGGGACACGTTATAAAACACATCATTTTTAACCACTATATATATATATATATATATATATATATATATATATATATATATATATATATATATATATTATAGCAAGAAAACCCGACCAAAAGGTCTATTCTCTCTCTAACCAAGAGTGAATATACCGAGAGGTCAAAGAAATTCAAACCAAATATTTACCGAAAGTAGTTTATTTTTCCCAGGTCGTTAAGTTCCGATGAAGTGTGAATAGAATTTTGAATTCCGTTTGTGATCGAATGATTAGAATAATTGAGATATTTTAGGATTATGTCTAAAAACAGAAAACATATACTAAAAAGCAACTAATAAGCATATAAAATAAGTAAGTATAACACAAATAAGCAAAGACGCAATTTAAACTAAAAAACGGGCTCTTACGGGACTAAAAACGGGCCTAAGAAAACCTATAAGTCAAAAATTAACCCTAGATGTGTAAATTTGGTTCCTAAAAGTCCTAAATGATTAAAAATAATTTTAGAAAAAAGATTATATATTTTTTTTGCTTTTTATTTTATTGTTTATGAATTAAAAACACTTTTGGACTAAAAATAATATTAAAAATACTAAATTAATGTGAAAAATTATGAATTTTTTTGTAAAACTATTTAAATTTATAAGGAACTTAGGAAAAATAAAAATAAATCGACAGCTTATTTGGATAAGCTGTTAATAAGAAAAAAGGAAAATAAGCTATAATAGAAAAAAAGTGGTTAAATGAATAACCACTGCAACCCTTAACGGAAAAGACCCAAGGGCGCTGTGGTAGTGGTGTGTGTGATAAAGTGGTTGAGGCTTGGTTGAGGTCAGGGTTTGAGCCTCAGGCTCACCCTTGGCTTCCCAACTTCCCACTTTTTGTTTTTTGCAATTTTTTTTTAATGAAACTTATTAATAAGCAGAAAAGAAGTAACTTTTGTAAAAACAATATTTTTAAAACTAAAGAAATAAGCTGGAAAAATGAAAATAAGCAAACAGTTAAGTAAGAACTTAAAAGGGTAACTAAGCCTAACTGATGTGTACACACAAGCTTCTATAAGCTTGTGTGTAATTGAAATAAGCTTCTAAAACCTAAAAGCTACCCTAATAAGCAGTTCTAAACTAAATAAGCACTTCTAAACAAGCAATAAGCAGATATGAAAAGAAACTAAAATCTAAATGGGCAAACTAAATAAGCAATAAGGCTGCTAAAAACCTGTGGAAAACTAGAAGGGGGGTTGAATAGTTTTACCGTTTAAAATTAATATGCTTTGTTACTTATTGTGATTTCAAAGTCAAGTAAACAATAAAGCACACAAACAAGAGATATTAGTAAATAAGTAAAGAGAGGAAAGATCAAACCACACAACACAGTTGTTTATAGTGGTTCGGCTACAAGGACTCTCTTCCTTGCCCTACTCCACCCCTCGAGCCTCTAACTCGAGAGTTTATCTTCACTAAGAAACAAGCTCCCTTCTAGGCGGAGAAAACCTTTACACGTCGCTTAATCTTTTTCCGGTACTAAGCTAAACACCGAGTTCTTTACAAGGGTACAACCACTCCCGTTTGGTTCTTTACAAGGGTACAACCACTCCCGTTCACTCTATGTATTTTGAGGACTAAAACACTAACCGGACTCTACTATATGAATGAAACTAACTATGATGTGTGACTAATACAAGAACACACAGACTCTATGTTAGAAGGAAGATAACAGACTGTTACTCCTTATATGTTGAGATCTTCTTTGCTACAAAAGGAAAGATCTATGAAATGTTAGTAAGCTAAGGGTTAGTGATATGCAAATGAATGAGTATGTATTTTAAGCTGTATGAGTGATGAAATGGCCAAATGATCAGCTTGCTATTTATAGGCAAAGCTGATCAACAGGCGACGGATCCGGCGGATCCCTAAATATGGATCCGTCCGTGTATCCAATTGGATCCGTCGTGTCAGGCCAGCTAAGAGATCTTCAAATCTTTCCAAATCTTGCCATATCTTTCCATATCTTCAAATGTCAACTCTTTTGCTTGAAGATCTAAACAAAATATCACAAAATCTTACCAAGATTGTGTACATGATGCATGCCATGATGTCATCCTAATATTTAACTAATAAAGTTTCCATTTTAAGAAATAAACATGTAAACTTGTATATGTTATTCCTAGTGAACTTTGTAATGTAAAATGTGCTTGTAAAATGCTTATCACTATAAATGTAAAAGACTTAATCTTATTTATGCTTTGCTTAAAGATAAACTTTGTAATTGTCATTAACAAAACTAAGCAAAGATCGTAAAATATAAATAACGTTTTTAGGACGATATTTGTATTAACAATCTCCCCCTTTTTGTTGATGACAAAACATAAAGTGTATTTTTAAGTAGAGAGCTTAAATAAAGGATGAGTCTTTTAAAAATGTAGATTAAGTTAGTTTGTGCAAGTTTTAAAATTTATTTTACGCTAAAATGTATGTACTGTGATGTTTCACAGTTGATGCAAACTTAATCCTATCTCCCCCTTTTTGTCGAAACAAAAAGAAGATATGCGTAGCGGAATGCTATTTTGAGAACTTTAAAGCTCCCCCTTGATTTATACTCCCCCTAAATGGAGTAACAAGGATATGATGTATGATCCTACAAAATAAATGGTTAGAATATGCTATGCTCCTTTTTGATGTATACTCCCCATTGCTAGAGTACCAACGTATACATTTCAAGAGTATGATATGATGTATGATCCTACAAAACAAATGGTTAGGCTATGATATGCTCCTCCTTGATGTATACTCCTCATTGCTAGAGTACCAATGTATACGTTTCAAGGATGAGAAATGCTAAAAATGATGAGTTAGTATATGATATACTCCCCCTCGATCTATACTCCCCGTTGCTAGGGTACAAACGTATATGAATCAAGGTTGAGAAAAGCTACAAAAGAAAAGTTAGTTATGAGATACTTCAATCAAGAAGCAATATGCATATGCAATAGTCAACCAAGAAAGGTCAACCCATTTGACTCCTAAAAAGTCAAAATGAAGTGTCTGATCAAATTTTTGTACCTAATGTACATTTGATCAATGCAATATGTGGAGTTAAAACAACCACACAATGATGTTAGTATTCTAAAATGAAATAATATGCTTAATGTTGATCACCCACAAGCATAAACACATAACAATCATCTATTGAAAATATGTGACAAAAGTCACAAAAATGATGTTACAATACAACAATAAAAATAAATCCTAAAAAGTCAAATACTACAACATCATCCTAAAAAGTTCCTATAAGAGGAAACTAACAAAGCTCCTATTGAGGAGGATGAGAGATTGCATTGAGACGCTCGAGAACATGGTTCAAGATGAACCTCATCTCATTTTGGAGCTCATGGACCAAAATGTTGGTCCTTTGGGCCAAGTGAGCCGTTCTCTCACAATGTGAGCAATCATGACTCGAAAAAACCGAGAGGAAGAGTAGTCTCAAGGTTTTATGGTGGTGGTGGTGGTTGGTTGTTGTTTTGTTGGATGGTTGTTGTTGTTGTTGGTTTGATGATGGTGGAGTAGGGATGGAGTTCATCAAGATGGTTTGGAGATCCATTGCTTCATCAAGGCAAGATCCAACCATATTAGAAAGAGAGTAGAGGCGGGTGAGTTCCTCACTAATCTCTTCTTGGGTTTGTGATAGATTGATCCACATTTCCTCATCAATAGCAACTAGTGTGGATGTGGGTGATAAAGGTTGTGTTTGAGGTTGAGGTGGTGGTACATCATGGTATAAAGGACCATGGATATCCGGGTAAACCGGATGAAAAAGCATGGGTTGTTGACCTTCAAAGGTCATGGGTGGAGGATTGGTTGACCTTGGTGGAAGGTATTCCAAGTCATCAAGGTATGGGTGTGGTGATGAAGGTGGAGTCCTAAATAGCTCCATTGGTTGTAGTTTGGGTGATTTTGGGGGTGATGGTGATTTAACAGGCTGTGATGGAGCCGGTGGTGGAGTAGTGGCTATTGGAGTAATGGTTGGTGGTGGTGTATGGATAACAACATTGGATGGTGTTGGAGTGGAAAGTGTGAGAAAATTCTCACTTGCAATGGGTGATGAGATATTAAGAGGAGATGATTCCTCTGATGATGAGTTTGCTAAGTTGATGAAACAACATGGTTTAACACTAATGCGGGCTGTTCGTTTTGGAGGTCTAGAGGTGAAAGAGTTGTTTGACTTAGTCATGGTGAAGTAAGGTTGCTAAGATGTACAGGAGATAAAGTAGAGAAAATGGTGAGTGAGTGAGTTTAGTGATGATCCTAAGGTACTAATTTATAGGCAGAAGGTTTGTTGGTATGTGTGTTTGGATTGGATGTAAATCCAATGGAGAATGTTGGTTTCTAATTATTTGGAACAAAAAATCAAGCTTGTCATGTCTCAAAGTCAATCCATTGAGATGAAGTTGAGTGATATGAAGTGGATTTGCAGTAAATGCAAGAAGATAGTGGAAATTCTGATGATAAGATGTTTCCACGGATTTGACGGATCCCTAAAAAGGGTTCCTTGCTTGTATTAGAATGGTAACTCACAAGAAAATTTTGAAAATTCAAATTTTGGTGGGAAATTGAGTTCCTAATGTTCTAAGAGTTTCCTAAAGATTTCTAAGGAGTTTAATGATCAGTGAGCATAATCTAAACAAGCTACAACCTAAAATGTAAGTGTCGGGGTGAGTCGGGAATTTTTGTAAAAATGACTGTTGTACCCACGGATCCAATCGACAACAAAGGCGGAGCCAAATTTTGGGAGCCGCCGAATCCGTGGGTCCTGGACTGGCGGAACCAAGAGATACACTAGGCGGATCCAATTTCTGGGATCCGCCGTCCGAATGTGCTAAAACTTAACAGAGAGCAATGCAAATTTCGCGTTTTCTGACCAAAACCCGAAATTTCTCCTATAACGTATGTAATAGCTAATATATAGTACAAATATACTAAATATATATATTCTAACACACGTTTGCACATAAATAAATCCGATCATAATATTCTACCATATAGGGAGTTAAGCCAAACGGGGGCTTAAACTTGGAAAATTGATAACACTAAGTGCTATCGACCTGCAAATCTGAGTTAGTGCACATACACATCAAGTACTACCACAGTAAGTTAAGAACCATACATGGTTAACACATAATTGTCAAATAATGTCTTGCCCCAAACACTCCTCTCATTTGAACTTCTTACTCAACTTCTTGTACCCCTTGTGAAGTTTCATTATCCAACGCCCCAAGTTCTTCATCATCCCCTTGGTTTGCTTGAACTCCGGTGATTCATTCGCAATTGGTGGAAGTTGATGCAAATATTCCGGTGGAGGGATCCTAGAGTTTGGCAAGCCGTCATCGTCACTCATGGATGATGATGATGATGTTTGAGCACGAGGACGTTTGCCTTTGTCAACCGCTACCCGAAAATCGCTTAAGGGAACAAAGGTGTGTTGAATTTCATCATAATCAGAAACAAAACCTAAGGCATTTCTAGGAATGGGTGCAAAAGCTCTATAGAGACGAGTCAAGAGCATTCCATAAGGCATTTCCATGTTACCTTGAACTGGAATATCGGCCATTCGCTTGGCGATATAGAATGCAAGGTTGAAAGGTTGACGGGTGGACACACTATACATCATGTAACATAGACAAGCATTGATGTGATCTCGATTTCCTACCGTGCTAATGATGTTGGCTCTCAAAACTTCTTCTAACTTCCTAAACTCGGGCTTGAGTTCATTTAGCTCCATAGCAAATGGATCTCTAGCCACTTGCTTACCTCGATGTACCCTAGTTGGGTTATTCCTCAGTAAGAAAAGATGTTCCCTAATGGTTTCTTTGTCGGTCAAGGGAGTGGTATATGATGCCGTTCTTTGAAGGTTTGATTCAAGAATAGTCAAAGACCATTTATCGGAGTAGACACATGTTCCATAATTTGGAACTCCTAAGACCTCACCAAATTGATCTAGAGGAATATTGAACAAGGTTCCATTGACATTAAAGTGAATGCTCATAAGACCATTGTCACTTGAACTAATACCTATGGTGGCATAAAACTCAAGAATGAACCTAGGTACTAGAGGCTCATCAATATCTAGGAGACTATCAAAATGAATTGCGGCTAATTGCTCGTGGAGATTGGTGTCTTCATAGAATGAGGGGTCTACTACCCTACCCTCATGGACGTAATGTTTTTCTAGTGCCTTAAATATGTTGACTTGGGTATCGGTTAGACCTTTGGTTTTGTGATGTTTTGGAAGGTAATCGAGAGTCTTTTTGTGATCGTAATTGGTTGCGGGAGGCATAGTTATCCTAGACACGAAAAATATATATAGTTTAGTTAAAATTATCAAAAGTTGATATATATGTCTAGTGTGTGCCTACATGGGGACAATGTGGAGGTGCGGTTATCTCGACTCCTTTTGATGAATGAAAATTTATGTTTATGCAAGTTTTATGATAAAACGAGAGATAACCCAAACGCTCCTACTTCAATGTAGCTATGATTGAATGTACCCGAAAATACATATTAATTATGTATTCCCTTTATCATTCAAGAGACATTATGCAAGTGATGCTCAAAACATAACGTTTTTTTTTTTTTTTTTTTTTTTTTTTTTTTTTATTTTATTTGTATGAACAATGTTCTAAAACCATTTTTCCTAGTCGTGAGAAGATTTTAGCAAAAATTTCTCATGGGGTTTTTGATGAATGATGACAATGTACTACAAGATGCAATTCCTAACTATGAAAAACATGATTTGTTATGCAATTTAGTAAATATGCTCCATGATTTTTCAAGAATTATGCATAACCCCAAGTTTTGGTTTTGTGCATGAAATAGAAATCCTAGACGCAGATCAGGAATGCAAACATGTTAAGGATACTTACAGTGATGATTTGAGCACAATTTGGTTGAGAAAGATGGCCTAATTTGTGAGTTTGGTGAATTATTGGTCGTATTTCCAGTGGGTGATATGTTTTGGATTGAATGATGAATAGTACAGGAGTTTATTTAATATAAAAACCTGGTCATCATGTGACGGATCCGACGGATCCCAAACAAGGGTTCCGCCCTTGTTGTAGTTTGGATCCGCAGGATAAGAACACAAGGTTTGGCTTTTGCCATGTTTTGGTTAATCTAAGGTTTGAGCTAATGTCTAATCTACTCACTAGGTTCCATTAATCCTAAGCCAAGTCTAAGATAATTGAAAGGTTCTCTCTTGAGAGGTTTTGTGAGGATGTCGGCAATGTTGTCCTCTAAGTAAACTTTCTCAATTGAGATGTTTCCCTTCTGAACATTGTCACGAAGGAAGTGATGACGTATCTCTATGTGTTTGGTTCTAGCGTGTTGGACTAGGTTTTTGCTAAGATCGATAGCTCCTTTGTTGTCGCAAAGAATGGGGATGTCGTTGAGTACAATTTCGTAGTCGACGAGAGCTTGTTTCATCCACAGTGCTTGTTGGCAAGCTTTTCCTGCTGACACATACTCGGCTTCAGTTGGTGATATGGCAAGAGCTGTTTGTTTCTTAGCAAACCATGAGGTGAGACAATGTCTTACAAAAGTACAAATACTACTAGTACTTTTCCTATCAACATAGTCACCGGCATGGTTTGAGTCAGCATACACTATGGTTTCTACACCTGTCCCTTTGGGATACCATAATCCTAAATGTGTAGTGCCTTTTATGTACCTAAATATCCGTTTAACGGCTTCAAGATGGGATGTTTTGGGATCTTCTAGAAAGCGTGCACATAGATAAACACTAAACATGATGTCCGGTCTACTAGCCGTTAGGTAGAGTAAACTACCAATCATCCCTCTGTATTTAGTGCTATCTACGGATTCACTTTCGTCATCCTTGGTTAGTTTGGTTTCGGAAGACATTGGTGTTTTCATGGGTTTAGAATCTTCAAGACCAAACTTCTTAAGCATATCCTTGATATACTTAGATTGGTTGAAGAATATCCCATCTTCTAATTGCTTTATTTGGAGCCCTAAGAAAAAGTTTAGTTCCCCCATCATACTCATTTCAAACTCGTCATGCATGATTTTTGAGAAATCATCGCATAACTCTTGACAAGTTGAACCGAATATAATGTCATCCACATATATCTGGACGATGATAATATGTGATCCCTTTTTCTTGGTGAAGAGAGTATTGTCTACTAGGTCCATGGTATACTTATGTTCAACTAGGAAGGTCTTAAGTCGATCATACCAAGCTTTTGGTGCTTGCTTAAGTCCGTATAATGCTTTCTTAAGTTTGTAGACATGATTAGGTTTTTCAAAATCGGCAAAGCCGGGAGGTTGTGCTACATATACTTCTTCATTTATGAAACCATTTAGAAATGCACTTTTGACATCCATTTGAAATAGTTTAAAGTCATATGCACATGCATATGCAAGTAATATCCTAATTGACTCAAGTCTAGCTACGGGTGCAAAAGTCTCATCATAATCTATACCCTCTTGTTGGTTATAACCTTGGGCTACTAACCTAGCTTTGTTTCTAGACACAATGCCATTTTCATCCATTTTATTTCTAAAAACCCATTTTGTACCTATTATGGTTTGGTTTTTAGGTTGTGGAACTAATGTCTAAACGTCATTCCTAACAAATTGATTTAATTCTTCTTGCATCGCAATGACCCAAGATTCATCTTTTATGGCTTCATTGACATTTTTAGGTTCTATTGTTGAAACAAAACAAAAGAAATTACTTTTATTTTGAGCTTTAGACCTTAATGTTCTTTCGTTGAGTTTTCCTATGACGTTTTCTAATGGATGACTTTTTGTTTCTTTGATATTGACTAAATCTCTTTTTACTGGTTCATCTTCTTTATCATTTTCAACATTTTCCTGATTTTCAAAAATTTGGTTTTCAACTAAGTCATCATCTACCAAAGGTGATGTCTTAGAGGGAGGTGGACTTTCATCGAATGTTACATTCAATGATTCCTCGACTCTTGAGGTTTCTTTGTTCAAAACTATGTATGCTTTACTAGTTTGTGAGTATCCTAGAAATACACCTTCATACGACTTTGGGTCGAATTTGGTGAGATAATCCTTTGTGTTTAAAATGAAGAACTTGCTTCCAAACACTCTAAAGTATCCTAAAGTAGGATTTTTGCCTCTGTATAACTCATATGGAGTCTTTCCCAAGAATGGTCTAATTAGAACTCGGTTTAGAATATATGTAGATGTATCTACAGCGTGACACCAAAACTTTTGAGGTATGTTTTGTTCATTTAACATGGTTCTACTCATTTCTTGAATTGTCCTATTTTTGCGTTCAACCACACCGTTAGATTGAGGGGTTCGAGGAGCCGAGAAATTATGAGTTATGACATTGGCATCACAAAAAGCTCCGAATTGGAATTCGTTGTCGAATTCACGACCATGGTCAGTTCTAATTGATACTATGTTACTTCCTATTTGATTTTGAATTTTCTTACTTAAGATTTCAAATTTATCAAATGCTTCGTTTTTAGTTTTTAGAAACTTAGTCCATGTATACCTAGAGTAGTCATCTACTATTACCAAAGTATAGAAGTTTCCCCCATAACTTTGTATAGCGGATGGACCAAACAAATCCATGTGTAATAATTCTAGACACCTAGATGTAGACACCATGTTTTTAGCCTTATGGCTATTATGAACTTGTTTTCCTATTTTGCAAGCATCACAAAAGTGTTGGTCATATTTCAACTTGGGCAGGTTCCTAACGAGTTCCTTAGATGATAAGGATTGAATTAACCTCATATTGGCGTGACCTAAGCATCGATGCCATAGAGTTGAGTTTTCGTCCAAGGAGGTAAGACAAAGCTTGTCTTTAGGTGTTTTGTCGAGTTTCATAACGTAAACGTTATTCTTCGAAACACCTTTTTCTACAGTTATGCCATCCTTAAGTATTTTACTTCCATTTTCACTGAAAAGGACGTTATACTTTTTTGCGGCATAATTGACTAATACTAAGCAGGTTAAATCCTAAGTTATCTACATGAGCAACATCATCAATAGTGAGAGAGTCATGAGAAATCGTACCTTTTCCGATGATTTTACTTTTAAGCTTGCTACCCAATGTGACATTACCTCCGTCATACACTTGGTAGTCTGAGAAAAGGCTTTTGTTTCCCGTTATGTGCCTTGAGCACCCACTATATTTGATCCATTCATCAGGTTCTAGATCAACTTTTAAGCACACCTAAGTTCAAGAAAAACTCAAGCGTTTGGTCCCCAATATCTCATGGGTCCGTTTGGGTTAAACATAACATTATAATGATTCATGTATGGAAATGGTGGACAAATGTTCCACGGCATGAAGTTGGGACCTTGAAAGTTTCTAGACATGTTTTGGTTCCAATTTCTTTGATAATGATGTTGCGAGTTAAAGTTACTCTTTGGAAAAGGGTGTTTGGGAAAACTAGTTTTGGGTGCCTGTTGAACCGTTTTAACTCTATACTCATTTCTAACTTGACCTTTTCCTATAGACACTGATGGTTTTTGTTTATTATCAGTAGTACTAGTACTAGGTTTTCTAGTGACTCTAACGAATTCAGTACGGTCAGTTTTTAGAACCTTCTGTTCACAACCTGTACCGGCGGATCCTTTTGGCACAACTGGCGGATCCAAAACTTTGGATCCGTCAGTTTCTGACTTAGTTGGAACAGTTTCTTTTTCTTTCACTGTTTGTTTCTCAAACTCACCTAAGCTTCCTAGTTTCATAAATCCTAGTCCGGTTTTATCATTAGGTAGTTTTTGTATATTCATTATCTCATCTGCACAACTTATGTTTTTATCAAACTTTCTAAACTTAGAATTTTGTTTGATGAGTTCTTCCTATGTTGACTTAAGTGTTTCTAGTTCTATCTTAAGCTCCTGACATGACACACATGTTTCTTTAACACTTTTACCTTTTTCAATTCTTATCTCCTTTTCTTTTAACCAATGAACTTCGTTTTCTAAAAGTGTTGTTTTGGTTTTTAAGAATTTATTCTTGTTTATGATTTTAAGGGTAATTTCACACAGTTTGTTATATTCTATTTCTAAAGATTCATCATCTATAGAGGAGTATGATGAGTCAGAATGTACCTCTTCTGTGTCGTGAGCCATGAGAACAATTTCGTCATTCTTAGGCTCATCATCATCTCCTTCACTATCACTCCAAGCTCTACTGACAAAGGCTCTTTGAGATTTGTTCTTTGGAGGCTTTGGACATTCACCTATCAAGTGACTAGAGTCTCCACACCTATAACACTTCCTATCTATCTTTCCTTTTCTATCATGAGAGGATTTCTTTTCTTCACGAGGTGGTCTAACGAACTTTCCTCATCTCCTGAAGAATTTCTTGAAATCTCTTACCGTCATGGCATATTCTTCATCTTCACTACTAGAACATGACACTTCATCACTTGACTCTACTTTAGCTTTCAAGGCAATGGAATTCATTTTCTCCTTTTTGCCTTTAACTATTTCTGAGTCTTTTTCCATCACCATTTCGTGAACTTTGAGGTTTCCTATGAGCTCATCCAGTGTCATACTTGAAAGATCCTTAGATTCTTCAATAGCTGTCACCTTTGCTCTCCACTTCGGATGGAGTGCTCTTAGAAATTTCCTGACAAAATTCTTACTAGAAAAAGATTCATCAAGTGCTTTAAGAGATGTAATGATAGTATTAAACCTGGAAAAAACACTATCAATGGTCTCATCTTCAGAGATAACAAATTGTTCATATTGTTGAACAAGAAGATCAATTTTGTTATCTTTGACTTGTGAGTTCCCTTGATGAGTGATGATTAGTGATTGCCAAATATCTTTAGCCATTTTACACATGAAAACTCTTTCATATTCCTTTTTAGGTAAGGCATTGTAAAGCATCATTTTGGCTTCATTATTTTTAGCAATCAACCTCTTTTGTTCATCACTATGACGAATAAAAGAGTTACCTATATCCCGACCACCTGAAATATCACTACTTATGGGTTTGTAATCACCCTCTACAATAATATACCACAGATCTATGTCCTTTGACTTCACATATGTCTCAAAGCGATTTTTCCAATATATGAAACAATTTGGTTCAAATAGTGGTGGTCTTTGCATAGATTGCCCTTCTTTAAAGTTTTCAAAATCCATGATCGTTTCAAGTTTTTAAAATACAATATATTTTGAAAATCTTGAGTAACACCGCTCTGATACCAATTGTGGAAAACTAGAAGGGGGGTTGAATAGTTTTACCGTTTAAAATTAATTTGCTTTGTTACTTATTGTGATTTCAAAGTCAAGTAAACAATCAAGCACACAAACAAGAGATATTAGTAAATAAGTAAAGAGAGGAAAGATCAAACCACACAACACAGTTGTTTATAGTGGTTCGGCTACAAGGACTCTCTTCCTTGCCCTACTCCACTCCTCGAGCCTCTAACTCGAGAGTTTATCTTCACTAAGAAACAAGCTCCCTTCTAGGCGGAGAAAACCTTTACACGTCGCTTAATCTTTTTCCGGTACTAAGCTAAACACCGAGTTCTTTACAAGGGTACAACCACTCCCGTTCACTCTATGTGTTTTGAGGACTAAAACACTAACCGGACTCTACTGTATGAATGATACTAACTATGATGTGTGACTAATACAAGAACACACAGACTCTATGTTAGAAGGAAGATAACAGACTGTTACTCCTTATATGTTGAGATCTTCTTTGCTACAAAAGGAAAGATCTATAAAATGTTAGTAAGCTAAGGGTTAGTGATATGCAAATGAATGAGTATGTATTTTAAGCTGTATGAGTGATGAAATGGCCAAATGATCAGCTTGCTATTTATAGGCAAAGCTGATCAACAGGCGACGGATCTGGCGGATCCCTAAATATGGATCCGTCCGTGTATCCAATTGGATCCGTCGTGTCAGGCCAGCTAAGAGATCTTCAAATCTTTCCAAATCTTGCCATATCTTTCCATATCTTCAAATGTCAACTCTTTGGCTTGAAGATCTAAACAAAATATCATAAAATCTTACCAAGATTGTGTATATGATGCATGCCATGATGTCATCCTAATATTTAACTAATAAAGTTTCCATTTTAAGAAATAAACATGTAAACTTGTATATGTTATTCCTAGTGAACTTTGTAATGTAAAATGTGTTTGTAAAATGCTTATAACTATAAATGTAAAAGACTTAATCTTACTTATGCTTTCCTTAAAGATAAACTTTGTAATTGTCATTAACAAAACTAAGCAAAGATCGTAAAATATAAATAACGTTTTTAGGATGATATTTGTATTAACAAAACCTAATGCTACCCTAATAAGCTTTAAGAAATCTAAAAGCTAACTAAATAAGCTAATCTAACCTAAAATAAGGTAGCAAATAAGCTAGATAAGCAAAAAGCTAAATAAGAGCTGATCTGAGCACTAAGGTCAGACTGGTAACAAATCAGCCTAATGGAACACTTTTAAGCTATCTAAAAATCCACTAAAGCAATAAGCAATTCCATAGAAACTCCAAAAAGATCAAGTATAGCAACCAAAGAGCTTATCAGCCAAATTTCAGATATATTAGAGCTTATTTAATGCTTAATAATCAGCTAAGAAGAAAGCTTGTTCAAACAATTTGATGCTTAATAATCAGCAAACATGACTGGTACACCACTTTCTAAGCTACAAATAAGCTTTTAATAAGCTGTGAATTAGGCTGAAAATGGTAAAACAACATTAAACACCAACCTAAGAAGTTATAAAATAATTTTCAAACACTTTTAATTAAAAATAAGCTTAGAAAATAAGCTAATAAATACCCTACTCAGAACTGTTTTAGCACAACTGTTTACTTATCAGCTTTTTTCTGGCTTATTTTATAAGATATAAAAATATTGTTTTCATTAAAAGTGCATATAATTAAGTGGTTAAAAAGTACCTTAAAAAGTTTTTAGTAAAAAAAAAAAGAAAAAAAAAAAGAAGGAAGTTGGGAAGTCAGGGGTGAGCAGGGCTCGAACCCCTGACCTTAACCAAACCTCGACCGTGTTAACCACACCATACCACACCTCAACCATCTGCGCCCTTGGGTCTTTTTGGATTAAGGGTGCAACATTAATTTACTTAACCTTCTTTTTCCCTTTTAGCTTAATTCCTCTATTAGCTTATTTACGGCTTATCCAAATAAGCTGTCGATTCCTTTTTATTTTTCCTAAGTTCCTTATATCTTAAAGTAGTTTTCCAGAATTTTTCATAATTTTTCGTATTATTTTAGTCTTTTTAATATTATTTTTAGTCCAAAAGTGTTTTTAATTCATTAAAAATAAAACAAAAAGCAAAAAAATATAAATCTTTTTTATAAAATTATTTTTAATCATTTAGGACTTTTAGGAACCAAATTTACACATATAGGGTTAATTTTTGATTTTTAGGTTTTCTAAGGCTCGTTTAATTTCCGTAAAAACCCGTTTTTTTAGTTTAATTTGGGTTTTTGCTTATTTGTTCTTTACTTTCTTCTTTTATATGCTTATTAGTTGCTTTTTAGTATATGTTTTCTGTTTTTAGTCATAATTCCAAAATATCTCAATTATTCAAATCACCCGATCAAGATTATCTCATACGGTCAAGTATTTTCAATGAGGTTTATTGTTATACGGGGACACGTTATAAAACACATAATTTTTAACCACTATATTTCTAAAAGAGCCATACTCATGGTACTTTATACCATGTAGAAACAATAAGTATATAATTCACACATTTAACCAAGTCGCACATTCGCACATCTAAAACTTAATTACATTTTCACTTTACAACAACCACATATTTATTGACATGGTACCCTTAATTAAATTTCAAACCTACCACATGGTGTTTATAATTTAATTTAACTTTTTTTGTGGTAAAAAATTATAACAGGAGTCTTAATTGAGCGGTGTTGCCATACGGTCAAGTATTTTCAATGAGGTTTATTGTTATACGGGGACACGTTATAAAACACATCATTTTTAACCACTATATTTCTATAAGAGCCATACTCATGCTACTTTATGCCATGTAGAAACAATAAGTATATAATTCGCACATTTGACCAAGTCGCACATTCGCACATCTAAAACATAAATACAATTTCACTTTACAACAACCACATATTTATTGACATGGTGCCTTTAATTAAATTTAAAACCTGCCACATATTTATTGTGGTACTTTTAATTAAACTTTACTTAACTTTTTGTTATGGTAAAAAATTATAACAGGAGTCTTAATTGAGCGATGTTGCCATACGGTCAAGTATTTTCAATGAGGTTTATTGTTATACGAGGACACGTTATAAAAAACATAATTTTTAACCACTATATTTCTATAAGAGACATACTCATGGTACTTTATGCCATGTAGAAACAATAAGTATATAATTCACACATTTGGCCAAGTCGCACATTCGCACATCTGAAACTTAAATACATTTTCACTTTACAACAACCATATATTTATTGACATGGTACCTTTAATTAAATTTCAAACCTACCACATGTTGTTTATAATTTAATTTAACTTTTTTTGTGGTAAAAAATTATAACAGGAGTCTTAATTGAGCGGTGTTGCCATACGGTCAAGTATTTTCAATGAAGTTTATTGTTATACGGGAACACGTTATAAAACACATCATTTTTAACCACTATATTTCTATAAGAGCCATACTCATGGTACTTTATGCCATGTAGAAATAATAAGTATATAATTCGCATATTTTGCCAAGTCGCACATTCGCAAATCTGAAACTTAAATACAATTTCACTTTACAACAACCACATATTTATTGACATGGTACTTTTAATTAAATTTAAAACCTACCACATATTGTTTATAATTTAATTTAACTTTTTTTGTGGTAAAAAATTATAACAGTTGTCTTAATTGAGCGGTGTTGCCATACGGTCAAGTATTTTCAATGAGGTTTATTGTTATATGGGGACACTTTATAAAACACATAATTTTTAACCACTATATTTTTATAAGAGACATACTCATGGTACTTTATGCCATGTAGAAACAATAAGTATATAATTCGCACATTTGGCCAAGTCGCACATTCGCATATCTGAAACTTAAATACAATTTCACTTTACAACAACCACATATTTATTGATATGATACTTTTAATTAAATTTCAAACCTACCACATGTTGTTTATAATTTAATTTAACTTTTTTTGTTTTAAAAAATTATAACATGAGTTTTAATTGAGCGGTGTTGCCATACGGTTAAGTATTTTCAATGAGGTTTTGTGTTATACGGGTACACATTATAAAACACATAATTTTTTACCACTATATTTGTATAAGAGACATACTCATGGTACTTTATGCCATGTATAAATAATAAGTAATTAATTTGCACATTTGGCCAAGTCGCACATTCGCACATCTAAAACTTAAATACAATTTCACTTTACAATAACCACATATTTATTGACATGGTACTTTTAATTAGATTTCAAACCTACCACATATTTATTGTTGTACTTTTAATTAAATTACACTTAACTTTTTTTTTTTGTGGTAAAAAATTATAACAGGAGTCTTAATTGAGCGGTGTTGTCATACGGTAAAGTATATTCAATGAGGTTTAATGTTATACGGAGTGTATTGTTATACAGGGACACGTTATAAAACACATAATTTTTAACCACTATATTTCTATAAGAGCCATACTCATGGTACTTTATGCCATTTAGAAATAATTAGTATATAATTCACACATTTGGCCAAGTCGCACATTCGCACACACAAACTTTTCAAAACTAGCCTATAAATACCCATTCATATTCACATACTTCTCACACACAAACACATTCAAAATCGAAATTCAAAATCAAAAACTCAACATTCAAAATTCTATTTCTCGCAAAGATTTCTCCCAACAATTCCCCAGTACTCGCCAAGATTTCTCACAACAATTCCCCAGTCACCACGACTTCTCACAACAATTCCCCAGTCCTCCAAATGAACCAGTTGTCACACCCCAAAAATCGGGTCGCAGCAGAAGACAATGTCGTTGGGGTGCTACAAAATTTGTATCACAACACAAGTACAAAGAACGGTTTTTCACCACAATCATTTAGAATATAATTAATTAATCAAAAGTATCAATTTACATTGTTAAATTTTTGGGCGGAAATAGGCCCATAAAATAAGTACAACGGTCTCCAAATGAATATCCAAAAGTCTCGATCCTATAACCATGCCATGCCATGCCAACTGCCGCCAAATGTGAGCTAACACTTCAAGAACCTGAAAATACATGCTAAAACGAGTCAACACGAGGTTGGGGAGTTCATAGGTATTAGTTTAAAACAATATGGTTGAACCAAAAGGTTTCCGAGTTCAAACATCATTCACAACAAGTCAAGTTCAACATAGACTCACACTGCCTAAATCACAGTTCCAAAACCAATCTATAAACAATATCATAATTCAAATCATTTCGAACCAAAATCAATCATACAGTTACCATGCTCATATAGTGTCGCGCCAACTGAGCCTAAGATGTTCATCATACCCATAACCAATATCACGTGGGGAGTTACCCCGATAGATCTATCAACACGTAGGCTCTCAACAGAGAGTTAATAGTTACACCAACTGAACCTATAACCTGTGGGCTCTCAACAGAGAGTTAACAGTTACACCAACTGAACCTATAACTTGTGGGCCCTCCGCAGAGAGTTAACAGTGGCACTGTCATGTATTCACAAACAAGCATGTCACAATATAAAATCGCATCATCACACATATATGTCCAAAATCATGTAAATCAGTAGTTTACAGCATAAAAGCGTTTGTAAAGCATTAAGTTTAGTGAAAAACAACGAGCATGTATTCTCCCCCAAAATAGTATATAAACAAGTAAAAGTAGGGGCTATGAGCTCACCTTAACCACAGCAATGCAGAGATCACAACTGACACGACTGGTATCGAGAAGCAGAACACAACAGTCTCAAGACATATGGCATGACAATCCCAAGATACACAGGCACAACGGTAACTTTGACACACGGCACAATGGACACGGAAACTACTCGCAACATAATATGAGTGATATGATTTAAGTCATGGAATGATGTCGTGCATGCAAGTTCATATTCTACTTTATCACTTGTACATGTTTGTTGTAATGTTTATCGTCAAAAATATAGTTGCGTCAATTTGATCCTTTATTTAGAAAATTACCACTTTAGAAAACGTAACTTGTAAATCTTGCGACCAAACTTTAGTCGTCATGTTAATGTCTGCTTCAAAAATCTCTAACGCGCCTAATAAGTCTAGATAATGTTTTACCATTTCCGTTTACATCCTTTTAGCCAAAATGTACTCAAAAAGGTCCAAAAATCCAATCCAAAAATCCTAACAGCTTTCTAATAGCCAAAATATATGCTGTCAACGTATATGTTGACGTAAATCTTTGTTAGGCCATAACTTTTGCGTCGTAGCTTCGTTTCTTAAGTTTGACCTATCCCCGCGAAGGTATTTAAGTGTACGATCGGCTTTTCAAGGTCTCGGCTAGTCTAGATTCAATTTATCATCAGTTTTGGTCTTTCCAAATTCTGGATAGATTCATAAATTTTCTGAAAATAATTGTTTTCGTCGTAAAAATTGAAACTAGTGTATCTTTTTCGTTATAAGTCCGTTTTAACTCATTCAAGCGGCCACGTTTTTGTTATTAAGTCTATTTTCTATATTTCTAGCCTAAACTTGTTACTAAGTTACTGATTTTTTCTGTATTAACCCAAACGGGAGAGAATCATTTTCAAGAGTGTCAAAACATTTTCCTAATCTTCTAGTTATCATATCCACTTAACATCAACTCCAAATCTAGTCCTAGTTCATCCACCAACTTCTCAAAGGTGATCTAACAATATTCAAGAGTTCTTGTAAATGATCAACAAGGTTGGTAAAAATTACAAGTTCACTAATATATATATATATATATATATATATATATATATATATATATATATATATATATATATATATATATATATATATAATGTTTATCATCACTTTCTTGTGGAGATTTTCACTAACTAGTTTTCTTGTAATAAAAACTTGTTTAAAACATAGACTTTTGTTAAAAGATCATTGTGAATACAAAGCTTGGTCAACATGTACAAAGTGATAAATAAGTATGGGTAACTTGATACTAGATCTCATGATATAAAGAGGGTGAAAATAGTTTTTGGGCTTACTTGAAGAGGATGAAAATGAGATGTGAGCAAGAACAATAGAACCCCAATGGTTACTCCAAATCGATTTATAGTTAATGCAAGGCTCGTGAATAATCGTTAAATACTTGAAATAATCGAAAACCGGATCTCCCTTTCCTTTTAAGATTTGGCCGAACCACAAGGAGAGCAAGAGAGGATTTTCTAGGTGAAATTTTGCTAAAGAAAAATGAGCTAAGTCTCATTCTATTTATAGTGCAAAAAGGGGTGATTTGGTAATTTAATAAAAAGGGTATTTTGATAATTTATTGCTTGGTCAATGGTCAATGGTCTTTGGTCTTCCTTTGACCGAAATTTATGGGGGGGGGGGGGGGGGGACAAGGATGGCTAGTCAAGATTTAATTTTACAACTCCTTGTCTTAAGGAAGTTGTCTAGTTATTAATGGGATTAGATATATTGTCTAGTATTAATTAGGGAACAAGAGGGGGGGGGGGGGGGGGCGGGGGGCGGCACATGGGTAATTTTGGGAGTAGATGATTTAATTTTGTACCAAAGTGTGTAAATTGTATGTATTGGGTATTAGAAACAGGTATTGGGTATTGGTTTGGTAGTTAACAGTAAATACGTATATTTAAGTAATGTTTGTAAAAGAATTGAAGAATGTTTGGAAAATAATTCTTAGCACTCTTGAAATAATTTAAGGAATATGGAAGAGCATGAAAATAATTGTTAGGAGTGTCGGGTGCGTTGTCCTTTTAAATCGCGAAATGCGTTTGTTTAAAGTAACAATCATAAATAAATAAAAAGGGATTTGTTTTAGGGTTTAAAATTGTGAACCGGAGTAGAAGCAAGGTACTGAAGCGTTGTGGACTAAATATAGTCTAAATTCATAGTATTCAAGAGGGTTGTTCCTCGTTTTATTTTTATTTAACCAAATAGTTATTCATAGAAAGTGTTCTTGTAAAGTCTCAGAGTGGTAAATTGGAATTTGAAAATAAATGATGACGTGGAAAAATTACGGGTTGTTACAGTCTCACCTCCTAAACGGTAACGCTCATTTTGTACATGTTTTTATAGCGTTATTTGTGTGTTTTTATGCGAAATATAGTCATGATTATGATGGTTTTATGCTTAAAAGTTGTTGAAGATGTGTTTAAGTCTAGGTACAAGGAAATATCAAGAAAGACGAAGAAAAGCTATGAAATTCAAGAAAATATCGAAGAGAAGTTTGTCAACAAATACATGGATGCATGATATGATCATTTCCGGTTGTACGTTAGAGGATGAAAGGATTAAGTCAAGATTAGGAGCCAAAAAGTGTGTTTAAAGTTTGAGCTCTATGCTAGCTTGAAGCCAAAATATGTGAAGAAAATTGGTTCCAGACCCAAGGTTTAAGTTTCAAGACCCTAGGTTTGAGAAGGGGGAGCTCATACCTGAGGTATGGGAATTCATACCTGAGGTTTAGCCCATACCCAGGGTTTACATTTTCATACTCGAGGTATGCAGAAAAACTGACATGAAGAGTTGCATTAACTCTCCACTTTAAGCACCATTAAGTATTGAGTCCGATCATTTGCTTCTTAATTATGATTATTGATGAAGAATATCAGTTTTAGGGGTGTCTTACAAGCTTAAATAAGACCCCTAATCACTTGTTTTAGAGACAACACTCACAATCAAACCTTACACCATAAGGATTTGATTATACTACTTTCTAACCCAAAAGAGCTTAAAAATCTCTGCCATTCTCAAGGAAGATAACTAGTAGAAGAGGTGGAAGATTCCCTTGTTCGATTGGAGGCCTCAAAGAGTGCTACAACTCTTTCATTACTCATTGTAATTTTACTATTGGGTAATTTTCTTTATTATTAATCATGTTGAATTGGTTTAAGTTGAATGCAATTTTATGTTTTATTATGATACTTGTTATGGAATGATTCGTGATACTTGTTTGGGAATGATGTGACTAATTGTATGAATGTTGGACGTTTAGTAGGTTGTAAAAAGTGATTAATTCTATGGGTTTGTTTAAATAAATTTGTGTCCTAAAACTTGTTGGTTGAGTAATGTTGGATTTAAAGGATGAAAAGACTTCTAATAATTATTTGATTCCAAGAGTTAGTGACAAACAAATTGGTATTCGATAAGTGACGAATATCGAATATACAAGTTTTAAACGGATTCGAAAATATTTAATCATGAGAATGGGTTGAAAAGACTCGTAAGAACCAATTTAACTAATCAACTTTTTCATACATTTTATTACGAAAGAGCTAGCGTAGTGGGATGAGATTTGGCCAAAAGGACTCACCCGTGAAACTAGTAGAAACATGGATTTCCTTGATATTACCATTTGATTAGAAGTCCTTGTGAATATTGATATGTGCCTTCTAAGTTTCACCCAAACATGTTCTACATCATATCACGATTAGTCATGATTCCTAAATAAGTATGCTTTATTTTAATTGTTTGTTTGCTCGAGTTACATTGAAACCATTGTTCGTTTAAATCATTTCTAGTAGTTTTGATCATGACAATCTTAAGTGCTATACCATTAATGTTACTAAAATCACAATTAACTAGTTCCTTGGGACGAACCTTATTTACCATCAACAATACTACAATTAAACGAGTATACTTGCTCGTGTGTGTTTCTTTGAAATGATAATGGTAATAAGAATAAAAAAAATTTAAAATTTGAAGTGAAATTTGGAGATAATAAACTAAATAAGATCCTCTATTATGAAACGCATCACCTCCTTAACGGAATTGCGACTTCGCGATTCAATTCAAGGGTTTACGTCATTTGTCAGCATAACTCTTCTGACAATTCGTGAGCGGCTTGCAACTCGATTCTGATCTGAATGACCTTCTCGGTTGTCTCATGAACAAGTTCAGGGTTAGTAAGTTGGGTATCTCCAACTTCTACTCAACAATTCGGCGATCAACCACAAAATACTTCACACGGTGCCGTTTGAAATATTATAGTCGTAGATATCGTCATAAAAGAATTTGGCCCACTGGAGGGGTTTATGCCAACCATTGCCACACTCGATTACTCAGGTAGAGATGCGGGATTCGCTCTGGAGTTCTAGCTTCTGATATAGTAGCAAGACAACAAATCGTCTTACAAAAAGGTTTATCAAATGATTTGTGAGGCAACTTATAGGATAATAGGAAAACAATTTCATCATTTATAAAATTTTAGCAAGGTCAAAATTTTTATTTTTAGTTTGATTCATAACATCGTAACAGGAAAGCAGTTCGCCATTTATAAAATGGAAGTAAGATCAAAATTTTGATTTTTGTGAAATAGCAGTAAAACATTTTGTAGGATGACCGCAAATGGTCGGTAGAAAAATCAAAGGCAATTTGTAAATTAATGGCAAAATAGTTTATTATCCTATAATGGGTTAGCAAAGATAACTGTATTCTCGAGGGACGAGAGAAGAGTTAGGTGATTGTCCCAAGGAACGCGGTTCAGGTTACTCCTTAGAGTCTCGGGATTTCTTGCTGGGTGCGGACTCTCTGCCAAATGGAGAGTTTAGCGAGTTCAGAGTACAACCCTGAGGGAAGATGTTGAATCAGTAATGTACATAGTACTTAACGCGGGAGGTACAACCTCGATTGAACCACTTCGGTTGAACAACATCAATTGAGCACAAGGCTTAGGGTAGAGGCGAATGTAACAAGATCACCAACGAAGCAAGGCTGACCATCAAATCCAAATCTAGGATGACGTCCAAGATCACAAAATTAAACAATCCAGTTTTCAATCAGAATCAAAACCAAATCCGACATAGCCAATATCAAATCCAAACATAGCCAAAATCAAATCCAAACGTTCTAATAAGCTCAGACGGGCTTATTACGCTCTTAAGGGGTTACAAATAAGTAACTCGGATTCATACGGTGCCAATCGGGTCTACCCGACCTGATGCGAGCTACGGCCAGACAGCGACAAACAGGATTTCCATTTAAACAAAGAAGTATAGTAGTGCCAGGAGTATTATGGTTCATGCGGTGTTGCGATGCCAGTGTGTTGTGTGTGTGGAAGTAATATTCAATGTCTGTGTACACACGCAAAACTGTACCATTCCAAAATCAAAGACCAACCCGAACATAATTCCATTATAACTACTCCAAGTATTGCAAAATTCACCTCTGAGTCGGACATAGGTGATCAGGCTATGTCCCACTGTCCCTGGTTGAATATAGGTGATCAGTCTATATTCACCCGAGGTTCAATGAATTTTGAAATACTTAGCCTAGTTATACTAGTAATATGTCCTTCATATTTAAAAGTCGTTTCGAAAGACCAAGGCAAGTGACCAAACTCGAGGTCGGATGATGAGATTACGTAAGGAAAAGCGTAACGCTATGACGCGTACGATACGTAAGCATACTTATATGGAAGATGCTTATAGTAATCAATGAAAATAAGTGGGTATAATTGATCCGATAATAAGACACAAATCTCATCAAATATGTCAGCAAACAAATCACAAGTGAGGCATCAGCTTGGCAGGCAGGCACGTGGCGGTCATAGGGTTAAGTTTTCGTAAAAGTAGTTATAGTCTAGGTATTAAAAATACCTAGTTCTCTATAACCAAGGCTCTGATACCAATCTGTCACACCCCGAAAATCGGGTCGCAGCGGAAGACAATGTCGCTGGGGTGCTACAAAATTTGTATCACAACACAAGTACAAAGAACGGTTTTTCACCACAATCATTTAGAATATAATTGATTAATCAAAAGTATCAATTTACATTGTTAAATTTTTGGGCGGAAATAGGCCCATAAAATAAGTACAACGGTCTCCAAATGAATATCCAAATGTCTCGATCCTATAACCATGCCATGCCATGCCAACTGCCGCCAAATGTGAGCTAACACTTTAAGAACCTGAAAATACATGCTAAAACGAGTCAACACGAGGTTGGGGAGTTCATAGGTTTTAGTTTAAAACAATATGGTTGAACCAAAAGGTTTCTGAGTTCAAACATCATTCACAACAAGTCAAGTTCAACATAGACTCACACTGCCTAAATCACAGTTCCAAAACCAATCTATAAACAATATCATAATTCAAATCATTTCGAACCAAAATCAATCATACAGTTTCCATGCTCATATAGTGTCGCGCCAACTGAGCCTAAGATGTTCATCATACCCATAACCAATATCACGTGGGGAGCTACCCCGATAGATCTATCAACACGTAGGCTCTCAACAGAGAGTTAACAGTTACACCAACTGAACCTATAACCTGTGGGCTCTCAACAGAGAGTTAACAGTTACACCAACTGAACCTATAACTTGTGGGCCCTCCGCAGAGAGTTAACAGTGGCACTGTCATGTACTCACAAACAAGCGTGTCACAACATATAATCGCATCATCACACATATATGTCCAAAATCATGTAAATCAGTAGTTTACAACATAAAAGCGTTTGTAAAGCATTGAGTTTAGTGAAAAACAACGAGCATGTATTCTCCCCCAAAATAGTATAAAAACAAGTAAAAGTAGGGGCTATGAACTCACCTTAGCCACAACAATGCAGAGATCACAACTGACACGACTGGCATCGAGAAGCAGAACACAACAGTCTCAAGACATATGGCACGACAATCCCAAGATACACAGGCACAACGGTAACTTTGACAAACGGCACAACGGACACGGAAACTACTCGCAACCTAATATGAGTGATATGATTTAAGTCATTGAATGATGTCTTGCATGCAAGTTCATACTCTACTTTATCACTTGTACATGTTTGTTGTAATGTTTATCGTCAAAAATATAGTTGCGTCAATTTGATCCTTTATTTAGAAAATTACCACTTTAGAAAACGTAACTTGTAAATCTTGCGACCAAACTTTAGTCGTCATGTTAATGTCTGCTTCAAAAATCTCTAACGCGCCTAATAAGTCTAGATAATGTTTTACCATTTCCGTTTACATCCTTTTAGCCAAAATGTACTAAAAAAGGTCCAAAAATCCAATCCAAAAATTCTAACAGCTTTCTAATAGCCAAAATATATGCTGTCAACGTATATGTTGACGTAAATCTTTGTTAGGCCATAACTTTTGCGTCGTAGCTTCGTTTCTTAAGTTTGACCTATCCCCGCGAAGGTATTTAAGTGTACTATCGGCTTTTCAAGGTCTCGGCTAGTTTAGATACCATTTATCATCAGTTTTAGTCTTTCCAAATTCTGGACAGATTCATAAATTTTCTGTAAATAATTGTTTTCGTCGTAACAATTGAAACTAGTGTATCTTTTTCGTTATAAGCCCGTTTTAACTCATTCAAGTGGCCACGTTTTCGTTATTGAGTCAATTTTCTATATTTCTAGCCTAAACTTGTTACTAAGTTACTGAGTTTTTTTTGTATTATCCCAAACGGGAGAGAATCATTTTCAAGAGTGTCAAAACATTTTCCTAATCTTCTAGTTATCATATCCACTTAACATCAACTCCAAATCTAGTCCTAGTTCATCCACCAACTTCTCAAAGGTGATCTAACAATATTCAAGAGTTCTTGTAAGTAATCAACAAGGTTGGTAAAAATTACAAGTTCACTAATATATATATATATATATATATATATATATATATATATATATATATATATATATATATATATATATATATTATATATATATATATATATATATATATATATATAATGTTTATCATCACTTTCTTGTGGAGATTTTCACTAACTAGTTTTCTTGTAATAAAAACTTGTTTAAAACATAGACTTTTGTTAAAAGATCATTGTGAATACAAAGCTTGGTCAACATGTACAAAGTGATAAATAAGTATAGGTAACTTGATACTAGATCTCATGATATAAAGAGGGTGAAAATAGTTTTTGGGCTTACTTGAAGAGGATGAAAATGAGATGTGAGCAAGAACAATAGAACCCCAATGGTTACTCCAAATCGATTTATAGTTAATGCAAGGCTCGTGAATAATCGTTAAATACTTGAAATAATCGAAAACCGGATCTCCCTTTCCTTTTAATATTTGGCCGAACCACAAGGAGAGCAAGAGAGGATTTTCTAGGTGAAATTTTGCTAAAGAAAAATGAGCTAAGTCTCATTCTATTTATAGTGCAAAAAGGGGTGATTTGGTAATTTAATAAAAAGGGTATTTTGGTAATTTCATTGCTTGGTCAATGGTCAATGGTCTTTGGTCTTCCTTTGACCGAAATTTATGGGGGGGGGGGGGGGAACAAGGATGGCTAGTCAAGATTCAATTTTACAACTCCTTGTCTTAAGGAAGTTGTCTAGTTATTAATGGGATTAGATATATTGTCTAGTATTAATTAGGGAACAAGAAGGGGGGGGGGGGCACATGGGTAATTTTGGGAGTAGTTGATTTAATTTTGTACCAAAGTGTATAAATTGTATGTATTGGGTATTAGAAACAGGTATTGAGTATTGGTTTGGTAGTTAACAGTAAATACATATATTTAAGTAATGTTTGTAAAAGAATTGAAGAATGTTTGGAAAATAATTCTTGGCACTCTTGAAATAATTTAAGGAATATGGAAGAGCATGAAAATAATTGTTAGGAGTGTCGGGTGCGTTGTCCTTTTAAATCGCGAAATGCGTTTGTTTAAAGTAACAATCATAAATAAATAAAAAGGGATTTGTTTTAGGGTTTAAAATTGTGAACCGGAGTAGAGGCAAGGTACTGACGCGTTGTGGACTAAATATAGACTAAATTCATAGTTTTCAAGAGGGTTGTTCTTCGTTTTATTTTTATTTAATCAAATAGTTATTCATAGAAAGTGTTCTTGTAAAGTCTCAGAGTGGTAAATTGGAGTTTGAAAATTAATGTTGACGTGGAAAAATTACAGGTTGTTACACCAGTGAACACTCCACCGGAAGATATCTTTTCGATTTTCCGACAGGAAAATGAACCGGTAAACACTCCACCGGTTGTTGAACAACAACCCAATCCATTTGGACTCACTGAAGATAAACTCAGGCTTTTGGAGCAAGATGAGGAAGTCATAAGAGAAATAGAACAACAAGAACTACAAGAGGAATTAGATCGTATGGAGCGGCAACCCAGGGATCCAGATGATTCCTCTTCGAGTGAAGACGGTTGGGTCTCAGATGATTCCTATCATTAATTTTTAGTTTCATTTTCACCACCGTTTCACACAATTACCATCGTATGTTTAGGTTGTATTAGTAGATTTTCTAAGTTTTTATTAATGAACTATCTGATTAGGCTCTTAATGGTATTCCTTGTATGTGTTAAAAGTAACAATTTCAATTTCATCCAGTTAGATTGACAATGCAATTTTATGTTTAGCTTATCAAGCCAATGTTTATAAACATACTACATGTGCTGTTATCCAGCCATAAATGTTTACAAAAGATGGAGGTTGGCTACGCAACCTAAACTCCTACCAAAACCTATTCTATTATGCAACCAAGGTGCACAACCAAATGACATAGTTAATGTATAGACCTACCTGCAGATGCACCCAAGGTGCACAACTAAATGACATAGTTATCCAACCATAATTGTTTACCAACTGACTAATTGTTTTTCACCTGCTGACATAGCTATCCAACTGTGTTTTCACCAAATGACTAATTGTTTACCAACTGACATTGTTATCCAACCATAATTGATATCCAACCATAAACCTTCACGTCGATTCAATTGAAATTACCTTCTTGTATTTCCAAAAGAAAGATATCAATTGTTCACGGTAGGCTAGAGCAAACTCTCTCAAGAAGGCTACAAGGAAGAAAACAATTAATATGGGAGACAACAATTTTAGAAAAGAGACATCTATCAATAAAGAACTATTAATCATATAATCAAATTACTCTCTCATGAAGGCTACAAGGAAGAAAAACGCAGGAAGAAGTTGGCTTACATTCACCATTCATCATCATAAATATCAAGGGAATCGTTGTTGATAACATCTATATTATTCCTAACTCTTGTAATCATCATTACAACTTTTGTAAGACTTCTTAATCATGTTTACAAGTAATATAATTTCTGTGGTTATTTCTTTGTTTGCTATGAGTGGCTAAGTGGCTTGTGCGCTTGCCTAGATGATGTTTGTTACATGAATCTTGATTGATTATGACTATATGGTTCTAGTTCAATGAAAGGCTAATACTAAGATCGAATTATACTTGTAAAAGTTTTCTTCAACGAAAGAGTTGTCAAGTTTGGTTAATTGCTAATAGTGTAATGGGTTGAAAGAGACACTGTTGGCCAATTAATTGTAAATCTTTGTATATGAGGGTATTACCTTATGTATTGACCATTTCATAAGTAACTTGGTTAAACTTAAGAAAACTAAAAGTGTGATTGTCAATTACTTGTGAAACGATAGCGAATCAAGTGATTGAATTGTGTTAGTCTTGGTTGATCAAATCTTAATATTGTTTTTGTTATCTTAAAATCTTGACGAGGATTGAAAGTGAGGAAAACAATAGGATTAGTATACCACCTAATTAAATTAGTACACAATCTAATTTATTGATCATAATCAAATGGAACCATTGTCATAATCATATCAAGTGGATTGTGCAAACTAGTCTAGGCAAGTGTAGTTTTAATATATTGAATCAAATCATCATCATTATTTGCTTGCTTTTAGAATTATTGATTAAACACGATTTTATATTCAAAACTCACATCACAAAAACTAAACAAATCCTCGTGAACGACCTCGGCTTACCATTTCATCTCTTACTACACACGGACGAGTATACTTGCTCGTATGTGTTGCCTTTGAAACATTGGTAGATCGTGTTATAAATTTAAAACTTGCACTCTAAACGGGCACATCAAGTTTTTGGCGCCGCTGCCGGGGATTTGATCACGTTTTTGTGAGTTTTAGTTTATAATTCTCTTGTTTATTTCGTACTTTTTAAGCTTGTAAAAAAAAAAAAAAAAATTCCAAAAATTCGCCCAGGTTTTGCCGGTTCATTTCTCAACCGCCCCGGTTCAACTCTCGGTAAAATAAAAAAAATCCAAACCGACCGGTTCATAACTGAACCGATCCGGTTCAAAGTTTTTGTGAACCCAGCAATATTCAACCGCCCGGTTCAATTCTCAACTGGCCCGGTTCAACTCTCGGTAAAATTAAAAATTGTCCCAACCGACCGGTTCAATTCTCAACCGGTCCGGTTCATTTGCTTCTGTGAACTAGCCCCAGCCCAACCACCTGGTTCAACTTGAACCGCCTTTTACTGTTTATAATATATATATATATATATATATATATATATATATATATATATATATATATATATATATATATATATATATTATTTTTTTTGTTTTCTTTTTAGTTTTTAATCCTTTTCTGATTGGCTCGTTTTTCTCGTGTATGACCACTCGTTCTTCTAACGAAGAATTAAGTTCACCATTGTCTAACCCCGAAAGATTATTTCGCAAAAAGAGAACCCCATTTGTTCCACCCGATCAACGAATACCAAAAACCGTTAATCCACCATTTGAAAACCTTTCCGAAGTTCATCCAATCGTTAATCTTTTTCTTGAATTACCATTTCCAATGGCCGACGATCAACCTATGTGGGATACCAATAGGGTTGTAGCTCCTACACCCGCAGCCGCCATTGTTCCCGTTAATCTTGGAGAAAACTTTACTATCAAAGGCCATCATCTTTCGATGATTAAAGACAATCAATTTGATGGTCGAGTTAAATCCGATCCACACAAACATATCGCCGATTTTCTTGAAATTTGTGATATGTTTCGTTATGGAAATACCAATGCAAATGCAATCCGCCTCAAACTCTTTCCATCGTCTCTCACCGGAGAAGCGAAAATTTGGTATAATGAATTAAGCCCCGGAGTGATCACAACTTGGGACCAAATGAGAGAAGCATTTGTTGGACGTTTCTTTCCACCGGCCATGTTTGATCGTCTCTTAGGTGAAATTCGTAGCTTCACTCAAAAGGAAGGAGAAAATCTTGTCGAAGCTTGGCTTTGAATGAAAAACATGCTCCGAAGTTGTCATGGGCATGGTTTGTCTCGTGGTAATATCATTCAAATCTTTTACCATGGTCTCGATGACACAACTCAAGGTATCCTTGATGCCGGAGGAATATTCCTTTATAAGACCCCTAACGAAGCTTACACTTTACTAGAAGACCGTGTCCTTCTTAAGCTCGATTGGTCTAAGGATTCCAAAACCAAACCTCAACGAAAAACCGTTGCATTCGCCGAAGGAACGAATGAAAATTCCAAAATCATGGATATGATGAAAGATCTCACCACCAAAATCGATTCTAAATTCCAAAGTATCCAAAAAGAAATCAAAGAAATGCGTGAGGGATGCACCCATTGTGGTGGAAACCATTCATCATCCGAATGTGATGACAAACCCATGGGAGGTCCTGAAGCCGAAGCAAATTATGTTTATGGAGGATATCGAGGAGGAGGATATCGTGGAAACTACTACGGTAGAAATTCTAGAGATTGGCAAGATCGTCCACCGAGGGATGATAATCGTAGTTCCCAACCTCGTGATGTCAACCGTTCGACATCGTATTGTGATGATAACCGTTCATTATCACAAATACCTGAAACAAAAAATGAAGAAACGAAATTCGAAAAAACCATGCGTGAATTCGTGCATGCTCAAAAGCAAACAAATGAATTCATGAAAAATCAGTTCTTCATGCTTAAAAGCAAAGTCGAACAAGGTCAAAAGAACCATCAAGATTCTATCCAAGACCTTGAAACCAAATTTGGTCGTCTTTCTGATCAACTTGCTGCAAGACCATCGGGTACTTTGCCAAGCAATACTCAATCCAACCCAAAACCATCATCATCTCAATCTTATCGTCCACCTCAAACGAGAAATGAGCATGTAAATGCTGTATATACTCGTAGTGGTCTATCTTATGATCCACCACCAAACCCAAACCAAACAACCACTATCATTCATGATGATAGTGAGGATGAAGCAGATAACGAACCAAAAGATAAAGAACCAAAAGATAACGAACCAATTCCCACACCAATCGTTAAACCCACTCCTCAGCTCAAAGCATATAAGCCAAGAATTCCATATCCTCAACGTTTGAGGAAAGAAAAGATGGAAGAACAATATGGCAAGTTCATTGATTTAATCAAAGAAGTTAGGATCAACGTTCCTCTTGTTGATGTCCTAGCCGGAATGACCAATTATGGGAAGTTTTTGAAAGAACTTGTGAGCAACAAAAGCAAAATGGAAAATATTTCCGCTACCTTCTTGAATGAAGATTGCTCAGCCATTATTGAAAACAAACTGCCAAAAAAACTCGGTGATCCTGGAAGTTTTCTTATCCCGTGTACTTTGGGAAATTCAATCACTTGTGATGCTTTAGCCGATCTCGGTGCGAGTATCAATCTTATGCCATACTCATTGTATGCGAAGCTTTCGATTGATACATTGAAACCAACAAGAATGAGTATATGTTTAGCAAATCATACTATCCAATATCCTGTTGGAGTAGCTGAAAACATGCTTGTTCAAGTTGGGCAATTCATTTTTCCTGTTGATTTTGTGATCCTCGAGATGGAGGAAGACAACAAAGTTCCATTGATCTTAGGAAGACCTTTCCTAAACACCGCCGATGCTATTATTCGAGTGAAAAATAAAGAACTCAACCTTGGAGTTGGGGATGAAAGAATTTCTTTTTCAATTAATCAAGCCATGAAATATTCTCATGCGAATGATGACACTTGTTATAGCATTGATGCTATCGATGAAATAACGGAGGAAACATTCGATGAGTTGCTTGATGAAAGAATTACGACTCATAAAACATCTGGTCAAATAAGCGATGAAGATCTCGACAGAGAATTCGCTGAATTTATTCAGATAGGCACCGAAGAAATTCCTGAGGAAGAAACAACCAACTTTGAGGAGTTGGAATTCAATGATGAAATGAGAATCAAAACCTCAATTGAAGATCCGCCAGTGGATCTCGTCTTGAAACCTCTTCCCGACCATCTGGAGTATGCATTCTTGGAAGAAAAATCTCTTCTTCCGGTTGTCATATCTTCAGCACTCAAACCCAATGAAAAAGAACGTCTTGTTTCTGTTCTCAAAAATCATAAAGAAGCTTTCGCCTGGAAAACTTCTGACATTCTTGGAATTATTCCAAACTTTTGCAAACACAAAATTAATTTCGAAAACGATTCCAAACCCGTTGTTCAAAGATAACGAAGACTCAACCCAAACATGAAGGAAGTTGTTAAAAAGGAAATAATCAAACTTCTTGATGCTGGTATTATTTAACCCATCGAGGATAGTTCATGGGTGAGTCCTATTCACTGTGTTCCTAAGAAAGGAGGAACAACTGTCGTAACTAACGAACGTAATGAACTTGTTCCTACCAGAACCATAACTGGTTGGCGAGTGTGCATTGATTATCGCAAATTAAATGACGCCACCAGGAAGGATCATTTTCCTTTACCGTTCATGGATCAGATGTTGGAAAGACTTGCGGGGAACAAATTCTTTTGTTTTCTCGACGGATTTTTCGGTTATTTCCAAATTCCAATTGATCCAGCTGATCAAGAAAAGACCACATTCACGTGTCCTTTTGGCACATATGCGTATAGGCGTATGCCTTTTGGTCTTTGTAACGCACCTGCAACATTTCAAAGATGCATGATTGCTATTTTTCAAGATATGCTTGAAACCTCCATGGAAGTTTTCATGGATGATTTCTCGGTATTTGGAGACTCATTCGAGTCATGCCTTTCCAATCTTGATAAAATGCTTGAAAGATGCAAATCCGCTCATCTCGTGCTAAATTGGGAAAAATGTCACTTTATGGTGACAGAAGGCATTGTGCTTGGTCACAAGATTTCTAGCAGGGGAATCGAAGTTGACAAAGCAAAAATAGATGCTATTGCTAAGTTACCACCCCCGACTAACGTCAAAGGCGTTAGGAGTTTCTTGGGACATGCGGGATTCTACCGCCGATTCATCAAAGATTTTTCGAAAATATCTCGTCCTATGACGAAGCTTCTCGAGAAAGATTCAGTCTTTGATTTCAATGAAGAATGCATAAAGGCATTCGAAACGCTCAAAAATAAGTTAACAAATGAACCGATTATGGTTTCGCCAGATTGGTCACTGCCATTTGAACTTATGTGTGATGCAAGTGATTTTGCCGTTGGAGCAGTATTAGGACAACGTGATGGAAAACATTTTCGTCCTATTTACTTTGCTAGCAAAACCTTGAATAATGCTCAACAAAACTACACGGTCACTGAAAAAGAACTTTTGGCTGTAGTTTTTGCATTTGACAAATTTCGTTCTTATCTCGTTTTGTCAAAGACAATTATATTCACCGATCATTCAGCTCTAAAATTCCTGTTTGCCAAACAAGATGCCAAACCATGTCTTATTCGATGGATTTTATTGCTTCAAGAATTTGACATAGAAATCCAAAATAAGAAAGGTGCAGAAAATGTTGCAGCAGATCATTTATCTAGATTAGAAAATCCTAATTTAGATGAATTCGGTGAAGACGAGATTGATGATAATTTTCCCGGCGAAACTCTTATGGGAATTGAAAATGAAGAAGTCCCATGGTTTGCAGACTTTGCAAATTATTTGGTTGGAGGAGTATTACAAAAAGGTCTAACTCACGCTCAGCGTAGTAAATTTTTCGCAGACCTTAAACACTATTTTTGGGATGAACCGTATCTATTTAAAATGTGTCCCGATAGGATAATTAGAAGATGCGTGTACGGTTCAGAGACCCGGAAAATTCTTGATGAATGTCATCACGGCCCAACTGGAGGACATTAGGGTCCATCCACAACCGCTAAAAAAGTTTTTGATGCGGGATTCTATTGGCCTACGATTTTTAAAGAAGCTTATACGCTTGTGCAAAACTGTGATGCTTGCCAAAAGTCTGGTAGTCTTTCTCATAGAGACGAAATGCCACAAAAGAGCATACAAGTTTCTGAAATCTTTGATATATGGGGAATTGACTTCATGGATCCTTTTCCTAAATCTCATAAATTTGAATACATCCTCGTTGCAATTGACTATGTTTCTAAATGGGCCAAAGCGGAGGCTTTACCCACTAATGATGCACGAGTGGTTGTAAATTTTCTGAAAAAGCTTTTCTCTCGATTCGGAATTCCAAAAGCTTTGATAAGCGGCAGAGGAACTCAATTCTGTAACCATCAAATGGAGAAAGCTATGAGACGATATGGAGTCCATCATCGTTTCGCAACAGCATGCCATCCTCAAACCAGTGGACAAGTTGAAAACACCAATAGAGCTTTGAAAAGAATACTTGAAAAAAGGGTTAGGGATAATCCTTCCGTTTGGCCAAGGAAACTCGATGATGCTATATGGGCGTTTAGAACGGCATATAAAAATCCAATTGGCACAACTCCGTATAGACTCATATATGGAAAAACTTATCATCTGCCATTTGAAATAGAACACCGCGTCTACTGGGCGTTGAGGCAATGTAACCTCGATCTCAAAATCACTGGAGAAAAACGATTCTTGCAATTTCATGAACTCGATGAATTAAGACTCCAAGCGTATGAGAATTCCAAGTTGTACAAAGCTTGAACAAAAGTTTACCATGATAGAAAACTTAGAATCCGGAAAGAATTCAAAGCCGGAGACAAAGTACTTTTGTTCAATTCTAAGTACAAATTCAAAGCTCCTAAGCTAAGAACCAAATGGTTTGGTCCATTCGTGGTAAAACATGGTTTTCCATCCGGATATGTCGAATTATATGACAAGCACGGTGGAACTTTCATTGTTAATGGACATCGTATCAAACTCTATCACGATGAGGAGCAATTGAATGAATTGTCAAGTGAGGAAATTCCACTTGAATTGTTTGATGAAAAGAAATACACTGCTATTCCATTCATGGCACCTTTTCCCGCAGATTATAAAAAAGCAATACCGTGGGCTACGGAAATCGGATACATCTGGGATGTTCTTCCTAGAACTTGCGATACCGCAAAGCTATATGATATTGATAAAACTGGAAAAGGAATAATAAAAGGAAATGTGGTTTATATTCCCAAGAAATCGGGAAAGAATCCCAAATAAAAACCACGAAAGTGAGGAAGATTGAGTCGGGCTGATGACTCGTTAATAAATTTAGTGCTTCTCGGGAGGCAACCCGTGTGTTTTAATGTTTGTTTATTTTTATGCCCCAATGGTTTTACCATAAGTGTGGGGGCATCACATAAAAAAAATAAAAATCCAAAAATATCTTGCATTTTGTGTGTTTGTTTGTTTTTGTATATGAAGATTACTGCAGGTAACAATGCTTGATTTTGAAGATGTGGAATCATTCGATCTCAATATCTCATTTGGAGCTCGATCTAGATTCCAAGGCTCAGGCAGTATCATTTCTTTTATGTTCCATTTCCCTATTTTTTATGGTTCATCGTTCTTTCCATTGAGGACAATGTCAAACTTAAGTGTGGGGGAGGAAATAGGAAAATGAAACTGGATTTTAAATTTTCCATATTTTGAGCCTAGTTTTTAATTTGTTTGCCCCTATAATCTAGTTGTTTTCGCACATTTAGGATAATTTATATTAGAATAATTAAATCAATCCACTGATAAAACATGTAATTTTTGAAAATTCGAGATGTGTCCTGATTGACATTGCAATCCATTTTTAGGATCGATAACATTGCTAGCACAATTATAGCCCATTCCACCAAAAAGTGTGAGGATTTGAGCCTATTCTTATATAGCATACATCTTTTATGCTTGATCTTTTTATGCTTGAGTGTGCCGGTGATTTTATTTATTCTAGAACTTGTACTTGCAAATCATTACCAGACCGCAGTGAGATCACCTCGTGTGATAAGAGGCAACCTTAGGAATTAAACCAAATGGCCTTCCATTTTACATCTAATGATATATTAGCTAACCACATCGGTTAGTTAACCACCCATATGGACCCATTTGTTAGCACTCATTTTTAGTGCTAGATACCATTAGTACACCCTCTGAGCCATTCTTTTCTTTTGTTACACAAGAAAAATATAAAAATATTTTACACTTTTAGCCTTAACCTTACCCATAGTCAAGTCTTGGTTGGTTACTAGCTACTTGGAAAGATGGTTGCTATGTGAAAAATCTTTGAATGTTGAGAAAGTTGCGAACTCCATGATAATCTCATGGATGATCTATTGGAATTATGATCGATGGCCGAAACATGTGGCCAATGAAAAAAAAAAAAAGAACAAAAAGAGAAAAGAAGAGAAGGAAAAAGAGATAAAATAAAATAAGTCATCACAATTGTATGGTGACAAGAATAGCCAATGAGCTATGAAAGTATGATAAACGATCAAGGATGAATTCTCAAGTTCAAAGGAAAGTGGTTGATGTAGCTAGTAGCAGTTGGTTGTAGACTTTGACTATTTTTAATATTTTTATTTTAAGCCAATTTCATAAATATATCACATGTATTATCATTACCCTTTTTGACTTGGTAAAATTATCAAGTGTATTGACATGTAGTGACCACTAAATTTCTTGAGGAATTAGGTAATGTTGCTAATGAGCTAGGGCGTGTCTTGGTGACCATCCGTTATGCAAGTAACGTTGTTAGCGAACCAAGGTGCAATCTAGTGACCATCCGTTATTTGAGTAAATCAAGAATTCGTTGTTAGCGAACTACTATGTTTTACATAAGATAGTTGCACATAAGTATTATATAACCCTTGAAGCCCTTTAACCCAAAGTCCTCTTAGATGTTTACACGTGGTGCTTACGCCACGTCGGTGGAGTTTTGTTTCATGTACAAGCTTATGGTAATATTTAGATCATGACTGAGCAATGAGTGTTATTTTATCATATACTCACCCACCAAACAAATGAGTGTTGAGTGAATTATACTTCATTCCTTTTTCGTGAGGTATTTTAGTGTGTTATCAAGCGGCAAGAGAATCGTTAAGGCATTGTCAAACATCTCGACTTTTCACTTATAAAGCTTAAAAAGATGGATCTTATCTTGTACTTGTACTTGATGGATTTGCATCTCATTTTTAGAATCATTTTCATTTATATCATGTGGATTCATTTATTCTTAAAAGCTAGATTTGCTTGGGGGCAAGCAAAGTGTAAGTGTGGGGGATTTGATAACGGTCATTTTGTACATGTTTTAGTCGCGTTATTTCTATGTTTGTGCATTGTATTTGGTTGTATTTGTGAACATTTTACGCTTAAAAGGTATAAAAGATGTATTCAGATTCAGGTACAATCAAGTCCAAGTAAATAGCGAGAAAGATGAAGAAAAGATGCTAAATCAAGAGCTTATGCACAACGAAAGATTCTTCCCATAATAAAGGCCTCGGAAAGATCGTTAAAGATAAAGAATCAAGTTACAAAGATTTCCGAGACCAAGAAAAGATCAAGTGTTGATACGATGAATGAGAAGTTACATGCAAAGAATAATGGTTTGCTTCTTCAACCAAAGGTTCAAGAAAGACATCTAAGGCTCAAATTCAACCCAAGGTTCAACAATGTCATGCCAAAGCTTACTCCAAACCTTGGGCTGGAATCTGAACCTCAGGTTGAGACTTCAACCTTGGGTTGATGCAATTGCTGGCACACTTAATGACTATCTTTAATGAACCAACTCTTCATATGGGTTGCCATTACAATTCATTTACTTCAAGTCCATAATTTTTATGACACTTTGTGCTCAAGTAATTTGCTTGGTGACCAAGGGGAGCCATTCTATTAATATGGGAGACAACAATTTTAGAAAAGAGACATCTATCAATAAAGAACTATTAATCATATAATCAAGTTACTCTCTCAAGAAGGCTACAAGGAAGAAAAACGCAGGAAGAAGTTGGCTTACATTCACCATTCATCATCATAAACATCAAGGGAATCGTTGTTGATAACATCTATATTGTTCCTAACTCTTGTAATCATCATTACAACTTTTGTAAGACTTCTTAATCATGTTTACAAGTGATATAATTTCTGTGGTTATTTCTTTGTTTGCTATGAGTGGCTAAGTGGCTTGTGCGCTTGCCTAGATGATGTTTGTTACATGAATCTTGATTGATTATGACTCTATGGTTCTAGTTCAATGAAAGGCTAATACTAAGATCGAATTGTACTTGTAAAAGTTTTCTTCAACGAAAGAGTTGTCAAGTTTGGTTAATTGCTAATAGTGTAATGGGTTAAAAGAGACATTGTTGGCCAATTAATTGTAAACCTTTGTATATGAGGGTATTACCTTATGTATTGACCATTTCATAAGTAACTTGGTTAAACTTAAGAAAACTAAAAGTGTGATTGTCAATTACTTGTGAAACGATAGCGAATCAAGTGATTGAATTGTGTTAGTCTTGGTTGATCAAATCTTAATATTGTTTTTGTTATCTTAAAATCTTGACGAGGATTGAAAGTGAGGAAAACAATAGGATTAGTATACCACCTAATCAAATTAGAACACCATCTAATTTATTAATCATAATCAAATGGAACCATTGTCATAATCATATCAAGTGGATTGTGCAAACTAGTCTAGGCAAGTGTAGTTTTAATATATTGAATCAAATCATCATCATTATTTGCTTGCTTTTAGAATTATTGATTAAACACGATTTTATATTCAAAACTCACATCACAAAAACTAAACAAATCCTTGTGAACGACCTCGGCTTACCATTTCATCTCTTACTACACACGGACAAGTATACTTGCTCATATGTGTTGCGTTTGAAACATTGGTAGATCGTGTTATAAATTTAAAACTTGCACTCTAAACGGGCACATCACTACTTGATAAAGAAACCCTGGCTGTTAAAAACAATCACAAACTCAACACAGCTATGCGTATAAATAATCAAAAGCAAACCAATTGGTATCTAATCCGTAAGCAGCTGTAATCACATAAAAGGCTATTAGAAACTCAACACAGCTATTAGAACTTAACCGAGACATATATTAGAACTTAACCAAGTTTCGTGATTCAAATGCCTTCAAACACATAAACACTAAGATAATCTACGGCTATAAGGAGAAATCCTGTCCCAATCACTACGCATAAGCTATCATATGTGTCATATCTTAAGAAGAAGTTTGAGTTTAAAAACACCGTTGTTACTAAAATCCTAACTACTGGAAACCAAATATATGTATGTATTACTTTGGTCCCAAAAGCACAAATGTAACTACTCCCCACATCCCTCTTTTATATCTATGAAAATCGGAAGCAGTATCAGAAGTACAACAAACACGGTAATTATAACACAATCTATGTAGTACAAGACTGAATTCTCAAATGTTTGTGACTGTAGACTTAAGAGTCTAATCATTGCCTTGTGTTTGGAATTTATGATAGTTCACAGTAGATTCAAATTACATTCATGAGAGTCTAATCATCACCACTTTGTTATCTGTACTTTTAGACTATGTTAACTTTAATGTAAACCAAATATCGTGTAAACTAGGCTTCATAAGTACACATAATTTCAGTTATATAGTTATTAGTGGTGCGTGAACTAGAACAGCTAAACAACATAATGAAAATTGGTAGAACTGGACTTCTTACCTTTTCAACATTTTTGGCATACCAAGGCATACCATAAGTAATACCATCTGCATAATAGAACGGCAAATCATCTCGAAGAAGATGTTGGATGAAAAATGGCCCGACCATTACCCAATCCGCATCAGTAGGTCTAAAGTGCCATGTATACAAAACCTATGCATCGATGTGCTGCGATATCAAAGTATAAAGAAAAAAATTACATTAGCAAAATGACATATAGAAATTAAACTTTTCTAAATATTAAATAAGTATTTAATTACGTACCGAATCAGATAGCCAACCTCTTCTGTTTCCGTCCTTGCCCACTAAAGCAGCCCAAAACTTGTTATAGAAGTCTCCATCAAACCATGGAAGATTAAATTTCATCTCCTTCCTTGACCGCAATAACATGTTTATCTCTGCATGAGCATTGACTCGGGTGGCTGGGGAGCCTTCAGGACGATTCAATTGCTGTGAAACATTTCGATGCAAAAAAAATTGATTACTAAGCTAAACTACTAGGTCGAATATGTAAGCTAACCATAGAAACGTATATGTACCTCTCTCCACTCTTCAATTTGGATCTCACATCCATCTGCTCCAACCAAAGACTTTATCTTGGATTTATACATCCTAGATCTAGGACGATACTATTTGGTCCTTCTTGTTGAAGTAGGTGGTGGAGCTATGTAAGGAGAAGACACATGTTTGCTCTTCTTTCTTTCTCGTTCGAATGGAACCCTTACGGTTGTAACAGCATCATCATTAATCCTTGAATCTTGTTCCGCGTCAACATGTGTGACACCAACATCCATCTGCTCATCTAAACCATTGGTATCCTGAAACTGAGATACAAGTAAAACTAAGTAACCACTACATTTCCAACAAAAATCTTTAGACGATGCGATATGAAACTTGCATACCATATTATCCGGAAGAGAGGAGAAATCAAGCAAATCCATTAACTCATTTGCTGAAGCCTGAAACAATAAATACAATCATCTGAAGGACCGCGCATTTGATGAAAAGACAAGAATAATTCCACTCAATATCATTATCAGTAAACTAATTACATAAATTGGTAAAACTTACACACATACAAAAACTACAATATTTACCTGTGGAGTTGGCGTAACAAGTATGTCTTTCTCCTTTGCTTCAGCAACAACAGGATCCTCATCCATAGGCTCCTTAACAGATGACTTTAAAAAAGGAAAAAAATTGTAAATACATAAATAAACAAATCATAAATGTTAACGACTATTTAGTAAAACACACACCTTTGAATCTTGAACAACATCAACATTATCCTTAACATCAACATCAACATCAACATAATCAACATTTGGCTGCTCAACATCGCCTTTCATCTTTTTATCAGCAACCTCTACCATAGGCTCCTTAACAGATGACTTTAAAAAAGGCTCTACCATAGGCTCCTTATCAGCAACATTTGGCTGCTCTACCATAGGCTCCTTAACACACACCTTTGAATTCAAGGTAAATTAAACTTATAAATACTTTATCATATCCATACACTAACTGTTAGTGAAAAATTAAAGTTCACAAAAATTTGCAAAATAATTTACAAGATTGTGTGTACCGCCGATGCACTAAGTCTTCGCAAGATCACAAGCTGTCAAAACAGTTGCCCATGTAGTTTGAACCTGATCGTGAGTACAAACTACCTCCGCCGTGTCTTAATCGCACTTGAAAATTGTTTTGTAAATTTGTGTGAAGTTTGATTTTCCAATAACACATTTGGCACACTTAGGCAGATTAACAACAACAACCACAATATACAACTCCCAAAACAGCCATCATTTGTCAAAACAGCCATCTAACTATGTAACAACCACAATATACAACTCCCCAAATAGCCATCTAACTATCTAACAGTTTATTCAAATCACTAGCAATCAAATAACAACTTTATATACACTCTTCAGGTTTTAAGACCCTAACCCTAACCCTAAAAAACCCTAGATATAAGACATCATATATAAGAAAGTGTGAGCCTTAAGACCGGAAAAACATGTTTAATTGGTTTGTGATATCACACCAATTCATATATGTTAACGACTATTTAGTAAAACACACACCTTTGAATCTTGAACAACATCCGTAACATCACTGGGAACCGTAACATGAGTGGGAACCTTAGCTGGTTTGACTAACTGCTTTATAGCAGCTAAACGACCTTCCATCCTAACCATCCTCTTTAAAAGTTGTTTCTTGGTCATGCACCTAGTGGATTCATCCACATCCACATCACTAGAATCATCTTCATCAGAATACCCTTCATCAACAACACTGGTATGCACCTCAGTACGGATACGTACCTCCGTGCGAACTTCTTTTCGATGAAACTTTCGAGCAACCCTAGCCTTGATCTTATCCCATTTAACTAGTTTGTATGAACTTGAACTTGATCCACCAGCTTTGTCGAAATATTCTAAACTTGAGATCAACCAGAGTGATGCCTTCTCGGCAGTTGTTGGAATGACAGGTTGTAGTGGTGTTGTTACATAAAAAAGTTTGTCATAATCTGATTTGTTAAACCCCGTCACACCACCCCAAGCAACCCCCCCGTGGAAGAGACTTCTCATCTTTTTCCCACCATAGCTTTGACTGAGGAAAGGTTTCAAGTACAAAAATCTGTAATGTAAACAAGCGTTCAGTTAGATGGAAGTCCAATTGAGGTGCAAATGAAATCAAAAACTCTATGAAACAGTAAAGTTTTCTCAATGGCATGCCTACAAGGTTGTTCAATTTGAAATAAAACCTAAAAAGTTTTCTCAGCTCACACTTAAATATATTCTTAAAGCAGTTTACAAAAAAACAACAAAATCCACAAAACATGAAAAAGAGCAAATACTCAACTTAAAATATATTTTCCATACATAATGCCACGACTTAAAAAACATACATTTTTACACATCTAAGCTGTGAAATAAATTATAGAACTATAAATTATGAATTATCCTATACTAACCTTCAGCGCGAAAGCAAAACCGTATAAGTTATAGACTGCCTGGTATGCCGCGCCCTTTCTTGCATACCCTTCCATATACTCACTTCTTTTTCTAGAAACCAACATGTAAATCCTATCATGGAATTCCTGCCACATATGCTCCCCCTAAGGAAAAGCATTCCATGCATCCAAATCATCAACTAGAACCACAATCTCATTGACCATCACATGTCTCATCTCTTGACCCATGAAAACATAATCAGCCGCTAGTAGAAGGCAAAACGCACAACATCCTCATCCGATATGTGCTCAAATTGTTCACTCTCAAGCATGCATCTTAGGTTTTCCCCCTTCAAATACTTAAGACCGGGGAACACACGCTTCCTAAAACTAGACTTAACACCATCCAAACTGTCTAACGAGATTTTCCCAAATCGAAAACCTGTTATAAGAAAAAACTCTCTCCTCCCCATCTGTATCGTGTATTGGCCAACATCAAAAATAAAGGGGGTATCATAACTTGGGTCCGTAACATTCCTTTGGTGAAAAAGAAGGAAATTCAAAAGATGGTTATCATGATCATCCGTTCTAATGTTTAGCCACGGTCCGAAAACACTACTGCTAAACAAATTATAACAATGTTCCCCCCTTTTAGCTAGACGATCTCTTATCTTTGTTAGTAGGTATAATTTACTTCTAATGGTTACCCTGGCATTAACAACCTAAATAAACAAAAAATAAAAAATAAAATAATAAACAAATCAAGATTATGAAGTGAACCATAGTAAAGCTTCATACATTAGAAATTTCAACATCACATTGACTGCTTAGATCATTTAGCTCATACTCAAACAACCAGGCAAAATAACAACCATCTGTTAGGCCTACAATTACCCAACAAAAAAAATAAACTACATACTCAAACAACCAGGCAAAATAACAACCATATGATCCAAGAACCCACAACCCAATTCTAAAGTGACATCAAGTAGTTAGCACAAATTTGAAGATACGCTATCAGTGTCTTCACCATGTTATTAAAAACTAACATAGCACTTTAATCACCCCAGAAAGTAAGTAGAAACAAAAGTAGCTTATTGATAACACAACCCATTCTAATGTTCAGACTTTCGCCAAATACTAATTAATTCAAACAAGAATATATGTACAACCTTAAAAACGATTTTATCAAAAACTATTTATCCATGAGGCCATGTAAACAAAAATAACGCCTAAATCTAACATGTTTTTGGTAGCGTTATTGGTAGTTTTATATATGTTTTGTGGTTATATTTATATGCTTTTGTTAATAAATCGTACCAAAGTGTGTTTGCAAAGCATTTGTAGCCAAAGACAGGAAAATGGATGGAAAAGATGCAAAAATGAGGAAAAAGGAAGTATTTGAGATTGCATGTGAATCTTGTGTCAAGTTCCGCTCCGTAAGGTACTTCAATGAGTTAAAGTCCAAGTAGTCGAGTTAATAAACTTAAGGATGAAGGGAAAGATCAAAGAATCAAGAGCTACGACCAAGAAACAAGTCATACGCAAAAGTCCAAGAAAAAGGTTCATCAGCCATAACCATCCGATCGGTCGCCGCCCGCAACCGATTCGGATGGAGTGAATTTGGATTTACCGAGAAGACCAACCGATCGGTAGACCATTCTATCCGATCGGTTGGAAGTCGCTGTTGACCCATAACTTCTTTATTAAGGATTGTGACTTTATAAATCCGGTTCTAGGTCCTTCTTTTCAGTATTCTAACCATTCAATACTACTTGGAGAGCAAGAGAAGCATTTATGCACTTAGACCCTTGGTTAGAGCAATTTATGGAACCATTTGTTGAGTATTTATATACCAATCAATCTAGAGAGATATACAAGTGCTAGGAGAGAACCATTCACAGAAATATACTCAGAAATTCGTCCATAAGTCCAGGAGAAGGGAGAAAGTCGATTATACCATTTTCATTGCTTGTGGAATCATTGTCTTTCACTTGTAATCTTATTTCCAAATCATTGTAAGACTTTCAATCATGGTTTCTAATGTTCAAAGTATTGAGTTTACATTTATGTTTGCTATGAGCGGCTAGTGCCTTTGTGCACTTGCTTAGATGATGTGTATTATTCATTGATTGGCATATGATTGTGATAACATGTTTTAATTCAATTTCAAGTCGATTCTAAAAACCAATTGTGATAAAGTTTCATAGTGACATTTGGGTAATCAAGTTTAACTAGTGCTAGTAATCTTAAGGGTTGAAAGAACTATTGTTATTCCACTAGTTATAATCATTTGTCTATGAATGATTGTTGTCTTCCACTATTCTTGATTAAACGAAGAAACTTAATTGTGATTGTTATGAAAATGCTTTTGTCTATCAAAACGGATTGATTGTAAACCACTTTGAAGGTCGAGAGATTAATAGTTTGCTTTCAATTGTGACCTTTTGTCTATAATCGGTTACCTTTTGTATTGACCATTTCCTAAGCTTGTTTGATTAGACAAAAGATTGTTTTTGTGTTTGAGGAACACCAACTCATGAACCTTGAATTGATCTTGAATTGCTTGGTTAAACGTAATGCTTGTTTTTATAAACCAAAATCTTGACGAAGGTTTAATTTGTAGAAACAATAGATTAGTGTCAAAACTAATTATCACAACCAACATGTTATCCAAAGTTATCACAATCATATTAGTCAATTGTAGTACACTAGTCTAAGCAAGTGTAGTTTTTAATCATTTGAATTTTCATTATATCATTACTACTTGTTTGAGATAGTTGCTTTTAACTTACAATTCGATTCACTACACAAATCCCTGCGAACGATCCCGACTTACCATCAAAATCTTGCTACAACGGACGAGTATACTTGCTCGTATGTGTTGTTATTAGATTCGGTAATTCACCCCTTATAAATTTAAAACTTGCACCGAACCGGGCACATCAAGTTTTTGGCGCCGTTGCCGGGGATTTTGATCGTGTTTCTGTAAGTTTTAGTCCAATTCTCATATAGTTAGTTTTCGTAAAAAAAAAAAAAAGTTTTACCGAGCTGCCCATCCGATCGGTTTTCCAAAATTTTCATTTACCGAGAGAACCATCCGATCGGCGGACACTTCCATCCGACCGGATCCTTCAAATCAAATTTACCGAGAGATCTATCCGATCGGTAGACTGTTCTATCCGATCGGTTGGACGATTCTGATCTTTTCAAATTGTTTTCATTCTTTGCTCGTTTGTTTAGACATTGCCTCGATTCGTTGGGGAATTGTATGAACACTCGATCAACTGGAGTAGAACCAATTCCACCACTTTTCGATCCCGAAAGTTTGATTCGAACAAGATCTAGAAGAAGAAGAAGAACACCCTTTGTTCCATTAGCCAATCGTGTACCAAGAGTACCAAACCCAAATTTTGATAACCTTTTTGAAGCCAAAGTCGTTTATAACCCATTCACTGATCAACCTTTTCCCATGGCTGACGATAGACCCATGTGGGAAGCAAACCGAGCCGTAGCACCCACTCCTAGAGCTGCTATTGTTGCTGTCAACTTAGGTGACAATTTCACCGTGAAAGGTCACCATCTTTCTATGATCAAAGACCGTCAATTCGATGGCCTTTCGAGGGCCGATCCTCACAAACACGTTGCCGAATTCATTGAAATTTGTGGCATGTTCCGATACGGTGACACAAATGTAGATGCCATTAAACTCAAACTTTTTCCGTCATCACTTGCTGGAGATGCAAAAGTGTGGTATAACGAATTAACACCAAGAATCATCACTACTTGGGAAGAGATGAGGCAAGCTTTTGTAAGCCGATTTTTTCCACCTGCAATGTTTGATCGACTCATGGGAGAAATTCGTGCTTTCACACAAAATCCTAACGAATCACTCGTCGAAGCCTGGCTTCGTATGAAGGATTTACTTCGAAGTTGTCATGGACATGGTTTAGGACGAGGAACCATTATCCAAATCTTTTACCATGGACTTGATGAAACATCTCAAGGAATTCTTGATGCTGGAGGAATTTTTCTTTATAAGACTCCTAACCAGGCATACCAATTGCTTGAAGACCGAGTTCTTCTCAAACTCAACTGGTCAAAAGATGCCAAGACAAAACCGTTAAGAAAAACCGTTGCCTTTGCCGAAAGTTCTGATTCATCTAAACTCATGGAGAAAATGGAAACCTTGGTTTCAAAAATCGATTCACAATACAAAGATCTTAGAGGAGAGATGAAAGAAATGCGAGATGGTTGTAACAACTGTGGAGGTAACCACCCATCATCAGAATGCGATGATCAACCTATGGATCAACGAAAAGAAGGAGAAGCTAATTACATCCAAGGAGGATACCGTGGAGGAGGATATCATGGAAATTATTACGGACGAAACTCTGCTAGTTGGCAAGATCGCCGACAAAGGGATAACAACCATGAGTCCCAACCAAAAGTAGAGAACCAAACCTCACAAAATTCCGACAAGAAACCTGAAGAAACAGATTTTGAAAAAATGATGAGAGAATTCGTCACAGCTCAAAAATCAACCAACGAGTTCGTCAAGAATCAATTTTTCAATCTCAAGACCAAAGTTGAGCAAGGTCAGAAAAATCATCAAGCGTCTATCCAAGATCTTGAAAACAAATTTGGTAGACTTTCTGATCAAATTTCTTCCCGACCATCAGGTTCGTTGCCTAGTAACACCCAAACCAACCCAAAACCATCATCATCATCGAATGATAAGACTTATCGTCCACCACAAACCAGAAATGAGCATATCAATGCTGTATTCACAAGAAGTGGCCTGTCTTATGATCCACCACCCAACCCAAACAACACCACAACTATCGATTTCGATAGTGAGGATGAAGATGAAGAATCCAAGAAGGAAAATACACCAAAAACACCACCCAAACCCAAACCCAAACCACCAACTAAGGCTTACACTCTAAAAATTCCATATCCTCAGAGCCTTAAGAAAGAAAGAATGGAGGAGCGTTATAAGAAGTTTGTTGAAATAATCAAAGAAGTTAGACTCAATGTACCTCTCATTGATGTTTTAGCCGGAATGCCCAATTACGGGAAATTTTTGAAAGAACTTCTTAACAACAAGAACAAGTTGGAGCAAATATCCGCTACCTTTCTCAATGAAGAATGTTCAGCTATTGTTCAAAACAAAATTCTACAAAAACTCGAAGATCCCGGAAGTTTTCTGATTCCATGCATATTAGGAAACAACATCACATGCGATGCTTTAGCCGACTTAGGTGCGAGTATCAATTTGATGCCTTATTCGCTGTATACGAAACTTTCAATCAATACCTTGAAACCCACAAGGATGAGTATCCGATTAGCTAATCATACTTACCAATATCCTGTTGGTATTGCTGAGAATATGCTTGTCCAAGTAGGTAAATTCATTTTTCCCGTGGATTTTGTGATTTTAGAAATGGAGGAAGATAGTAGAGTACCCCTTATTTTAGGAAGACCTTTTCTAAACACTGCTGATGCGATCATCAAAGTAAAAGGAAAAGAACTCAATCTTGGAGTTGGAGAGGATAGAATCACCTTTTTAATCGATAAAGCAATGAAATATCCACATTCCAGTGATGACACTTGCTTTAACATTGATGTAATCGATGAAGTCACTGAGGAAGAATTGGATGCATTACTTGAAGATTCTGATCCATTCATGACTATTTCAGAGAAGATTAGTGAAACAACTTTTGATAAAGAATTTGCTGATTTTATGGAAGTTAAGATTGATGAAGAAGAAGAAGAAGAAGAAGGAGAGATAATAGAAGAAGATTTTGAGGAAATCAGTTTTAATGATCAAATGAGAATCAAAACATCACTTCAAGAACCACCGACTGATCTTGAGTTGAAACCACTTCCTGAAAATCTTGAGTATGCTTACTTGGAAGACAATTCACTACTTCCAGTAGTCATATCTTCATTGCTCAATGATTTTGAGAAAGAATGTCTGATTTCAGTTCTTAAGAAGCATAAAAAAGCTTTTGCGTGGAAAACTTCTGACATCCCAGGAATCAGTCCTGATTTTTGCAAACACAAAATCAATTTCGAAGAAGATGCCAAACCAGTTATAGAAAGACAACGTCGACTCAACCCCAACATGAAAGAAGTTGTTAAAAAAGAAATCATCAAACTTCTTGATGCAGGTATCATTTACCCCATCGAGGATAGTCCTTGGGTGAGTCCTGTTCACTGTGTTCCCAAAAAAGGAGGAATGACTGTTGTGACCAACGAACGAAATGAACTAGTTCCTACTAGAACTGTCACCGGATGGCGAGTATGTATTGATTACAGAAAATTAAATAAAGCCACCAGAAAAGATCATTTTTCTTTGCCTTTCATGGATCAAATGCTTGAGAGATTAGCAGGAAACAAATACTTTTGTTTTCTTGATGGTTTTTCAGGATATTTTCAAATTCCTATTGATCCGGCTGATCAAGAAAAGACCACATTCACATGTCCCTTTGGAACTTACGCTTATCGGCGTATGCCTTTTGGATTATGTAATGCTCCCGCGACTTTTCAAAGATGTATGATTGCCATATTCCAAGATATGCTTGAAACGTTTATGGAAGTTTTCATGGATGACTTTTCAGTTTTCGGAAGCTCATTCGAAGCTTGCCTTTCTAACCTCGATAAAATGCTTGAAAGATGTAAAGCTGCACATCTTGTTCTCAATTGGGAGAAGTGTCATTTCATGGTAACTGAAGGAATTGTGTTAGGACACAAAATTTCCAGCGCAGGAATGGAGGTTGACAAAGCAAAGATCGATGTCATTACCAAATTACCACCCCCAACTAACGTTAAAGCCGTTAGAAGTTTCCTAGGACATGCAGGTTTTTACCGTCGTTTCATTAAGGATTTTTCCAAAATATCTCGTCTAATGACGAAACTTCTTGAAAAAGATGCTGTTTTCGATTTTAATGCAGACTGTATGAAAGCATTTGAAGCATTGAAAACAAAACTGACTAGTGCACCCATTATGGTTTCCCCTGATTGGTCACTACCATTCGAGCTTATGTGCGATGCAAGCGATTTTGCTGTTGGAGCTGTATTAGGACAACGAGAAGAGAAACATTTTCGTCCTATATATTTTGCCAGCAAAACACTCAACAATGCTCAACAGAATTACACAGTTACAGAGAAAGAATTGTTAGCCGTTGTTTTCGCTTTCGATAAATTCAGATCATACCTTGTACTTTCGAAAACAATCGTGTTCACCGATCATTCAGCGTTAAAATATCTGTTTAAAAAGCAAGATGCTAAACCGCGTCTCATCCGATGGATTTTACTACTCCAAGAATTCGATATCGAAATCAAAGATAAGAAAGGAGCAGAAAATCTAGCCGCTGATCATCTATCTCGTTTAGAAAATCCAAATTTGGAAGAGTTAAAAGAAGATGAGATTGACGATTATTTTCGGATGAAACACTCATGACTGTTGATACAGATGATGAGAACGAAATTCCATGGTTTGCCAATTATGCAAATTATCTCGTTGGAGGAATTCTAAAGAAAGGATTAACTCATGCCCAACGAAGTAAATTCTTTTCGGATCTTAAACATTATTATTGGGAAGAACCTTATCTTTTTAAAATGTGTCCTGATGGGATGATTAGAAGATGTGTTTATGGTTCTGAAACGAGAAGAATTCTCGATGAATGTCATCATGGCCCAACTGGGGGACATTATGGTCCTTCCACCACCGCTAAAAAAGTCTTTGATGCTGGATTCTATTGGCCAACTATTTTTAAAGAAGCCCATACTCTTGTTAAGAATTGTGATGCTTGCCAAAAATCCGGTAGTCTTTCTCGAAGAGATGAAATGCCTCAGAAGAGCATTCAAGTCTGTGAATTATTCGATATTTGGGGAATTGATTTCATGGGACCGTTTCCTAAATCACACAAATACGAATACATTCTCGTTGCTATTGATTACGTTTCCAAATGGGCTGAAGCGGAAGCTCTACCCACAAATGATGCACGAGTAGTTGTTAATTTTCTCAAAAAGCTTTTCGCTCGTTATGGAATTCCTAAAGCTTTGATAAGTGATCGTGGAACCCATTTCTGTAACAAACAAATGGAGAAAATTATGAAGCGATACGGAGTTCATCATCGTTTCGCTACAGCTTATCACCCACAGACCAGTGGTCAAGTCGAAAATACCAACAGAGCCTTAAAAAGGATACTCGAAAAAACGGTTAAAGACAATCCCGCCGTTTGGTCGAGAAAACTAGATGATGCTCTGTGGGCATTTCGCACAGCCTACAAAACACCAATTGGTACAACACCATACAGATTGTTGTATGGAAAAACTTGTCATTTGCCGTTCGAAATCGAACATCGCGCTTACTGGGCATTAAGAAACTGTAACCCAGACCTCAACGTAGCTGGAGAAAAGAGATTTTTGCAATTGCATGAACTCGATGAGCTTAGACTACAAGCTTATGAGAACTCCAAACTTTACAAAGCAAGAACAAAAGCTTATCATGACAGAAAGCTAAGAATCAGAAAAGAATTCAAAGCTGGAGACAAAGTTCTGCTTTTTAACATGAAGTATAAGTTCAAAGCTCCCAAGCTGAAACCGAAATGGTTCGGACCGTATACAGTGAAACATGGATTTCCATCCGGATATGTTGAATTGCATGACAAACATGGTGGAAGTTTCATTGTTAATGGGCACCGAATTAAGTTATACTATGACAAGGAGCAGATGAATGAAGTTTCTATTCAAGAGATTCCACCTGAATCAGAATATGAAGCTATAACCTTTATGTCACCCTTCCCGGCCGATTTCAAGAAAAACACTCCGTGGGCCGAAGATTCTGGTTATATCTATGATGTTCTACCAAGACCATGGGAGAAAGTTAAGTTGGAATACATAGATGAAACTGGAGAAGGAATAGTGATTGGAAATGTGCTGTACGTTCCAAAATTTCCAAAGAAGAAGTCAGCACCAACATGAAGAGAGAGAAGTTCGAGTCCGGCTGATGACTCGTTAATAAAACAAGCGCTTCTCGGGAGGCAACCCGTGTGTTTGCTATGTTTATTTTTCATTTTTATTTTCTAGTGATTAAACCCCAAAGTTTTTCTAAATTGCTTAGTTGAACTTAAGTGTGGGGGTGTATCACTATCTTTTGAATAAAGCGAAGAAATATTTCATATGTGTGTTTCTTTTGTTTTTAGATTACTGCAGATAATGATTTTGAAGCTTGGACGCTAGGATCAAGACTCCTCTTGAGAAGAAAATACGGTTTATTCTCTTATTTCCCCTATTTCATTCTTTGTCGTTTATCACATTGAGGATAATGCTTAACTTAAGTGTGGGGGGGTGAATAGGAAAATAAGAATAGATTGTAGTTTTGAGCTGAATTTTTAAATTTTGTTTGCCCTTGTAATCTAGTCTTTTGTCATTTTAAAGATCATATTCTAGAATAACTGGATTTATCCACTGGTGAAATCTGTAATTTTGAAAATTCGAGATGTGTCCCAATTAATATTGCAATCCATTCTGGGATCGATAACATTAGCTAGCACAGATTATAGCCCTTTCCACTAAAGTGTGAGGATTTGAGCCTGTTCTATATATAGCATACATCTTTTATGCTTAGATCTTTTGCTATGAGTGTGCCGGTGATTTTATTTATTCTAGAACTTGTACTTGTAAATCATTACGAGACCGTTGTGAGATCACATTTCGTTTGTGATATAAGTATATATGCGTGATAAGAGGCAACCTTAGGTTTTATCCCAAATGGCCTTCCATTTTCATATAATGCTATATTAGCTAGCTACATTGGCTAGTTAACCACTCATATGGACCCATTTGTTAGCATTTGTCTTTAATGCTAGATACCCCTAGTTACACCCGCCGAGCCTATCTTTTCTTTTGATACAATCCAGAAAAAAAAAATTCAAAAAGATTTTACACCTTTTTAGCCTAGCCTTATCCATAGTCAAGTCTTGGTTGGTTGCTAGCTATTTGGCAAGATGGATGTTATGTGGAAATCATGAAAGTTCAAAGAAAGCATAAACTCCGAAAGTTGTTATCCAAGAAAAGTCATTGCAACTATAAGATGACAAGTTGAAAAAAAAAAAAAAAAAAAAAAAAAAAAAAGAGGAAAAAGAAGAAAAGTCATTGCAACTATAAGGTGACAAGAATAAGCCAATGGGCTAAGTGAATCAAGTATGAATAAAGGAAGTATGGAGTTTTTGCAAAATGGCATGATAGTGGTTTGTAATAGCTAGTAACATTTGGTTCGTAGACTTTGACTATTTTTGTTTTTATGTTCAACCAATTTCATAAACATATCCCATGCCTTATCCTACCCTTTTTGACTTTGTGAAATTATTAAGTGTATGGACATGTAGTGACCATCCGATTTCTTGAGGAATTGACTAACGTTGTTAGCGATCTAGGGCGTATTTTGGCGACCATCCGTTATGCAAGTAACGTCGTTAGCGAACCAAGGTACAATCTAGTGACCATCCGTTATTTGGTAATGCAAGAATTCGTTGTTAGCGAGCTATTATGTTTTGCATGAGATAGTGGCGCATTAGTCTTTTATAACCCTTTAAGCCTTAAACCCGAATAAAAGCCCTCTTTGATATGTATACTTGGCGCTCACACCATTTCGGTGTAGTTTTGTTTCTTGTACAAGCCTATGGTAATATTTAGATCATGACTGAGCAAATGAGTGACATTCCTCTTAACTACTCCACCAATCATACAAATGAGTGTTTGAGTGAATTATATTTCATTTTCCTTTCGTGAGGTGTTTAGTAATGTGTATCATGCAAGAAAATTATATGGGTATTGTCAAACATCTCGATGATTCAACCATAAAAGCTTAAAGCGATGAATCTATCTTGTATTAGTGCTTGATAGATTTGCATCACATTTTCCTAATCATTCGTGTATACCATGTGGATAATTGTTTTTATTTCTAGATTTGCTTGAGGGCAAGCAAAGTTCAAGTGTGGGGGATTTGATAACGCCTAAATCTAACATGTTTTTGGTAGCGTTATTGGTAGTTTTATATATGTTTTGTGGTTATATTTATATGCTTTTGTTAATAAATCGTACCAAAGTGTGTTTGCAAAGCATTTGTAGCCAAAGACAGGAAAATGGATGGAAAAGATGCAAAAATGAGGAAAAAGGAAGTATTTGAGATTGCATGTGAATCTTGTGTCAAGTTCCGCTCCGTAAGGTACTTCAATGAGTTAAAGTCCAAGTAGTCGAGTTAATAAACTTAAGGATGAAGGGAAAGATCAAAGAATCAAGAGCTACGACCGAGAAACAAGTCATACGCAAAAGTCCAAGAAAAAGGTTCATCAGCCATAACCATCCGATCGGTCGCCGCCCGCAACCGATTCGGATGGAGTGAATTTGGATTTACCGAGAAGACCAACCGATCGGTAGACCATTCTATCCGATCGGTTGGAAGTCGCTGTTGACCCATAACTTCTTTATTAAGGATTGTGACTTTATAAATCCGGTTCTAGGTCCTTCTTTTCAGTATTCTAACCATTCAATACTACTTGGAGAGCAAGAGAAGCATTTATGCACTTAGACCCTTGGTTAGAGCAATTTATGGAACCATTTGTTGAGTATTTATATACCAATCAATCTAGAGAGATATACAAGTGCTAGGAGAGAACCATTCACAGAAATATACTCAGAAATTCGTCCATAAGTCCAGGAGAAGGGAGAAAGTCGATTATACCATTTTCATTGCTTGTGGAATCATTGTCTTTCACTTGTAATCTTATTTCCAAATCATTGTAAGACTTTCAATCATGGTTTCTAATGTTCAAAGTATTGAGTTTACATTTATGTTTGCTATGAGCGGCTAGTGCCTTTGTGCACTTGCTTAGATGATGTGTATTATTCATTGATTGGCATATGATTGTGATAACATGTTTTAATTCAATTTCAAGTCGATTCTAAGAACCAATTGTGATAAAGTTTCATAGTGACATTTGAGTAATCAAGTTTAACTAGTGCTAGTAATCTTAAGGGTTGAAACAACTATTGTTATTCCACTAGTTATAATCATTTGTCTATGAATGATTGTTGTCTTCCACTATTCTTGATTAAACAAAGAAACTTAATTGTGATTGTAATGAAAATGCTTTTGTCTATCAAAACGGATTGATTGTAAACCACTTTGAAGGTCGAGAGATTAATAGTTTGCTTTCAATTGTGACCTTTTGTCTATAATCGGTTACCTTTTGTATTGACCATTTCCTAAGCTTGTTTGATTAGACAAAAGATTGTTTTTGTGTTTGAGGAACACCAACTCATGAACCTTGAATTGATCTTGAATTGATTGGTTAAACGTAATGCTTGTTTTTATAAACCAAAATCTTGACGAAGTTTTAATTTGTAGAAACAATAGATTAGTGTCAAAACTAATTATCACAACCAACATGTTATCCAAAGTTATCACAATCATATTAGTCAATTGTAGTACACTAGTCTAAGCAAGTGTAGTTTTTAATCATTTGAATTTTCATTATATCATTACTACTTGTTTGAGATAGTTGCTTTTAACTTACAATTCGATTCACTACACAAATCCCTGCGAACGATCCCGACTTACCATCAAAATCTTGCTACAACGGACGAGTATACTTGCTCGTATTTGTTGTTATTAGATTCGGTAATTCACCCCTTATAAATTTAAAACTTGCACCGAACCGGGCAAAAACTATTTATCCATCAGGCCAACTAAACAAAAAGAAGTACAAGTTCTAAGCCAACGATAACTGCAATCTATAGCCATAACTGGAACATAAATACTTGAGACATTGAGAGTGAGCTCGAAATTGCTTATGTGCTTATTTTTAAGCAGTTTTGAGTGCAATAAACTGCTTCTTTAAGTAAACCCTAATCAAAAAATAAATATAACACTAACTATTGTTAAAGATAGCACTAACTTTTTGCACTAAACCCTAATCAAAAAGTCAAAATAGAACTTATGTGAATTCTAGACGCCATTGCACAACAAAAGAAACACAGATCCACTAACACCTTAAGATTTGGGATCAAGATCGTTTGATTTCAACAGAAATTTGATATGTGTGTGTTTTGTATGTGTTTTTTTGATCGGTACAGTGATAGTTTTTTTTATCTCGGTACAACAAAAGTGAAATAAAATATGTTTCTAAAGTACAAAAGGAAGTCCAAAAGTAAGATTTTAAAAGTACAGTATAGGACAAAAGGAAGATTTTATTCTGAAAAGCAAAGATATTGGTTCTTTTCCAATAAAGGTATAGCCGTCATTCGCACATTCGCACACCGTCGTTCGCACATTTCTTTAAAAAAGTCCAATGGCACGTGGGGTATAATGGTTGGGTGAAGGTACTTGCAAATGATTGGTGTTGTACTTTATGTCTGAACACGTGTCAACATATTTGTGAATTCGCATATTCGCATATTCGCACATTCGCACTTGATCTTTTTGGGAATGAGCATTATTTATGTATTTTTTTTTAAAAGTTAAATTTTTATACAATTTTGAGAATTAGCTCTAATAAATAATTAAACATGCATGGGTATGACATGAATATATATAATCATATAAACATTGTTATATATATATATATACTCGTATATATATATATATATATATATATATATATATACTCGTACCTTTAATTTTAATTTTGGGTAATTTGCAAATTTAGTCCCTAAAGTAGCCCAAATACGTAAGAAATACACCGAGACAAAAAGTATTGCAAAAACAACGTTAATGTTTCCTTTTTTTGCAAAACAGCCACCGAGAGCTACTTTTTGCTAACGCCCGTTATTTATCTCGTTAGTGGCACGCGAAATGACTAATATACCCTCTTCTTCTTCCCTACTTTTAGGGACGTAATTTGCAATTTACCCTCTTCTTTTTTTTGGATTGGAAGCCACCACATCACAAACACAACCACCACCACCACCACTCTCTACCACCACACAACCACCACCATCAAATCCCTTTTTCTTAGGTGGTGTACTATTAGACGATTTTCTCAGGAAACAAAAAGTGTAATCGAACTTCTCGAAGAATAATACAATTTTTTTAGAGGGTGTGTAAAAAGCTTATATACAGTTTGTTGGCACTTAAATCTTAGATGATTCATCATTTTCTATATGTATTTTACTTTTCTTCAAAAGAAGTTCCATCTTATCTATATGCTTCCACACAAATTCAATTGCAAAACTAACTAAACGGAACAGAGCAGAGCAGAGCAATAGCAGCTTCAAAGGTTGATTATATGGTCCCATCGATAGGTGTTGACTTGTTGCTAGGATCATATCATGTATTTTCTTAATGTACATGGGTATGTTATTGTACCTATTCTTGAAATAATTCACAATCTCTCCCAGGCCTCTAGGAACTAAAAAAAAAATAAAAATCAATCTATTTCTATACGTCCAACAACAGATGAAAGGAGATATTATCAACTCACGTTTCATAAACGGCATAGGGAACTTATCGTTGGGAGTTATCTAGAACAAGTGATCTTAAGTAGGACTTAATGAGAAATTGTAAAATCTGATTATAAAGATCAATGTAAAACCTATTTTAACTATTTTTTGATTCTCATCACTTTGGAAATGTGACGTCAAGTTTGGGAAATGTAGGTGGGAAGAATGATGATAACGCTAGGAATAATTAATTCCTAACTCGTTTATATAAATCTTTTAAAGTATTTGAGTTTGGGATTTAATGATGTAATTGCTCATGAATAAGAGTTTAAGTATAGATCATAGGCTAAGAACTTCAGGTTAAAGGGTTTGAACGAGGAAGAACAAAATGTTGACCATCTTTCCTCGTTTACAGGTTACTAATTTAATGATACCACTTCTTGTTAAAGGATTTGAGAATATTGTGTTTTGATACTGTGGAAAACTAGAAGGGGGGTTGAATAGTTTTACCGTTTTTAAACTTAATTTACTTTGAAAGCTTTATGTGAATTCAAACAATGTAAATAAATAAACGATAAGTAAAGTGCAAGTAAAGAAAGAAACGATCAAACCACAAAACGAAGGTTTATAGTGGTTCGGTCAACAAGGATTCTTTTTCCTTGCCCTACTCCACTCCCCGAGTATCCAACTCGAGAGTATCCTTCACTAATCAACAAGCTCCTTTATCTGGCGTAGAAAACCTTACACGTCGCTTACACAAGATTTCTGACACAAATCTAAATGTCGAGTTCTTTTACAAGGGCACAACCACTCCCGTCACACTACGTATTTTGAGGACTAAAATACTAACCGATCACTACAAGATTTATGAGAGTTTGGTACAAACAATGATGTATGAATCACTACAATTCACACAGTGATGAACTAACAAGTCTTGCAATGCTTTGTTGAAGCTTGTAAGCCTTTAAATGAATCTGTGATCTTCTTGCTACAAGAGAAGCTCACTTAAATGAAATATGAATAAGTTAGATATAAACAATGATGAATGAAAGAATGTATGTTGTTGTTATGCTTGTAAGTGATGAGAAAACAACAATGTGTGGCTTGCTATTTATAGGCATGAAGCCTTAGCAAACCACAGATGGGGCGGAACCAAAAACATGGTTCCGTCCATGTACCATTTTGGTTCCGCGCGACCTGTCAGTAGATCTACCAAAAATCTTTCCAAGATATCTTCTAGTATCCTACATGATTTCCATATCTTTCCATGATTCTTTGAGTAACAATCTAAACAAGATATTCATCATATCTTCCAAAGATCTCAAAGATGATGCATACCATGATATAAAAATACATTTCCATTTTAGATTAAAATGTATATGAAAGTGAACTTGTAAAATGTATATACTAGTTAGGTGATGTTTTAACTTTGTGTTTACAAAAGACTTGTGACTAATATATGTAAAAGACTTAACTATATTTATGTTTTGCTAAAATAAAGTTTATAATTGTCATAAACAAAATAAAGCAAAGATCGTAAAATATAAATAACGTTTTTAGGCGATATTTGTATTAACAATCTCCCCCTTTTTGTTGATGACAAAACATAAAGTTTATTTTTAAGCAATGAGATAAATAAAGTGCAAGTATTTAAAAATATAGATTACACTGGTTTTATGCAACTTTTTAAATCTATTTAGATGTTTAAATTGTATAAAATGTGTGAGTTTAAGTTTAATATTTTCTCCCCCATTTTGTCGAAACAAAAAGAAGAAAAGCGTCGCGGAATGTAGTGCAAACCCGAGCTTGATTAGCTCCCCCTTGGTCAATACTCCCCCTAGTTAGGGTGCCAATTATAAGATGCATGGATTTTTAGTGCTACAAAGCAAAGGTTAGTGATAAATAGTTCAAACCAACCATGGATATAATGTACAAGAAAAAGTCACAACCAACACACAAACATTAATAAACATCATTCATTAGTAAAATATTTTATGACAAAAGTCATAAAATGGGACAATAATAGAGATGTTGTAAAAGGAAATGCAAAAATGAAAAATAACTTAGAAAGAAAAATCCTAGAATAGAAAAAAATAACTTAGAAATAAAAAGTCCTAAGATGTGAAGCTCCTAATGTGATCATCTATTGTGGAGGATGAGAAAGAGCGTTAAGACGCTCTAGGATGTGATTGAGGATGAAACTCATTTCATCTTGGAGTTGATGAACCATAATTTTGGTTCTTTCACTTATCCTAGCGGTTCTCTAACAATTAGAGCAATCATGCCGGGGAAAGTTTGGAGGTAGACTAGGTTCATTTGTTGGTGGTGGTGGTGGTGGATCATTGGTTGATTGATGGTTGAGATTTGGTGGAGCTATGATTGAATAAAGGAGGGTGGTTTGTAGTTGCATAGCATCATGGAGGTGAGAGTCAACCATGTTGGAGAAGGCATAGAGGTGATCTAATTGAGCATTGAACTCCTCTTGAGTTTGTGGAGGATCAATCCATATGGACTCGTCAATGTTCCTAAGAGTAGGTGAAAAGGGTTGAGGTTGTTGAGGTGGTGGAGCTTGGTCTCCATAGAGTGGGCCATGGATTTCCCTATAAATGGGATGAAAAAGTAGAGGTTGAGGTTGAGATGGTTCACAATTAAAAGGCTTATTGGGCATAAAAGATGCCCGTGGTTGTTCATGAGCGATACGCTCAATGGAAGCAAAAGATAGAAGAGGTGGTGGATTTGTTGATCTTGGTGGCAAGTCCTCCAAGTTGTCCAAAAATGGATGTGGTGAGGTTGGTGGTGTAGCAAAGAGTTCTATGGGTTTAAGTTTTGGAGACTTGGGAGGTGATGGTGATTTGGGTGGTTGAGATGGAGCGGGAGGTGGTGTGGTGGCTATTGGTGTTTTGGTTGGTAGTGGAGTAGTTACAATTATAGGAGATCTTGGTGGAGGTGTTGGGGTGGTTAAAGTGAGGAAGTTTTCATCTCTGATAGGTGATGAGATGTTAAGTGGTGAAGAGTCTGTTGATGATGAAGTTAAGTTGACAAAACAACAAGGTCTGACACTTATCCTTGCGGTTCTTCTAGGTTGTCTTGAGGAGGGTGATGAGTTGGTTGATTTTGTCATTGTGAAGAATGCTTATGAGATGCTAAAAATCACAGGTAGTGATGGTGAAGGTGTGAGGAATGTGTATCCTGGAGGTGCTAATTTATATTATTGAAGCATTATGGAAGAGTGTGTTTGGATTTGATGTTATCCATACAAAAATGGTGGTTACTAATGATTTGGAAGTGGTAAAGAAGCTTGTCTAATCACCAAAGTCAACCCAATAGGGATGAGTTGAGTGAAAGAAGAAGGATATGCAGTTAATGTCTTGCAATCATTGCAAGATCTTTAAGGTCAGAGACCCACGGATGGCAAGGAACCAAATATAGGGTTCCTTCCTTTGTGAAGAAAGGTAACTTGAGTGATTTTTGAGGAAATTTGAATTTGGGTGGGAAATGCTTATCCTATTGGTTTAAGTGGACTAAGATTGTTGGGAACACGTTATAGATTATCAAGTATAGGTCATATTTTGTAATAGGTTGCTTAGGCCTTTATGTTAGTTATTAAGGTTCGGCCTATGTAGAAGGCCCATGGGCCGTGGCCTTGTATTTATCTTTATTTTAGGGCAATGCCCCACTCTTGTAGAAAACTATAAATACCCCCTCCCTTGAAGGGAGAGGGTGTTGGTTAATGTTAATCTCATTATTCATTATTCTTAAGCATAACCTTCCATTCTTTCTCCCTCTAGATCTAGTAATCTGGTGTGATAAACTTGTGACCTAACAAGTGGTATCAATCGCCAAGGGGTAAATTAGGTTGGTTTAGATTAGATTTGGTAGAAATTTGAAGAATTTTGGCTACTGTTCTCCGAGTTAGGAGCGTTTTCTCCAAGTAACATCTTGAAGATCTTCGAGTTAGAAGGTAATCTTCAAGTCAGGTCTTCGAGTTAGCCATATTATCCGAGTTAAGAGTTGAAGATCTCCGAGTTAGGAGTTAGTTCTTCTAGTAAGAATTAAGTCTTTGAGTTACACTTCGAGTTAGAAGTATCTGTTGGGAATTAAGCTTAAGCAGTTAGTACGGTTGATAATAAGAGCAGTTAGTACGGCTAAATAAGAGAAGTTAGTACGGTTGATAATAAGAGCAGTTAGTACGGTTATGTAAGAAATATTTGTACTGCTTATTATTATTTTGTAAACGTGTAAGTAGATAAATATGGAAAAGATATTGTGTATATCTTATACGATTAGAATGATAGTTATCTTGTGAAGGAATCCTTGGTCTATAAAAGGATTGCCTAGGTTAAAGTTTAGAATATATACGAAAGAACAGAAAAAGTGTATCGTTGTTAAGATTCAAGGTTGTAAACCCTAGTGATAGGAGATCACTCGTATTATTGTTCTAATAATATTGAATCGTTGAAGTTCATTATTCTGTGTTCATTCATTGTTACATTCAAACCATACAAAAAACAAACACATAAAGTCTTCTAAGTGCTAGCTAGTAAATTCCGCTTGCTAGACTACGTATAATTCTTAGTATCACATCTAACACAAGGCGTGTGTGTAGATCTGATCAAGTGGTATCAGAGACAGGTTGCTGATACTTAGATTTAGAAGATTCGAGAAGAACAAAGATGGACATGGAAACAACACCAACCACAACTAACATTGCTGCTAAGCTTCCTATGCTTAAACCTAATGAGTTCGACATGTGGTGATTAAGAATTGAGCAGTTCTTCCAAGTTCAAGATTATACTTTTTGGGAGATCATTGAAGAAGGAAACCCCTTTACACCCGTAACAACAACAACTGTTGTTGAAGGAAAATCTGAGACTAATGTGCAGACAAAGCTAGTCAGTGGCTAGAGTGTCTACCCGCAGGATCCATCACCTCTTGGGATGATCTCACCACTCGTTTCCTTGATCAGTTTTTCCCACCAGGAAGAACTACCAAGCTAAGGAATGATATCTTGATGTTCCAACAACGTCAAGGCGAAACCCTCTACGAGGCATGGACTCGATTCAAGGACTTACTCCAAAAAGTCCCTCACCATGGCATAGAACTTTGGCTCCAAGTCCAAATCTTCTATGACCTTATCAATCTCTCCACGAGGCAAACCATTGACCAATCGGCCGGTGGCAAGCTACGTGATCTAAGTGCGGAACAATCATGGGCTCTCCTAGAGGATCTTGCTCTTTATGACAACGAAAGTTGGAGTGATCCCCGTGATTTGAATAAAACGGTCAAGGCAATATCTTTGCCTTCGAACAATTCAAGCACTTCCGACCGTAGGATCATAGAACTTGAAGACCAAGTCAAGTTTCTTATGAAATCCTACGAGGCTCCTAAACCTTCAAGCCAAGTGAACAAAATCACTTCTTCATGTGAATTATGTAGTGGTCCCCACAACACTCGTGATTGCGTGGAACTCCCCGAACAAGCTTTTGCGGACTACGCATCCTCGCGTACCGACGGAGCGGGAGACAAGTGGTACACTTTCAAACCCGAGCCAAACCCCTACGGTGATTCATACAACCCCTCATGGAAAAATCACCCGAACCTTAGGTGGAAACAAAACCAAAACGCACAACAAACCAATTCTTCCAACCCACCTAATCGTTTCCAATCAAGCGGTTCCAACTCGAACCGTACTTTCAACAACAATCGGATGGTGTCGGATCGCAAGGGAGTGACATTGGCTCCTTGAGTGAGCTCAATGGTGTTTCGATAGCCATGGTGGCTAGGACGGGAGTACTCTCCTAAAGTACGGGCTCTAGGAGGTGGTGGTGGTTGTTGTGGTGGTGGGTTTTTGGGATTAAGGATATTACCATCTTCCATGATGTCGAATGGTAATGGTTACGAACAAAGAAACGAAGAAAATAGATAGACTAAAGAAAACCTAGAAAAAGAAAATAAAAATCTCACTAGAAAGGAGTCTAGTGAGTAGACCTATAAAATAAAAATTCAACCTAAACAATAACTATTCCCCGGCAACGGCGCCAAAAACTTGATGCGTGGTTTTGCAACCTTACAACAGGTTTTACCTCTCGAGGGATCTCAAGAGGCTTACAACCCCACCAGGCAGTGTACCTGACCGATGTAGTATAGTGTAGTGGTAAGTACGGGGGATTGATCGTTCTCCACAGGGAATAGTGTTCGTTAGGTATGAAAAACTACTCTAATAGGTCTAAGGGTGAGAGAAGATTCTTTTTTATGTTTTTATATTTTTTATGAAAGCAAGTAAAATCTCGGGTTTGAAGGAATGGGCGGAATTAGTTGCTAGTCAACTAACCCAAATTACTACGAATGCAAATAAAATAAAATAACAAAAATGAAAATGTTGGTGAAAACTTATGTGGAGGGAAATGTGTTTACTTAGATTTTCTTACTCCCTAACTATCTTTTACCGGTTGATTAGTGTGTATTAGTTGCGTGGATGACGGGTGTATTCCTTAATACCATTCGTGGGGTGGCGTACGTACTTCCCCAACTCTACAAGCTCCTACTTCACTCCTATGTCGAGCCGGCTAGGAAGCTCCTAACATGGGATCACTAGAATTCGCTTGTGCATTAAATACAACCATAAAAACCTTTAGTACGCATTGGTTCATGTTTCTTAAGACGTTCAAGCAAGTTACCGATTAGGAAGTTAGCCAGTTTTCTTAAGCCTAACATAGATAAACAATCATCCAATACAACTAATAACACACTAATAACCAATAATCAATAGCTAGGTTTCATTAGATCTAAGCAAACACAAGATAAATCTAGCCTAACATGTTAAACAAAAGACAAGAACAAGATAGAATCAAACAACACATAGACATATTGAATGATTAATTGATAACTTATCTTCAATGTAACATGGAAGATCTCAAGGCAAAAAGCCTTGAAAAAGCTGCCAAATTCGTCCTAGGGTTTTCACACACAAAGTTCCCCAATAAGTTCCACACTAATGACAAAGAATTGCAAAACTATATATAGATTTTTATATCTGACGGCGTCACGTTATGGAGTGTGACGCCGTCACCTCGCCGCTTTTAGGGTTCCCGGATGACCTTCTTGACGCCGTCCCTCTTTAGCTCTCCAAAATCCGTTCTGGCCTATCAAGGCTTGACGCCCTCAGACTATGAACGTGACGCCGTCCCTCTTTAAATTATAACGTGACGACCTTGATCAAATTAAAGGGTGACGCCGTCAGAATTCCCATGCAATTTTCACTGGCTTATCATGAGTAAATTTCACATCCACCACTTTTGCCAAGCCATGACGCCGTCCAGGCATAATCCTGACGCCGTCAAAGGTAACTTCCAGCCGATTTTTGAGACTTTGTCATTTTCTTCACTTATATGCTCCAAAAGCGTCCAAAATGCCTCCTTTTCCAGATTTCTTCTCAAAAGTACCTAAAATGACAAAAGGAACGATTTAGGGCAATATTTGATCAAATAAATACGATTTAGGGCTTAAATGACCCCTTAAAAGCGGTACACTTTTCGCTTCATCATAGTACCAATAACTTTGAAGGATTGATGTCCCAATTTATGGCATCTCAAGAAGCTCGTTTGGCCAAGTTTGAATCCGAATTCAATCAACAACAAACGGAGATGACCAATAAAATTGACAACTTATTGAAAGCCCTCAATAACCAAGTGCTATCACCTCCACATAAGGACGCTAGGAACACAAATAGCGGACCCCAAGTAAAAGACCCCTCTTCATCCAAACACGTCCACTTCGTCAACGTTGTCACTATCAAACCAATTGATAGGAATAAGGATAATAGTGAACCTGAGGATGAGGTTAAGAAAGTCGAGGTTGATAAAGAAGTTAGGAAAAGTGAGATTGAAGAAGTAGATGATGATGAGGACTGCTTCAATAGGCTACCCACTAAGGAAGAGCGCGCATATCATACAGACTTATTCGATGACCCCGAGACACCATACTTCCTAGGTAGACCAATTATAAAAATAGGCGACCCTTCTAATCTCAACATACCATGCAACATCGGACATTTGCGTGTGTGGAAAGCTTACATCGACCTTAGATCGCCCATAAACATCATGACTAGAGCCCACTACAACTTGATAATGAAAAATCAACTTGGGTATAGGATGTTCCCTGATAAGGGTTGGATGAGTAACTTCACGGGAAGAGTTAAGGGATTACCGGTTTATGTAGGAAACTTCACCTATGTCATCGACTTTGTAATTGTAGAAGATATCCGCCCAATAGTCGATGCATGCTTAACTCAAGTGGTTTTTGGAAAACCATTTGTTGAGACCTCTAGAATGACTTATGAACCTTCCTTAGGGATAGTTAGATTTAAGGATGAGACCGATGAGGTAAAATACCAAATGCCATATAAGATAGAGCAATTCCAACACTTTTCAAATGTTGAGAAGGAGCTTAAGCAAGCGGTCTACTATAGGAATGATGAGGATAGAAATAAAGGAGTAGACTATGTTATGGAAAGGATATCCGGTTTCTACAAGGATTGTTTGAAATTAGAACCGGAATACAACACCGGAAATGAGGATGGCCTAGAAACCGTGACCAATGAAGGAATCACGTAATGTACGGTGACTTTGAGTCTAGCTACAAGACTCGTTAATAAAGAAAAGCGCTTCTTGGGAGGCAACCCAAGCTTTATTTGCTTTGTGTGTTTATTTGTTTGTTTGTTTGATTTTCTTCGCTTCCGTATGTATGTTTAATTTTTATTATTATTGATTCATGTTAAAAACTAAATTGTGAAAATGCTTTATCTTGTTTTTAACTTCGTCTTAACTACATATAAAGGTATTTTGCAAAAGTTAAGTGTAAGGGAAATCCAAATCGGTTTAGTAGAACACAAATGAACATGAATCGTAATAATATTAAATTAACATGCATATTAGTAATTGTTTGAGTCAAATGCTTGTATCGAGTCATAATGATGTTTTGCAGGATTTCCAGGAAGTAAGGTAAAGGTTTTTCCAGAAATTTTCCGGAAACTTAACATGAGAATTCTGTCAGATCATTTCTGACGGCGTCAGGCCTTACAACCTGACGGCGTCAGGTTTTAATTTTCTGAAATTTTTGAAAGTTTTGTTTTCATAAAAAGTTTTTATTAAATCTCTAAACTTATAAACTCCAGGAATCTGCAAAATTATCATTCCACAAGCATTATATCCTTATATAGAATTTATCCCGCCGATGTTATGCAGGTTTTCGTGTTTGTTTTCTCAGGTTTAACAGGTTATTTTGGACAAGGAAATGTTTGTGGAATCAAGCTTATGGCGATGCTTTAGTCTTGGAGCTTCTACATTCTCTTGGAAGAAGATCTAACCATGTTACCTCTTTATCCGTCAAACGAATCAGGGGAGTATTTGATTTCATTCTTTTACCTTATTTACTTTTACATCTTGATATTTGAACATTGGGGACAATGTTCATCTTAAGTGTAAGGGGGGGGGGGTAAAGTGCGATACTTTAGAGAATGCTATTACACTTGATTTTTGTTTGTTTGATGGTAGATGTGTAATAAAACTGAGATAAATACCTGTTAGGGCAATTTTAGTGCCAAATTTAAATTTTTTTACAACATATAGGAGTGAAACTTTGATCTTAATGAGCGTCTCATGGATAGGAGTTATATGACTAGCACAAAAACCGTACCACTAAAAATTTTTCCACCCCAAATATGTGAGGTTCGCCCCTAGAATTGGTAGGAAAAGCATTTATGCTATGATGTGTGTACCGGTAGCACTTAGATTCTAGAACTTGCGTTAGGACCATTCCGAGGCCACAAGTGAGACTACATTCGTGCAGTTAGATTTACTACATGATAAGAGGCATTAGGATTAACCCATTGTTTTACACCTGTGTTTTTGTTATAATTACGTTGGCTACATTGGTCAAGTAATTCTCCCACACCCTTTGCGTTGTACTCAATTTTAGTACACGATACCCCTAGTACACCCCTCAGAGCCTATCTTTTCGTTTCGACCTTTAAGCATTTTACTTAAAGGAAGAATTTGTTACACCCCACTTAAATGTACACCCAAATCGCCTTAGCCTACCTTGTATGCACTCATTTTTAGTGCATTATTGTGACAACATTTGTTTAAACTCCAAGTTAATTATCTAATTGATTACATGGTTGCTAAGTCGAGTCATATCCTTGTACATATTGTTTTGGGACGATTGGGACTCATGGGTAAAGTACTAGTGTAATGGAGTAATGGGGGAAGAACAACATTATTACCCCCATATGTGCTAAATATTTTAAAAGTACTCCAAGTGTTTCGATTATCTTAATTCGAGTCATTAGAATAGTTATTTGTAAAGTTATGTAAAAGTTCAAGTGTAAGGGAAATGCAACGCCCCTATGATGTATTATTTTGGATGGTAGGGCAAGAGTGTATGAAAAAAAAAAAAAAAAAAAAAAAAAAAGAAATCGAAAAAATAAAGAAAAATAAAAAAAAAAATGAGAAAAAGAAAAGTAGAAAAAACATACGGACTACCATCCCGTTTCATTTTATGTTTATTTTATGTTTTTGTTATTTTGTTTTTAGCTTAAGTCGAGTCTAGTCTTGGCTTAGCAACGCCATATTGTACATGTAATTAATCAAGATCTTTAACTCGCCACCAGTAAAATATCCCTTATCCAACAAATCCGTGTTTATTATATCCCTACACCTCACGTTATAACCCATGTAAAAGCCCTCTTTGATAGTTTATCTTAGGTGCTTACGCCTAGTGGAGAAGGTTTTCGATCCTTTCCCAAGCCTATGGTAATCTATTTGCTATGACAGGTAGTGAGAGATATTATCCGTTTTCATTTATGAGATTTATTTTGATGACACCTGAGGGATGTGAGTATCTAAACACTACTTGTGAGGTGCTAGTTTGTAATCTCCGTGCTTATTATGATTAAAGTGGAACGACTATTTGTTGTAATTACTTTTATATTAGCGTTAAATGACCCCTAACTTGTATTTTGATTAGAATAAAAGCGCATTTGCTTGAGGACAAGCAAATCTCAAGTGTCAGGGTATTTGATGAAGCGAAAAGTGTACCGCTTTTAGGGGGTCATTTAAGCCCTAAATCGTATTTATTTGATCAAATATTGCCCTAAATCGTTCCTTTTGTCATTTTAGGTACTTTGAAGAAGAAATCTGGAAAAGGAAGCATTTTGGACGTTTTTAGAGCATAAAAGTGAAGAAAACGACAAAGTCTCAAAATCGGCTGGAAAAGTACACTTGACGGCGTCAAGTATTGCTCTTGACGGCGTCATGGCTTGGCAAAAGAGGTGGATATGAAAAATACACGTGACGCGCCAGAGAGTTTTGCAATGGAAAGTCTGACGGCGTCACCCTTTAAGGTGATCAAGGCCATCACGGTTTAAGCTAAAGAGAGACGGCGTCAAGCTTTATTCTGACGGCGTCAAGCCATGATAAGCCAGGGATGATTTTGGAGGACTAAAGAGTGACGGTGTCAGGAAGACCATCCGGGAACCCTAGACACGGCGAGGTGACGGCGTCAAGATCTATAACGTGACGCCGTCAGCCACTAAACTCTATATATAGTTTTGCAATTTTTTGTCATTAGTGTGCAACTTTGTGAGGAGAAACCCTAAGACGAATTTCTGCCATTTTTAAGGGTTTTTATACCCTTGGATCTCCCATGTTTAATTAAAGATAAGTTATCATTTAATCATTCAATATGTCTATGTGTTGTTTGATTATATCTTGTTCTTGTCCTTTGATTAACATGCTAGGCTAGATTTATCTTGTGTTTGCTTAGATCTAATGAAACCTAACTATTGATTATCGGTTGTTAATGTGTAATTAATTGTATTGGATGATTGTTTATCGATGTTAGGCTTAAGAAAACTGGCTAACTTCCTATACGGTAACTTGCTTGAACGTCTTAAGAAACATGAACCAATGCGTACTAAGGTTTTTATGGTTGTATTTAATGCATGAGCGAATTCTAGTGATCCCATGTTAGGAGCTTCTTAGCCGGCTCAACATAGGAGTGAAGTAGGAGCTTGTAGAGTTGGGGAAGTACGTACGCCACCCCACGATTGGTATTAAGGAATACACCCGTCATCCACGCAATTAATACACACTAATCAACCGGTAAAAGATAGTTAGGGAGTAAGGAAATCTAAGTAAACACATTTCTCTCCACATAAGTTTCACGACCTTTTCATTTTCAGTTATTTTATTTTATTTGCATTTGTAGTTATTTGGGTTAGTTGACTAGCAACTAATTCCGCCCACTCCTTCAAACCCGAGATTTTACTTGCTTTCATAAAAATATAAAAAATACAAAAAGAATCTTCCCTCACCCTTAGACCTATTAGAGTAGTTTTTCAATCCTAACGACACTATTCCCCTAGAGAACGATCAATCCCCCGGTACTTGCCACTTCACTATACTACATCGGTCAGGTACACTGCCTGGTGGGGATTGCAAGCCTCTTGAGATCCCTCGAGAGGTAAAACCTGTTGTAAGGTCGCAAAACCACGCATCAGAATGATAGAATGATACCTAGATCAGTTCTTTTAAGGTCTGGACCCAAAGCAATTCAAACTGCTAGACCAGCAGTTCAGACTGTCAGACCTATGAGAACAATTCACCCAAGGCCACCAGTTCAAAATGCAATAACTGTTTTTAAACCATCATACAAAACTGGTAAAAGAACTTTTTATGAGAAAGCAGTGGTGAAAAACCAAGTTTGAAAACCAAAGGTGACAACTACCAAGCCAGCAGTTCCAACTACTAGCAGAGTAGTTGGTACTGGTATGAATAAAGACACTGCTAAGGGAAATATGGGTACTGGAGTGAATGCATCAGCATGTTAGGTATGGAGACCTATTAAACCCAATGGTGCTAAGATTGTTTTGAAAAAAATGAATTATGTTGATGCAAGAGGCAAGCCTAAGTCTGTTTTGGCTTGGGTTCCACAAGGAAATTAATTTTCCTTGTAATGTGCATTGTTAGTCATATACTTTTATATTGTGAGACAAGTTCTTTGTGGCTTGTTTCTTTGTTTTTGGACTAACACTTGCAGGTTTTGGATGATAAACACCAAGGGATTATGAATGCTTGATGTTTTGGACTAAATGGTGTTCTGGAGATTAGTATGTGATCTTTGCATACAAGAAATGGTAATTGGTTCACCATATCTAACCCACATAAGAACCAACTAGTCCAGAGAAAACGGTATCTGGTAAAGACTAATCAAATCCGTTGATGGTTGACAATTTACCAAAAATTGTATGGTTATCAGCTCACCATATCTAAGTGTGAAGAGTTGGCTAGTCCAAAGCAAACGGCTATTGGTAAAGACATATAAAATCCGTTGATAGCTGATAGTTTGCTAAAAACTATGTTTGAGCTATGGTATTTTAAAATTTATTTCAAAAGTTCATACGGCTCAACAACATTTTTCCAACAGTTGGTACGGTTAGTACAAAGTTAGTACGGTTCAACTAGCCGTTGAAAAAATCTGTCAGTAATTAATTTTCTAGTCGTTGGGGTAAAACCGTTATTCTTAAGGTACTTATAGGGATTTTTATAGATGATAATTATCTTTTTACCATAAATTTATTTATTCTCTCTCTAAAGATAATTTATCTCATACGCATATTTTGCAAAACCCTAAACAGTACCTATAAACCCCAAGCGACTACATAAAACCTCAATTCTAATTTAAACGATCATCGTATTGATATAATCTTTCATTTTTCATCACTGAGAATGGCTGGATTGGAATTTGTTAAACGTCATAATCAGGTTGCGTTTCTTGAGAAAACAGAGGAGGGAGATGGGCCAAAGTTTTATGAGATTGTGGACTTTCTCAACCACTCTCACATAAGGTATGCTCTAACTGTTTCTCCTACTCTTTATGTCTCGCACATCACACAGTTCTGGCAGAATGTTACTGTCTTGACTAGTGAATATGGAGACTCAGAAATTCATTCTAAAGTGGATGGTGTATCTTTTGTTGTTACCGAGTCTATAATTAGGAGACATCTTAAATTAAATGACTAAGATGGTATTAACACTATGCCTAACACTGAAATATAGGAAGAACTTACCAAAATGGGGTATGATACATCTGAACATAAATTAACTTTTCAAAAAGGATGTTTCTCACCTCAATGGAGATTTTTGATACATACCCTTTTAAGTTGTTTAAGTCCTAAAAAGACTGCTTGGGAGCAGTTCAGTAGCAATATTGCTATTGCTCTCATTTGCTTGTCTACAAACAGAGTTTTTAACTTTTCAAAATTTATTTTTGAGGGTATGGTATCTAATGTTACAAGCAAAACAAAGTTTTTAATGTATCCCAGGTTTGTTCAAACACTTTTGAATAAAAAGACATACCTGCTTACAAAACCAACTGAAATTTTTGCTACTCCTAGCCTTCAATCAAAGGTTTTTCAAAATATGGCTATGGCTAGTAGGCTTTTTCAAGGGGAACCAGTTCCATTGTTTCCTCAAATGCTTCAAACTGAGTTGGGTGAAGGTTCAGCAGTTCCAACTGATCCCCATCACACATCCACTCAAGTACTTGAAAGAACCCAACCATCACATTTGCGCATCACTTATAGGAGAAGGGAAACACCTAGAGTGGTTCCTAGATCCTTTCCCCATGATTCACCGCTCCTAGTAGGTAACACAGCTAGAAGTGATGAGGGTAGTTCTTCACAAACTGAATTGACGGCTTTATGTACCAAGTTAGTAGCCAAGGTTGACACTTTGGAAAAGGAGCTAAAGAAAAACAAGGAGGAATTCAAAGCTCACAAGGAGAATTTTTCCAAAGTCTACGCCAAATTAACAAAAAGGGTGAAGAAGCTTGAAGAACAGTTGAAGAAGAAAAGGGCAAAAATGGTATTGGATGATGATTCTTCTAATGATGATGATTCAAATGGTTCAGAAGGGAATGATGAAGATTCTTCCAAACAGGGGAGGAAATTTAGTAAAGACAAGGATAGATCAGGTTCTCAGGGGAGGCAAAATAAAGGCTCAGAACATGATAAAGGTTTTGGTAATGTTGCAGATATTGGTTCAGGTTCTGGTTATGTTGAAGAAACTGTTAAGACACAAGAAGCAGTTCAGACTGGTATTCAAGAAGCTAAAGAAGTTCAAACTGTTGAAGCAGTTCAGACTGCTGAGACAAAGCATGAAGCAGTTCAAAGGGCAGATAAGGGAAAGAAGCCAATGACATCTGAAGAAGTTGATGCTGTTCAAGAATTGGAAAGGCTAAAGAAATCAAAACCAAAAACTCAAGAACAGATAGCCTTTGATGCAGATGTAGCAAGGCAGATTCAAGAAAAAGAATTGGCTGACAAACAAGCTGAAGAAGCTCAGATAGCTCAAGATGAGGAATTTGCAAGAAAAATGGCTGCTGATGATGTACGAAACATAGCTGAATTCATGGAAAGAACAAGATCTAAAGAGGCAAATCAAGAGGAGTTCAATGAACAGCTACAATATTTGTTGGATTCTGATTTGATTGTAAGAGCTCAAGCTTCAATGGTTCTCAAAGACAAACAGTTGAATGAAGAAGAAAAGATAGAGGAGCTTAAAGAGTTCATACTCAAAAAGTATGGAGTAGCAACATGGGAAGATCTGATTCAGAGGATAAGAGAAAGGCAGAAGTCAGGATACAAGATAAAGTTGCCAAAAAAGAAGGAACAAGTTGAGTCTATGAAACATTATTTGAAGAACTCAGCAAATTACACTATGAATGACTTCAAGGGAAAATATTATGCTATAATTGAAAGGGAATTCTATGAAACTTATGCTATTCTGAACACTCCAAGAAGAGGTTTCAAAACAGGTAAGAAGAGAGAATCAGAAACTATGGAATCAGATGTTGCAAAGAAAATAAAGACTGGAGAAGAAGCACTAACTGAATAGTAGATACTGCAAAAGCTAAGGAAAGCCCAAACGAAGAAACTGATGATGTAAGTGTTTGGAAGAATCCTCATTTGGAAGGAAAAGCTTAATTGAAGAAACTTAGTGATTTGGGAGAAATCATAAGTTTAGGGGAGGATTGTTGGGAATTAAGCTTAAGCAGTTAGTACGGTTGATAATAAGAGCAGTTAGTACGGCTAAATAAGAGAAGTTAGTACGGTTGATAATAAGAGCAGTTAGTACGGTTATGAAAGAAATATTTGTACTGCTTATTATTATTTTGTAAACGTGTAAGTAGATAAATATGGAAAAGATATTGTGTATATCTTATACGATTAGAATGATAGTTAACTTGTGAAGGAATCCTTGGTCTATAAAAGGATTGCCTAGGTTAAAGTTTAGAATATATACGAAAGAACAGAAAAAGTGTATCGTTGTTAAGATTCAAGGTTGTAAACCTTAGTGATAGGAGATCACTCGTATTATTGTTCTAATAATATTGAATCGTTGAAGTTCATTATTCTATGTTCGTTCATTGTTACATTCAAACCATACAAAACACAAACACATAAAGTCTTTTAAGTGCTAGCTAGTAAATTCCGCTTGCTAGATTACGTATAATTCTTAGAATCACATCTAACACAAGGCGTGTGTGTAGATCCGGTCAGTATCCTTCGAGTAAGATCACTCTTTGAGTAAGAAGATTTATCTTAAGTTCTGTGTTTACTTTCCAAGTTAGGAAATCAGAACTTCTTCTTCTATAATCCTTCTACTAAGGGATTATATACTTAGTGAAATCCTATTCTCCGAGTAAGGAATCCTTCGAAAAAGGTTCTCTGAGCAAGCAAATTTATTGAGTTAGGGTTTTTTCTTCGAGTAACACAGGCTTCGAGTAAGAAGTGATTTCCTCTAGTTAACATCTTTCGAGTAAGGGCTAAATTCTTCGAGAAAGGACTTTATTCTTCAAACTTAGGATTTTTTTTCTTCAAATCTTCTTCTTCGAGCTCTAAACTACAACAACAACCTTCGTTATCCTAAAAGATCCATCATCCACAAGTTACTTCTTCAAGATGTCTCAACCACCGAACTACAATTACTTCTACAATCAACAGCAGCAGTATCATCAGCAACAACCATATTCTCAACAACCACAGTATCCGCAACAACACATCTTCATGCAGCAATATCATTTTCTCCCACAACAACAATTCGCTCAACAACAACCATATCAACAACAATCAATGCAATCCTACCTACTTCCAGCTAAACAACCACACTGGTTCGATCAGATGTGTGAAGCAATTAGTAGTCAACAATCAAGACACGAGGCTGGATCCTTAGACACACCTCCTATGCTCACTTCGGGTAACTACGTGCAATGGGCAAGTCGATTCTTACGGTTCATTGAACTCAAAAAGCCGCATGGAAAATACTTGAAAAAGGCAATCATTGAAGGACCGTTTCCACTGCCTACAATAACGGTTCTGTAACAATTCGTATTTCAGGTTAATTTATATTCCCGAAATTTTTACTATTCATTTTACTATTCATTTTTACTATTCACTTTCATTATTCATTCCCTAAATTTTTATTTCATATTCTCGTAAGATAAAATATTTCCATGACAAAGTGAAAGTTTGACGCTCATCGGGTCACTTTCGCAAAAGTTATTAAGAAACTATACGTTTGGTTTAAATGTCGTTTAAACATCCTGCGCATAACGAAAATCAACTGCGACAATTTTCATCGCATCAGACTAATGTTTGGTACACTCACAATCAATTAGGGAAATTTTGATTTAAAGTTAAAATGTTACCAAATAGACCCTGTGTCTTACAAAACAAAAATTACGTTTTAAGCACTTTTACTTATCCGCAACCTGAGCCTATACCTGTACCACATTTTCTAAGACATTTAGAAGCTTTTATATTGTTGGAAAAGTCAACATATTTTCCCTCCTCCATTGACCATAAAGTCATTCCTTGATTTTATAAATCATTACTTGATTTTTAACACTTCCGGTTTTACGTCTAAAGGACATTTAACACCAACCGACACTAGACTGAGCCCAATCTAGACATTATAGGTCATTTTAATTCATTATCATATTAGAAAAGTTACATTTTACTTTTCTCAGTTTTACGCAACTTTTGTACGTTTTACGTATTACGCGTTTTAGACCCGCGTTTCCAGTTTTAACAGGGTTTAAGCAACCCGATGGAACTTACCACTCATTTTATATTTTATTATGGAGTATATTGACAAGTTTAATCATTCTTTCAAGTTTCGTATTTTTACGATATTCGGTTTTACGTTTCGTGGCCTAAACAACTTACGGTTAGCGATTAACGGAACCAAAACTAACTCCATAAGTAGGATAATACCAAAACCAACCTAGTCATCTTATCCTAAAGCCTTGAACCGCCTATAGGGGGGGGGAGTCACCCCTTGTGTGGCTTGATCTCAAGCCTTGTATGCCTAGGATCATTCCAAGTGTTTAAGCTTCCTATGTAAGCCTTGAATAAGTCTTTCAAAGTAACCTCCTCAAGACCTTATATAAACCCCCCTCCTCTTCCCTTTGGACGCCCAATATACTACATACAAACACCTTTCATTTGCTAGTTTACTTCCAAGGAATTCCAAGAATACAAGTGCTATATCAATTTCAAAAACTCTTGTTAAGTTTTATTGATCCAAAGTCCAAGTTCTTCTTCCTTTTGGAAATCTTCCATCCACACAAGAAGAGTTCTAGTAGAAGTCTTCAAGTGTTTTTCTAAGTAATCACAAGTTTTTGTCAAGAGATCAAGGAAGTTGGAATCAAGAGAAGCTAGTTCTTGATCAATCAAAGTCCTATCCTTGTTCTTAATTTCCTTTCATTAGAAAGCCAAAAGATGTAAGAAACCCTAACACATTTTCTTGCTCAATATCATTTTCATGCTTATTATGCTTCATTCATGTTATATATGGTCTTTGTGTTATGTTCATGATGTATAAAAACCTATAAAACAAGTTAAGAACACTATATGTTAACCTATGTTAAGTAATCAAGGAAACTAGTTACATATATTGTGAAATTAGACCAAAATGGTATAAACAAGATATTGGAAAATTACCTACTATAATATAGGACTTTAAAAGGAAAACATAGAAATTTGAATCATCGAAAACGAGTACACGAGTCAAAAGTTATGGCCAAAAGAAGTTAGCGAACTAAAAACCCAAAACTGCCAAAGAGTATTCTGTAACAGAATCTAAATCACGCAAAACAATGTTCCGTTTCATCAAAAAGTTAAAGCATAAAAGTTGTCCGGAACGACGTTTTCTTCAAAAAAGTTTAAGACCACGAGTCCTGAAAACGCATAACGAATGAGATATTTTTTTAAATTACAACAGCCCCTTATTAAGCTTAGAAACTATATTTTTCGTCACAATCAAGTAAAACCATGAAGTCTAATGGCCTTAGGCCGAGACCACAGCCATGGCTAAGGCCAAGGATGAGTCTCAAGACCATGGTAGCCATGACCAAAGCCACGGCAAAGCCGCGGTTAAGACCTTATGGCTTTCTAAGCCGAAAACATGAACTAAAGTGTTAGTAATAACATAACCAACCAATTTGGATCTACTCCATCAATAAACCATGAGGTTTTGCAAATAATATCACATCCGTACAAGACTTATGAACTCATAAAGATAACCATCTTCATTCAAAATAAACTTTCCTAAGTTTATTCAACTTTTGGACATGTAACATTTAAAGACCAAAAACATATATTTTCTATCGAATACTACAACACTAGGGAGCTTCATGTGAGGGGTTTCATTTGGGTAAACGGATCGACGAGTTGCCGAATTTATGAATTAAAGTGTCCTAGCTCCTCGAACATTTACTACATGACCTCTGAATTATGATGGCCCGAACGGTAGTACAAGATATACAAACTAAACGTGTTTCATAAACCATCTTCATACAACGACCTACACACATACTAAAGTACTACATCATGAACAATATGCAAGACATATATAGGCTCGTCTTTGTATACTTAGACTTTATTCTAACCTAAGTCGCAACGTTCCATTGTAGGTTGCACTTAGAGGTTTCCCAGCTTATCCATCGAACTCATTAAGACACTAAGACACCATCCAACCCACGGTGAGTTCATAGCCCCACTTTCTATTACTTAATTGTTTTACAAACCCTTGGGGGGAATACATGCTATTTTAACCGAACACAATGCTTTGAAATTGTATGCTATATGATTGTTTTATTATCACTAAGTACCATCCTTGCCAATCCAAGACCCCATATCATGAACCATTTAATCACTAGGAATAGTGAGCGCGAGTATTGTGAATAGGCCTATTGGGATTGACGAATCCCGTTTGTATTGACCGGTTAGGCAAACTGATGCGTGTGCTATTGCTCTAATTTTTATATCCACGGTGTGTCGTTGTGGTTTTAGCAGTATTCAAGTTTTAAATTTATATTTAGCCGACTTATCAATATAACACACACTTTAACGAGCAGTGTACCCGGTCAGTATGAATATAATGGTAAGTAGAGTGTTGATCACTAAGAGTGGAACGTATTATCTAGTTATTCTAATTGGTATTTTAATATCTTAAGTTAGCTATACAACCTAATCTAACGCAAGGGGGTTCAGCCTGAGAGACTGGCACGGTTTGGTTATGATTAAATAATAAACTAAACTAATAAGCACGAATCAGCGATTAGCACACACGTACACAGATAAATACTTGAGACAATAAGAAGACCTGTCCTGATAATTAAGTAGCTTGTCACTTGTTTTATTGCTAGTTTTATATGAAGTGTATATAATTAACCCTTTCTCGTTGGCTCTAATCTTATCGGCGAGTAAACCCTTAATGATTACTTATGTCTATCCTACTTACCTTTCTTCCTACTTTTCTACAGACGATAGAATACATAGGCGATAGAATAAATAGGCGAGGACAGAGGCATGGCGACCCGATCAATGCTCAGCTAGACACAGAGGTTATCAATGCACTAATAAAAGTCACCAAAGACATCAACATATAAACTTTAATTAATGGGAAAGCAATTTCAAGGGGTGCCCATGGTTTTCCTTAGTCACATGGAATCGGCCCATCAATCCTGATGAATTAAAGTGTACTAATACAATAAAACAAAACTACTTAATGAATTGAATACATGCAGGACCTTCTTACAGCTCTTGTATCTTCGTTCAAGGTGTGTCTTGTGCTGCTACTTCGTCTGAATTCGGCCTTAGGGTTTTGTGGTCTTCGGTCTTCTTCTGTAGAATCTAACTCTGGAATTCGTCTGACTTTGGGGTATTTATAGTGTCTGTCTGAGGGCTAGATGCGGCGCATAGGATAAGTAGATGCGGCGCATTGACTTAACTTCGCGTGGGGTCCAAGATTAATATATTCAGGAATATTCGTACACCGCCAGAAGATGCGGCGTAACTGCATTTCTCTATGCGGCGCATGTCCTTTGCCGTCTTGGATTATAACTTGTGAAATCTTGGTAGTGATGCGCCGTATGTAAGAAGTAGGATGCGGCGTATCTGGAGCAGAATGGTTTTGATCTTGTACATTACAATAGACTCTTAACATCTTGCTTGTTTTGCTCCATAATTGGTCCAAAATCGCCAAGTTTCACATAATACTTGTTTTTACCTGAGAATTACAAAAGTAAACATTAACGTATCAATTCTCACAGATAATATAATAAAACAAGTCAAATAAATAGGATAAATGATGGTAATAAAATTTACTTATTTGAGTTCATCAAATATCCCCCCACTTGAACTTTACTTGTCCCCAAGTAAACCTTAGAATTAATCTTATGAAAATGTATCCTAAAAGATATTAGGATTTATTTTTATATTTAAGCATGTATTCGTTTTTTGACATAATCACACAACCAAACACTTAACGAATTAGAAATAAAATTAAATATTTTGATAAAAGCAAATCTAATCGTTTAACTGTCCAGTCGTGACGAATATTCTATCATAAGCTTGGCAAGTATACGCATCTCCTCCACTAAAGCCAAGGAATAACAAGTCTAAAGCGGTAAAAAGGGTTTGTAGGTTAAGGGTTAATCATTCTTCTTAATCTCTATCGATCTCAAATTCCAGAAAAGGCGACAAAATCACAAATACATGATCGAATCCACGAACACGACACTTGCAATTGCTCAAATCCTTAACTCGAATAGGCTAAAGATAGGACCAAGTAATCTTTACCAATAATATTATATCAAAAAGGGCGACAAAATCATAAATACATAGCCGAATCCACGACTACGATACTTAAGATTGCTCAAATCCCTAATCTCAATAAATCAAAGGTTTGGATAAAGAATAATATAGGGTATGGATAATATTTGGGATATAAATTGGTGTAAAATGAAAAATAAACAAAACAGATAAATTAAAATCCTAAGTGTGGTAAATTACTTTCCCAACCATCCCATGAATAAGACTCATATCATTGAATAACTCACGGTTTAACACTTGAAACACACGCTTTAGGTAGACACGAATTATACTCAACAAGATCTCAATCAAAGAATAACCTTAGTTGGCGTTCCCATAACGGCCAACTCCCATTCAATCCATAAATATAATATATAATAAATAGTGGTGATATCGACCACTTAATACAAAACTTTACATAAGTTGGTTAAAATAAACATCCAACTCTTCTTTCTTTTTTTTTTCTTTTCTATTTTTTCGATTTTTTTTTTTTTTTTTTTTTTTTTTTTTTGACATCAACATATATGTGTAAAATTTCACAACTTTTCTATCACTTTCTTTCCGGATAATTTTTTCCATACTTTTCATACTTTCAGAAATAACTGTAATAGCGAAAGTAGTAAACACACGAAAAATAAACTCAAAGATATACAATATTTACTTTCATACCAATTGCATTGTGCAATTTCCTGACCTAACCAAAGATAATGAATTACGCACGCGAACACAGGTAATGTAAGGAAACACACTTTTCCTAAAGCAATTAACCACCCACGGATTTTAATCTACAGGGTAGGCTAAGGTGTAAGGGTGTAACGAAACATTATAACAAAGGTGTAAGAAACGAAATGAATGGCTCTGAGTGTTTTTCTAGGGTATCTTACTCAAAAAATGAGAGTAACAAAAGGGTTTATACGGGGGTTAACTAACCAGTGTAGTTAGCTAATATCACATAACATATAAAGGCTATTTGGGTGTAATCCTAGAAATTTACCAATTTAGACAAGTCATTCCAATTATGAAGATAATACTTATTATGGTGGTCTTGAATAGTATACAAGCCAAGTTCTAAAGTTTACAAGTCACCGGCACACTCATAGATTTGTGAATTTTGAAAAGTTCACAATTTTTGAAAATAATGTTATGTGTGCAGCAATGTAATTTAGACTTTAAACAAAAACATGCTAAAAATTTTAAATTTTGATATATTAAGCGCATTTTAAGCATATTTTGAAAAAGTTTAGGACAAGTAAGTGTTCTAATTCTCCAATCCCCCCACTTAAGTTAAACAACGTCCTCGTTGTTTGTATAAAAGATTAAAAACTGGAAAATAAAAGAATTAGAACAGAAAAACTCCCCTGAGATTTGCTCGGTAAGATCCTCCATTATTTGTATAAGAGCAAAAATCATCTTTCTTGTGGATTAGAACGTTTAAGCTTCATAAGTGATGTATCCACAAGAAATGCAGGAATCTATAATACCATCAAGACTTAAACATACCTAAGTTAAGAAAGTTCAAACTTGCATAATACATTAGTAGTTAGTAAAAATAAAATGTAAAAATTAAAATGAAAATCATCAGGTCAGTCGATACGCCGTATCTTATGGCAGAATTCAAGTTTTTATATCCACGGTGTGTCGTTGTGGTTTTAGCAGTATTCAAGTTTTAAAATTATATTTAGCCGACTTATCAATATAATACACACTTTAACGAGCAGTGTACCCGGTCAGTATGAATATAATGGTAAGTAGAGTGTCGATCACTAAGAGTGGAACGTATTATCTAGTTATTCTAATCGGTATTTTAATATCTTAAGTTAGCTATACAACCTAATCTAACGCAAGGGGGTTCAGCCTGAGAGACTGGCACGGTTTGGTTATGATTAAATAATAAACTAAACTAATAAGCACGAATCAGCGATTAGCACACACGTACACAAATAAATACTTGAGACAATAAGAAGACCTGTCCTGATAATTAAGTAGCTTGTCACTTGTTTTATTGCTAGTGTTATATGAAGTGTATATAATTAACCCTTTCTCGTTGGCTCTAATCTTATTGGCAAGTAAACCCTTAATGATTACTTATGTCTATCCTACTTACCTTTCTTCCTACTTTTCTACAGACGATAGAATATATAGGCGATAGAATAAATAGGCGAGGACAGAGGCATGGCGACACGATCAATGCTCAGCTAGACACAGAGGTTATCAATGCACTAATAAAAGTCACCAAAGACATCAACATATAAACTTTAATTAATGGGAAAGCAATTTTAAGGGGTGCCCATGGTTTTCCGTAGTCACATGGAATCGGCCTATAAATCCTGATGAATTAAAGTTTACTAATACAATAAAACAAAACTACTTAATGAATTGAATACATGCAGGACCTTCTTACAGCTCTTGTATCTTCGTTCAAGGTGTGTCTTGTGCTGCTACTTCGTCTGAATTCGGCCTTAGGGTTTTGTGGTCTTCGGTCTTCTTCTGTAGAATCTAACTCTGGAATTCGTCTGACTTTGGGGTATTTATAGTTTCTGTCTGAGGGCTAGATGCGGCGCATAGGATAAGTAGATGCGGCGCATTGACTTAACTTCGCGTGGGGTCCAAGATTAATATATTCAGGAATATTCGTACACCGCCAGAAGATGCGGCGTAACTGCATTTCTCTATGCGGCACATGTCCTTTGCCGTCTTGGATTATAACTTGTGAAATCTTGATAGTGATGCGCCGTATGTAAGAAGTAGGATGCGGCATATCTGGAGCAGAATGGTCATGATCTTGTACATTACAATAGACTCTTAACATCTTGCTTGTTTTGCTCCATAATTGGTCCAAAATCGCCAAGTTTCACATAATACTTGTTTTTACCTGAGAATTACAAAAGTAAACATTAACGTATCAATTCTCACAGATAATATAATAAAACAAGTCAAATAAATAGGATAAATGATGGTAATAAAATGTACTTATTTGAGTTCATCACAAACAAACGCACTATATTTGAGACTTAGGTATGTTGGCAAAGTACCTACTGGGGTAACTCCACCGATCGATATTGGTACACGTTAACGTATTGGTTGCATGAGCTTAGTGCATAGTAATAACCGTTTTGTTTTCCAACCATTAGTGTGAGTCTATAGCTCACACTACCAACATATTGTGTTCAACTCCATAACAAACTCTATGAATATCACTCAACCTTTGTGTTGACAGTTTTAAGCATGTATTTCAGGTGCATAAATGATCAAGGATGGCACGGAGGGGCAAGGACTCAATCAAGAAGGCTATAACTTATTTTATCATTCAAAAAGACATCAAATGACTTTATATTGATGTATTTTGTAAACATGGAACCTTTTGGGACCTATCTTGTAAACTCTGATATATTATTTGAATGATAAATCCTTTTTAAAACGACTCAGTTAGAGATCGTTTTCTATTATTATGACTGTTGTACCGTCGAGTAACACCCAGTTTGAATTCCGCTGCATCATTGAATTGGAGGTGTAACAGATTGGTACCAGAGCCATGGTTGTAGAGAAATGGGTCTAAATGAGACCTAAACTATAACCACCTTTACAAACAAAAACATTTTTATATCCTTCCGCTCTTCGTGCCTTCCATCCTTCAGACGATCATGGGCTTGTTAGACATTGTATACTACACAATCATGTTAGCATATTGATATATGTACCCTTAGCACATTTGAGCATTTCACATAAGCATGTTATGCTACGTAAACATATTAACACATTGATACATACACATTTGTCATATTTTGAGCACTTCCCGTAAGCTTTATATTTATTCTGACATCATAATCTTTATTGTAGACATCATGTCTGTACCTCCATCACCCGATCATATTCCCGCTATGCCCGCTCACTTACCATTTCTTCCCGAACTCAATGATCCCTATCTTGAAGCACTTGATTATGACAATGAGGAAGAACCTTATGAGGATATAGTCAGTGACCAAGAGGAAGAAATGGAAGAAGATCCGGAAGAAGATCCCGAAATGGACATAGACGAGGAAGAAGAGGAGGAACTACCAGTTGTACGACCACTATCACCATTAACCTCACCACCTCCTATCTCCGTAACCTCCTACGAATCTAATCATAATACTCCCACTCGAGGTCCAAAGTCCACTTATGAGATCGGCGGATCATCCAAACTCATACCTACATTCATAAATTCGGCCCAGTACGATGTATACTGCTTGAAACAAGGCCTCGACCTAACTCTACATAAACTTCAAAACATGACACGCCAAATGAATGACTATGAACCCAAGGTTACTGTAGCCAGAATGGAAGCCGTTAATGCACGGCAACGCCTCAATTTGTTTATCCTTAATACGAGCTATGTAAAGGAAGACTTGACTCTTGTTCAGGATATAATCTTGGATCCTTTAACCGGCTTGGATGAAATCAAAAATAGACTTATGCGAGTAGAAAAAGCTCAAGCCCAAGATGCAGCCCAAATTCACGCACTACAACACCACCTAACGGCAGCACAGATCTGACTGGATGTTGCCAACTTTGACCGGTACCAACTCAAGAATGAGTTGTATGCCATGCAGCAAAGGTTACGTCAAAGAGAAGTCGATGAGATTTGCCCGAATGAATGTGTGGATGTGCTAACTACTTATGGAAACACCGATCCGTCTGAATCCTCCAACTAGAAGTAGACTAGCATTATAGTTATCTTTTGTACTACTAAACTGAGTAGATTCAGTTTGTAAACTCTGTAAAATCCATGTAATAGCTAGCGGTAGTAAAACGTTGTAATTACTAAACTGAAAGTATCAGTTAGTAAATTTTGAAGAAGCTTGTAATAGGTTTCGATTTTGTAATCAATCAACGTTATATAAATAAAACTCTTGCTTTGTATTATCATGTGTTATAGTCTAAACCTCCAACACAATTATTCTATCATTACCATCGAAAATCATGCTTATTCTACCAACCCTATACTTATGACATACTGGTATATGCTTAAACATATACCTTTATTTGACCAAAACCATACCAAAATAACTAAAAACTAACCAAAATGCCAAGAGATATTTGTGTTTTTGTGTTTATGTTTGTGCAGGCAGCGGATAAACGAAAAAGGACAAAAATCAAGAAATTTATAGCCGGAACCCGGAAAACACGAGCACGAGATTTGAAAAAAATCAAGATATTTATAGCCGGAACCGGGGAAGAAATCATCAAAGAAAAATAAATTGGAAGAATGGCAGAATTAGTCCTTGAAGTTTCAGAATTAACACATTTGGTCCTTGAATTTTACCTAAACTTAAAACCGATACTATCACTATAATCCGGATTCTATTCCAACCCAAAAATAAAACCCAGCCCAAAATATAAACCCACAAGCCCACCTTTCATAAACCCACAACCTGAATCCACCATAAAACCCACCCGGTCAAACCGGTCAAATTCATTAAACAAATAAAAAAACTTACCCGCCCTTTCTTTTACACCTTCACCCCCAATTGTTACTGTAGTATGAACCCTAATTACCCCGTTCCAAAATTAACAGCAATTAAGGGTATAATAGTACTTCGCATGCATTTCTAGAAGAAGTCTGACATGTCAGGACTGACATGTCAGCAATCCCAGTGAATTCGAGGCATATGATTGGCTAGTGATGTGTGGAATTCTAATCCAAGGGCCGAAATTGATGGATTGGTGACCAAGGGTGATCTAAAGGCTGATAACAACTCAAAGAAGCACAAATGTGGTGAGGATCGATGACATGGACAACCTAGAAGCATCCTCATTCGGCTATAAATAGAGCTCTCCTCTCCTCATTTTGATAAGTAGTTTTTAGTGTCGAATCTCTCTGTCAAAATAAATTTCTAAGCTTAAGTAATTTGTAATTTTCAGCTTTCTTATTGTAACTCTCATGTTTTAATTAATGAAATCTAGTTTACTTCTTTTATGATTTGAATTCCTTTGTTTATCTTAATTCCCATTTAGTTTAAAAGTAGTTAAAAAGTTTGATTATTGTTTCATTATTCTCAATTCAACCTAGTTAGCTTTTATAAACTTTTATTTTTTTTCATTATTGTTTATTTTATATCAAAAATACAAAAAAGAAATATTGGAACTCAGCTTCAATAAGCTATATCTACAATAGATTAAGCTCATTTAAGCTTGATAGCTTATTGTGAGTCTTAGAATAGGGTTAAAAGTAATTTTGTCTCAGATTGGCAAAAAGTCAACCAAAGTCAAACTGTTGTTCAAATAAGCTGTGGAAGAATAAGCTGTTCTGGAAGAGCTTATTGGGGTATATTTGGCTTGTGCTTAACAAGCCTGGGTTGTGATATTAGTGGTTCATTACTGTTTCAGCTGTAGGATCTTGTAAGTTCCATTTTCATTCAAGATATTATAGCTTAATCTGTTCATTAGCTTATTTCTCAGTATTTCAGTACTTATTAGAATAATTATAGCTTATTTGATTATAGTTTAGCACTTCTGATAGTAGTTAATGCTTATAACCTAGTTTTGTTTCAAAAAAAATCATAAAAAGCCAAAAACAGTCCAATTAGGTTACAGCTTAGTTAGTGCTTATTTCATAATTAAAAGTTGCTTATAAGTGGATAATTAAGTTAGTAAATCAATAGGGAATCAGTATTATAGCTTAATTTGGCAGTTTCTAGTTTAAATTAGCAAAATCAGTTTTATAGGGAGTGTTTGGCAATTGCCATTTCTGGATTGAATTTGAAGGTTACTGTTCATTGACCACTTGGTGAATTTTAGTTGAGCTTATTTTAAGCTAGATAAGCTGTTTTCAGTAGGACTTAAGTTGTTTTGAATGCTTTTGAGGTTATGTGTTGATAAGTGCAATTTTAGAACCCAAACTGCCATATTTAGCTTTTGATAAGCCAAAGCTTGTTTGATCATATTTTCTGGTGACTTTAGGTGTATTTTAGTTGTTAAAGTGAGAATCCAAAAGTTGGAACTGTTTCATTGGGTATTTAAGAATCTGAGGTCACAAAACCCACTCTGCACTTGCAGACTGCATTTGCAGCCCCATTGCTCCAATTAGCTCTAGCTTTTCATCTTTAATTGCTTCATACTTACCCCTAATAAGCTGAAATTTGGTCCTGATCATCCTTGGTAGCTTAGTTAGTCAAAACTGCTTTTTGTGGAATTTTTGGGAAACTGCTTAATATATTTTTAGGGCCCTTGAAAGTACATCAGACCCTATTTTAGGCCTGCTACAATTGGTTTTTCCTTTTGCCTAATTTGGATTGATAAGTTCTTATTTGTTGCTGAAATTAGCTTATTAGATTTCTTAGATTATATTTTGATAATAGCAGCCTATTGTAGTTCCTTTTTAGCTTATCTTAGCTTATTCTATATTATAGTCATTAGTGTTCTTGCTTGTTCTTCCTTTTAGTATAACTGATCAGATTACTTAGCTTAATTCTGAGCTTATTAGTCATTTCCAAAAATAGATGTAGTTAAGAAAAGTGCTTATTGTCTTATACTTATTGAGAGTTAATCAGAAATATATATATATATATATATATATATATATATATATATATATATATATATATATATATATATATATATATATATATATATATATATATATATATATATATATAAAGAAAAAAAGCCATTGCTGGGATTCGAACCCTGGCCACCCAGCTCACCACACACACCCAACACCAACTGCCCTTGGGACTTCTTCATTCATAACTTCACATTGATTTTCCTTTAACCACTTTCCTTTCTTTTAGCTTATTGAATCTGTTAAGCTTGTAGCAGCTTATTCCAAATAGCTTTTAACTTAGTTTTATTTTTATTAAATTCCTTTTATCATTAAGAAGTTTTTATAAATTTTTCAGATTTTTCTCATTAGTTTTAGTATTTTTAAACATTTAATTTCTTTAAAAGAATTTTTAATTCGTATTAAATTAAATAAAATTCAAAAAAATATAATTCTTTTTCCTAAAATTTTCTTTTAGTATTTAGCATTTAGGAAAATTATTCTTATATTTTTAGGGCTTATAATTTAGGATTCCACTATTTAGGTGCGTTTTTAGATTTCGTAACGTACGTTTTTTTAAGTTTAAATCGCATTTTAGATTTCGTGTGCTTGTTCTTTTTGCTTGATTTATTGTTTTTACTTATCTTTAGTGTAAAACTCCAGAATATCACTTTTATTTCACCATTCACTTCACATTTCGACACCGTAACCGACAACTACTCGACTTCAACCTTCGTTGGGACTACGACCCGGGGAAATACATCCGTTGTATTCCTTTTGGACTTATAAATATACTAATTGGTTGAAAAACACCAATTAAATGGCGCCGCTGCCGGGGAAGGTTGACGAGAATTCGTGATTCCATTTTTCGATTCGTGTTTTGAAGACCCTTCCCTCGGAAGTTAATTGTTTTTGTTATAAAAAAAATATACAAAAAGAAAATAAATAAAACACTTTGTCTAAAGTGTTTTCAAAAATACAAAAAATAATAATATATCCTCACTTTATTGAAAGTGTTGTAAACCATTCCAATAAACAACAAAACAATCGTGAAATCATTTGATTTCGGATTATCTTTCGATTACAACCTATACAAGGGGTTTAAGGAGGTCTTGACATTAAATTGCAGACCGAAAAGAGATCCATTCTTCTCTTCCGCCACTCTGCGAGTAGTCTTAAGAGAAACGAATTTCGATTGAGGGATCGATACCAAAAATATTGTGCTTATTTATCTTTAAAAATTAAAACCCCAAAAGATTTTCTCTTCCAAATTATTTTTCTTTTTAATTTTTATTTTATTTTTGGTGTATGCACACCCGTTCCCAATCACACGTAATTGATAAATCTTCTCTCATACCGACTGGTCGCTCTCGTCGACATAAAAGAGTAAACGTACCCGAGTTACGTACTCAAATTGATACTCCCATTATCGAAATGGCCGAGGATCAACGTACCATGCAAGAGTTACTCCAATGTCCCACCGTGGGATATGGAGATGCTATTGTTATACCACCAATTAACAACACAAATTTTGAGCGTAAAACCGGTTTGATACAAATTGTTCAGGGAAATCAATTTCATGGTTTTGAAAGAGAGGATCCCCACGCACACATCCGACGGTTTAATTAGTTGACCTCCACAAACCACCATAAGGATGTCACTAATGACACTATGAAATTGATGTTATTCCCATTTTCCCTCGAGGGGGCAGCCCGGATTTGGCTTGAAAAAGAACCCCCTCAATCGATCCATACTTGGGAAAATCTCGTCCATAAATTCGTGAATTATTTCTTTCCACCGTCTAAAATGACTAATCTCAAGAATGAAATCACAAATTTCCAACAACGGTTTGATGAGAATTTTGGTGAGGCATGGGAACGATTTAAGGATCTCCTACGTAAATGCCCACATCACGGTTTCTCAGAATTACATCAAATCGATACGTTCTACAATGCTTTAACTCAATCGGATCAAGATTCACTCAACGCAGCCGCCGGTGGCAATATCTTGAGTCGAATGCCGAAAGATATCTTAATGATTATCGAGAACAAATCCAAAGTTCCCACTTCACGAAACAAACCGGTTGTTTCAAAAGTGAATTCTTCCACCCCTTCTTCTTCATCGGCCCATCCATCGGAGATGGCCGAACTTACCGATGCTATTCGTATGATGATGAAAGAGTTTAAGCTCCAGAATTAGAAATCGGAGCCCGTCAAAGCAGTTACAGAAACTTGTGTTATATGTGGTGGTCCCCATCCTTATTATAATTGTGAAGCTACCGATAGCCAAGTTTGCAATGCTACCATAGCAGCAGCAAACTACAATTAGAATTAAGGATTTTGTCCTCAAAATGCTAGTAACCTAATGGGACCACCCGATTTTACACCCGTTCAAAACAACCAAAGCCATTTTCACCAAACCAACCAAGGTTATCAAGCAAACCAAAGTTACAATCAAAATCGCAGAAACAATTGTCATGCTCAACCGCAACAAGTCTATCAATCTCCTCCTTCTCAAGTTGCACCTTCTCCCGATTTCTCAAATTATATGAAAGCAACCGATGCTAGCATAAGAACCATGCAGTCTCAAATCAATAACATGAGAGCTGAACTTCAGAAGGAGATTGATACGACATTGTCTCGACAAACAAACGAGCTTAAGCAAATGATGAGTGGATTTTTACAAATGAATCAACCCTTAACCTCGGGTGCAACTTCTCTTCCTAGCAACACAATTGCTAACCCGAGGGGTGATTTGAAAGCAATCACCACCCGAAGTGGTGTATCATATGATGGACCCACGGCTCCGACTACTTCTTCTTCTCTTCCTCCCAAGGTAGTCATCCGTGAGACCGAGGCGACAAAGGGCACGGAACTTCCTACTAACAACGGAAGAACCGAAAACTTCCAACCTCCGGTTGTCCAACCATCTAAACCAAAGGTTGTGCTTGAGCCCGAAAAAGCTCCTGTAAAAACCAAACTTCCATATCCTTCAAGATTGAATGATCAAAAGCTCTGCGAAAAAGCTTCAAATCAAATGGAGAAATTCTTTCAAATCTTTCAAGATTTGCATTTTGATATAAGCTTCGCGGATGCTTTGCTTCTGATGCCTAAGTTCACTTCTACAATCAAAGGATTATTGAGTAACAAGGAAAAACTATTTGAACTAGCAAAAACTCCTCTTAATGAGAATTGCACAGCGGTTCTCCTAAAAAATCTTCCGGAAAAGCTTGGAGATCCCGGAAAATTTCTCATTCCATGTGAATTTCTGGGAATGGTTGAATGCTACGCCTTGGCCGATCTTGGTGCAAGCATCAACCTAATGCCGCTGTCCGTTTGGGAAAAACTTTCTCTACCCGAACTCACCCCTACTTGCATGACCCTCGAGCTTGCGGACTGTTCCATAACACGTCCTAAGGGTGTAGCCGAGGATGTCTTCGTCAAAGTGGGGAAGTTCCATTTCCCAGCCGATTTTGTGGTTGATGATTTTGATGCTGACCCCCGGGTTCCTCTAATTCTTGGAAGATCATTCCTGAGGACCGGGCGTGCTCTAATTGCTGTTTATGGTGAAGAAATTACGTTAAGGGTGGATAATGAGGCCGTAACCTTTAACCTCGACCGAACTTTCAAATACTCCTCCAATCACGATTCCGTCTCAGTTAATTGAATCGATGTGATTGATGTTGCCTCGGAGGAGTATTCTCAAGAAATTCTTGGATTTTCCTATAAATCCTCGAGTGGCAATCCCACTCCTTCTTCTCAACCCATTCTTTCCGACTCTTCCCCTTCCCTCACTCCGTTTAAGGGAAGTGATTTAATTTTGGAAGAGATCGAGGCTTGTCTTAAGAATGAATCAGTTTCACCGGAAATTGATGATTCAGACTTTGACCCGGAGGGAGACCTTCTCCTCCTTGAGAAGTTACTAAATGATGATCCATCTTCTTCTCTCCCTCCGAAAGAAATTCAAAACGAAGAAATTAAAGAAGTAAAGCCGTCTACTGAGAATCCTCCAGAGCTCGAGCTCAAGGATTTGCCTCTTAATCTCGAATATGCTTTCTTAGAAGAAACCGACAAATATCCCGTCATCATTTCTAAAGACCTAAAAGATGAGGAGAAGACCCAACTCTTAGACGTGCTTAAAAAGCATAAGAGTGCCATCGCTTGGCAGATCTCTGACATAAAGGGCATAAACCCTCAGTTCTGTACTCACAAAATCTTACTTGAAGAAAATTTCAAACCCGCTGTCCAGCAACAGAGACGGGTTAACCCAAAAATCCATGATGTCATCAAAAAGGAAGTTATTAAACTCCTTGACGCTGGGATGATTTATCCAATTTCTGATAGCTCATGGGTTAGCCCGGTCAACTGTGTGCCCAAAAAGGGTTGAATGACCGTTGTGACAAATGATGAAAATGAGTTAATCCCCACACGTCTCGTCACCGGATGGAGAGTGAGTATTGATTATAGAAAACTCAATGATGCCACCCGTAAAGACCATTTCCCGCTACCGTTTATGGACCAAATGCTTGAGCGTTTGGCGGGAAATGAGTTCTATTGTTTTCTCGATGGCTTTTCCGGGTATTTTCAAATACCAATTGATCCCCAAGATCAGGAAAAGACCACCTTCACGTGTCCTTATGGAACGTTTGCCTACCGCCGTATGCCTTTTGGCTTGTGCAATGCTCCAGGCACGTTTCAGAGGTGCATGATGGCCATATTTCACGATATGATCGAGAAGACGATGGAGGTCTTTATGGATGATTTCTCGGTCTATAGAAATTCTTTCTCATCTTGCCTCTCCCATTTAGACAAAATGCTGCAAAGGTGCGAAGACACCAATCTTGTGCTAAATTGGGAGAAGTGCCATTTTACGGTCAAAGAGGGCATTGTCCTCGGCCACAAAATATCAAATGCCGGGATTGAGGTAGATCGTGCCAAAGTCGATGTGATCACAAAACTACCTCATCCCACTACCGTTAAAGGAATCCGAAGTTTCCTTGGTCATGCCGGTTTCTACAGACGATTTATTCAAGACTTCTCTAAAATCGCCCGGCCTCTGACCCATCTTCTTGAAAAAGATGCTCCGTTCTTCTTCTCTCCCGAATGCATCGAAGCATTCGACGTTCTTAAAAAGAAACTGACTGAAGCACCAATATTGGTTGCCCCCGATTGGGACTTGCCCTTTGAGCTAATGTGTGATGCAAGTGACTATGCTATTGGGGCAGTCCTGGGGCAACGCAAATAAAAGTACTTCCAGCCAATACACTATGCTAGCAAGACAATGACCGACGCTCAATCTCACTATACTACTACCGAGAAAGAGTTGTTGGCCGTTGTCTACGCTTTTGAGAAATTTAGACCATATCTTGTCTTATCCAAAAGCATAGTGTATACGGACCATTCTGCTCTCAAGTATCTCTTAGCAAGGCAAGATGCTAAGCCAATATTACTTCGATGGATTCTTCTGCTCCAGGAATTTGATATTATCATTCGTGATAAAAAAGGAGCAGAGAATCTGGCCGCTGATCATTTGTCCAGACTTGAAAATCCCCATCAAAGTGATCTCGAGAAAAAGAAAATCACCGAAACATTTCCTCTCGAGACACTTGGGATGGTATCTTTAAAGAATGATCCAAGTACCCTATGGTTTGCCGACTACGCAAATTACCATGCGGGGAATTTTGTGGTGAAAGGGATGTCGTCCCATCAGAAAAAGAAGTTTTTCAAAGATGTAAAACATTATTTCTGGGACGACCTCTACTTGTTCAGAATATGCGCCGATCAAGTGATAAGACGGTGTGTGCATGGCCAAGAAGCCACTGACATTCTCACGGATTGCCATAATGGACCCACGGGGGGACATCATGGTGCCAGCTACACCGCTAAAAAAGTCTTTGTTTATGGTTTCTATTGGCCGACAATTTACCGCGATGCCCACGACTTGGTAAAGTCATGTGACTCTTGCCAACGTCAAGGAAAAATCTCGCAAAAATACGAAATGCCTCAAAATGCAATTCAAGTCTGCGAGATCTTTGACGTGTGGGGCATCGATTTTATGGGGCCATTCCCGTCTTCACGAGGGAATAAATATATACTCGTGGCCGTTGACTACTTGTCCAAATAGGTTGAAGCAAAAGCGCTCCCCACTAATGACGCCCGAGTTGTGGTTAAGTTCTTAAAAAATCTCTTCTCCTGATTCGGAACTCCTCGGGCTATAATCAGTGATCGCGGTACTCACTTCTGCAATGATCAATTTGCAAAAGTTATGCTCAAGTACGGTGTCACCCACCGACTCTCTACCGCGTATCACCCGCAAACAAGCGGTCAAGTCGAGGTTTCGAATCGTGGATTGAAACGTATCCTTGAAAGAACCGTTGGTGAAAATCGAGCCTCGTGGGCCGATAAATTAGATGATGCTTTATGGGCCTTCCGAACATCTTACAAAACACCCATCGGGTGTACTCCTTACAAGCTGGTTTACGGAAAGGCCTACCATCTGCCCATCGAGCTCGAACATAAGGCATATTGGGCCTTAAAACATGCCAATTTTGACCTCAAGACCGCTGGTGATCACCGCAAGGTTCAAATAAATGAATTAGTTGAACTTCGGGATCAAGCCTACGAGAACTCTTTAATCTACAAAGAGAAAACAAAGAGGATTCATGACTCTAAGATTAAAAACCGCATCTTCAATGTTGGTGATCGAGTCCTCCTCTTCAATTCTAGATTAAAGATCTTCTCGGGAAAATTAAAAACCCGCTGGTCTGGGCCGTTCACCATCACTCAAGTTTTTCCATATGGAACCGTCGAGTTAGCTCAAAATGATGGTCCAAACTTTAAGGTGAACGGTCATAGGCTCAAACACTATTTTGGAGGGGACATACCATCCATGGTTGTCCCGGATCTCCAAACTTTCCCCATGGACAACTAAATTCGGGGACGAGTCAAGCTACGTGACTCGATAAAAAACAAAGCGCTTCGTGGGAGGCACCCCATGCTTATCCATCTATCTTCTTTCTGCTTTCTTAATAAAAGTGAGGAGGGGCACCTCTTCCATATCTTTTGTTTTATGGTTTTCCGTGATGTGTCCAGGATTCGCCCGAATAATGAAGACTCTCGTGCTTGTGGTTTGCTTCTCTCCACTCGAGTTTCATCATTCGTTGCTCATCCGATATCCTTAATCTTATCGTGTAACATTTATCTTTGGCATAATTAATAAACGGCCTTAGATTTATGTAGGAAAACCCTTACCTTTAAGACATTGAGGACAATGTCTCGTTTTAGTCTGGGGGGGGTAATCTTTTGATTTGATTTATGCCTTGCATTTTTGTCGTTTACTAATGCAACCCCGTTTTTCCTCCAAAAAATGAAAAAAGTCCAAAAAATGAGAAAATTTAAAAATTTCTGCAAAAATATAATAAGTGTTTTGACATTTTGTTGACTTTCCGCTGGTGAGAGTAGGAATAAAATTTTGAGTTGATCGGGCGTGTTGAGCTCTAGCTTGTCCCCTTAACCTTTATTGGCTAAGCATTCGCGGATCTTATTATTTAAGATTTTTAATTTGCGAAGAACGAGAAATGATAGAGTTTATTTAGAAGTTAGATGCTAAGCGTGGAGTAGTTGGTTCTCTTTAGAGCTCATCGAAGTTACTTGTGGCCTTTTGCTCCCAAAAAATTGTTTCACCATATATAACTGTAAGAATAATTAAAGATGTTAGGTTTTGCCGATGATTAGTTCTTAGTCTTCTTAAAAGAATCCTTGCTTTAAAAATTGGGTACACATCAAGGATACTTAATAAATACGTTTAATAATAATAAGTTAAGTGCTCTAAGCTACGGATTCGAGATCGGGCCTTGGATCCTTATTTTCGGAAGGCATTTAGGTCTTGGCTACCCTCTTGCACCGGCCCTTGGACCTCTAGTTCAGGAATGTGTGAGGTCTTGGTCTAACCTTGTTGGATCGATATACTCTGACCAAACTAACTTGTAGCTTGTCTAAGGGTTTAGCAACCTTGGATAAATCCAAAACTACTAATATTGAAACGCTGATATACTTTGTTAAGTATGCGGAATCTACTTCAACAAAGCTAAGAAGAATTAATACAAAACTTTGATTATATTAAACCTTGAACCTGCTACTTTATACAGATTCACTAACAAACTCTAAACACTAATACTGTAATAATCGACTAATACTTTTCTCTAAAACTTTGTCTAAACTCATACGTCTAATGCCAACCTATGGGTCCTTTTATAGGCACAAGGAAAACCCTAGTCGGTTTACAATACTTGAACGACAAGTAATTCTAATTATAATCTAATAATAACTCTAAGAACATTCTAGAATTACACATTAATCCTTAAACATATTTGCATATCAGTCCTTTATCTTTAGCAGTACTTTGACTTCTTTAGAACATGAGCAGTACTTTGACTTCTTATCGAGTAGTACTTTGACTTTCTTCTTGTAGCAGTACTTTGTAGCCCAACAATCCTCCCCTAACTTGAATTCCACTTGCTTGATTTCAAGTTCCTTTGTATTTCTTTAACTTCAAAACTTTTTATCTTCAAGGAAAGACTGTATCATTAACTTCTGTCTCATGTTTGTTTTGTCATCATCAAAGTAATCATTAACAGCAATCTTTATCAGCAACAGATCTTTTCAGCAACACATCTTTTCAGCAACTCAGCATCATATTGGCAATAGGTACATCAGATCTTAAAAGTTTCATACTATTCTCATCACTTCCAGGTGTGTTAACTCCTGTGAGAGGTGAATCATTGAAAACTTAATGGATTTTGATGTCTCTTTACCAAAGCCATTAACTCTGGAGTAGCCAATGTTTAGGTTTAAGAACCATGGTACATTGATAACCATATGATTTTTAGCAAATCATCAGCTATCAACAGATTTGAGTAGTCTTTACCAATAGCCGTTTGCTTTTGGACTAGCTAGTTCTTTTAGTACAATCACTACCATGGTGAACTAATTACCATACAATGGTTTTCCACAGCCTTTACCACAAAGCCATTATCTTGTGGGCTAGCCAACTCTTCACTAACATAGATATGGTGAGTTGAAAACCATACAATTTTTAGTAAATTGTCAACTAAAAACGGATTTGATAATCACATCAGAACCGTACCCTCATGATGAGTCAAACTCTTTCTTGTTTACTTAAACATGGTGAGTTGAATACCATTTGTTGCTGTTTAAATCTTTGTGCTTCAAAATGTTTTTGCACTTTTCAAAAATCACTGATTTTATAAAAACTTTACTGGTTTCATGCTGCAAGCAGTACTTTGAGAAAGTACTGTTTGTCAAGCAGTACTTTTAAATAAAGTACTTATTTTTCAAAAGATTTATATTATAAATATCATACCAGTTGTTATGCATCAATCTTCAGCTAGCATTGTCCATTTGATGAACAATCCAATCACCATCAATGCAGTTTCACTTTCTTCTTCCACTTCCATGCCATAATCTAGCATTCTGATCATCAGATCCCTAGTAAGTGGATATCTTTGCTCTGCTAGCATGTGGATCATTGTTCCATCTTCTAGCTCCAAAACATGTATTCCCACTGATTCAAAGAACCTCCATCTGTTAATTTTCCAATCCTCTTGATTTTCCCAGAGAGCACTATCACTTGTCTCTTCTGTTTCCCAGATGGTTGTGAGATCTCCTACCAGAACCAGACCCACTCCTTGTGGTGGAATATGTTCAAAATAAGTCTGCACTTGTAGATATAGCTGAAGCAAATCCTCTCTGTCTATCAGATGTAAAATATCCCATAACAAGTTGAATACTCTAAAACTTCCATCTTGTCTATGAAATATCAAGTAGTCCCCTTCTTGTGAATCTACAACTGAGAATGTAGAAATCTTGGACTTCTTATCTGCAACTTCTTTTGATTTTGGATACTCAAAGTCAACAACTCTCAAGTAATTTCTTAGCTCATCAGCTGTGTCTACTCTTAATTCAATAGAATCCTTGAGCTTCTTTGATGACTGTTCATCAGTTGTTGTTCTTTTCCTCTTTGAGCTCCTTGTAACAACTCTTTCTTTTCTGCTATCTTCAAGCTTCTTATCTTCAAAAGAAATAATGCTTGCAAGATCCTTTTCTACAGCATCCCTAACAGCATCATACAAATCCTTCATCTCTGTATGTGTCAATTTCACCAAACCTGTATATCCTCTTCCTTTGAGATAAGCCATCATAGAATTTCTTTCTTGAGCTTTACTTTGTGGCCTTCTAGGTTTGATATTAAGTTTCCTTGACTCTTCAGCATCTAATTCAGCCTGTAATTTCCTTGCAGCTTCCTCATTTTTAGCATCCTGAATAACTCTTAGTTCTTTCAAGGTAAGCTTCTTCTTCTTAGTTTCTACCATGATCCCTTTACCTTTGTCTTTTGGATCTAACTCCTGGGTAGGTTGAGAAGAAGTATGAGGTTGTTGTTCAACATCAAGAATACTTATACCTCTTGGTCTAGCCATATTCAACATGATGTCAGCAATAGTCTCATCATCACTTTCAGTATGTTTTCTAACTTCTTCTTCCTGTTGAACTGGATTGGAAGGGCCAACTTCTTCTTGAACTTGATTTGAGGGACCAACATCTTCTTCAAAATCCAAAGTCCTTGGTGTAATAGTTCCTTGATGAGCAGTACCTTGAAGAGCAGTACTTTCAACATCAGTTCCTTCCAAATCCACTTCCTTAGTATCACCACTTTTTACTTCAACAGTAGCATCTTCAATGTTGATCTGCTCTGTTTCATCACTTTTCCTTTCAACAGTATCTTCATGAGGAATATCTTCAAGTGGTGTATCATCATAAAGCCCAGTATCTTCATTGAACTCAGTATCTTCATTCAAATTCTCTAAATTCCTCCCCAATTGGAATGAAGACTGCTTGTGGATTTTGCTTTTCTTGGACTTAGACTTCTGTGAGTGTTGACCAGTCTTCTTCTGTGACTTTACCCACAACCTGTGTTGCTTTACTAATGGCCAAACAAACCTCTTTAATCGTCTGAACTTTCTTGTCAAATCCAATATCTGATCAGCTTGATCATCAGTGACCTTCTTGAGCCTCCTTAATTCCCTTGAAAGCTCATAGTTGGTCAAGACATCCTCAACCACTTCCTCATCTTTCTCAGATGTTTGATGCCTATCTGTGGGAGTTGGTGGTGGAGTCGCATCTTGAGGTGAATTCTCCTGAGCAGCACTTTGTGGAGATGATTCAGCAACTGGAGATGAAACAGTATGTTGAGAAGCAGTATGTTGAGAAGGACTATCTTCTCTTGAAGCTGGTTGCTCATTAATTGCTGATGCAGAGGATTCCTCTTGCTCTTGTTCTTGCTCTTGCTCTGCATCCCTAACTGCTTGTGCAACTTCCAATATATGGGCTGTCAAAGGTGTATTTCTCCCAGAGAACTTAATACTCTTCTTAGCAATGAATGTAAACACCTTTGGTGGAAGTGTGACTGTAGGTAGAAAACTTTGAGTTTTAGAAATACCCTCAAGTTTTTTGCTTAAGAATACCTGAATAAACCTTGGGTACATCAAGAATGGTGAACCATTAGTGATGTGTGAGAGCATTCCATCAAAAATCATCCTTGAAAAGTTGAAAGGACGATTTGTAGCTAAACCCACCAATGCAGAAGCAATGTTCTGACCAAACTGCTCCCATGAAGTACTCTTAGGACTCAAGCAGTGAAGTAGAACATGTATGAGATATTTCCAATGTGGACTAAATAATGGCTTCTGAAAAGTAAGTATGGTGAGATCACCTTCATACCCAATATCCCTGAGTGTATCCCAAATCTCTTGTCTTTCTAAACGAATAGCACTCCCTGCATCATTAAACTGCAAATCTTCCCTAATTGAAGATTCAGTAACCCTAATTGCTCGACCAGCAACCTTAGCACGAATAAAAGGAACACCATCTTGTTCATCAGACTTAGCAGTAGACCAAAATTGTTGAATCCATGGTCCAATTACATCAGGGTTTACCAAAATAGCATAATTGATTGATGACCCAATCAAGAAATCAATTATCGCATGAAAATCAACATTCTTTGCCGTTTTATCCAAGTTCGCGACCACGTTATGCTTAGAACAGAAATCACGGTTAGCCATTAATTGTGAAGAGTGAAAGAATGTGTTAAGCGAAGGTAAATTGCGTTTAGAATCGTAGATACCGAATGAATAAATGGATGGATAAGAATAAAGTGAAGAGTGAAAATCGGTATAATGGGATAGGGTAAATATGGGTAAGATTTAAAAAATCAAAGCCTAATTAATAGTGTTACCGTTGTATTTGGCTTTTACCCCCTCCGTAATGAATTAATTAACTGTAACCCCACATTTTTGACCGTTGGAACAGTACTTCCATGTAAGCAGTACTTCTACCTAACCAGTACTCTTCAAAGCAGTACCTTGGAGCAGTACGTTGCAAGATCAGTACTTTCCATCCTCTTATACTTCTAAACGATCCAAATAAACTTCAAACTAATCCAAGAACTTATATGATGGCGCATGCATAAGTTCTAACTAATAACTATGTTGCCTCCCCTCAAATACAACATAGGTTCTAAACTAAGCTAAAATACGAAAAACCAATACTTTCAATAAGGAGTGTAAGAAAGTATACTAACTAATACTAAAGCCTCCCCTCAAATGGAGCCTAGTAGTTAATCATCCCAATGCCCACAACTAAGTGGTTGAATCTTGAAACATCAAATCCCTTAGTGAGTAGATCAGCTACATTGTCTTCTGTGTGAACTTTGACCACATTTATAAGCCTGTGCTCATAACAATCTCGAATGAAGTGATGCCTAATCTGAATATGCTTGGTCTTGGAGTGATAAACTGGATTCTTCACAATATAGATGGTACTCTCATTATCAATGTTGATAAGAGTATTCTTGAAGTTGTATCCATAATCCAAGAGTTGATTCTGCATCCACAAAACTTGTCCACAACAGCTTGCAACAGCAACATATTCTGCTTCAGTAGAGGAGGTTGCTGCAATTGTTTGCTTCTTACATTGCCATGAGACTAATATTCTTCCAAGATATTGACATCAACCAGAGGTTGATCTTCTATCATAATTATCTCCTGCATAATCACTATCTGAAAAAGCTTCCAAGTGAAAAGGTGACTCCTTAGGATACCATAATCCTAACTTTGGTTGATGCTTGAGATATCGAAAAATCCTCTTGACTGCATACATATGTGAAACCTTGGGTGTAACCTGATATCTTGCACACAAGCATACAGCAAACATGATGTCAGGTCTTGATGCAGTTAAGTACATAAGACAACCAATCATAGATCTGTAAAGCTTCACATCCACAACTTGTCCATCTTCATCCTTGCCTAATGGTTTATTGTTGTCAATGGGTGTGGTGGCAGGCTTGACAGTTGGAAGGTCAAATCTTTTAAGTATGTCTTCAACATACTTTTCTTGATTAATGAAGATTCCATCTCTTGTTTGTCTAACTTGAAGGCCCAAAAAGAAAGTTAATTCTCCCATAGAACTCATTTGAAACTCCCGCTGCATAAGTTCTTCAAATTCTTTCACCATAGACTTCTTCGTGGCTCCAAAGATAATATCATCCACATAGACTTGGACTAACATAATGTCCTTCTTATCTCTTTTGATAAACAAAGTCTTATCAATTGCTCCTCTCCTGTAACCATGTTGTAATAGAAAAGTAGAGAGTCTCTCATACCAAGCTCTGGGAGCTTGATGAAGTCCATACAGTGCCTTGATCACCTTGTAGACTTTGTTTGGATGTGCAGGATCTTCAAAACCAGGAGGTTGTTTAACATAAACTTCCTCAGCAATTGTGCCATAAAGGAAGGCACTTTTCACATCCATTTGGTAGACAGGAAATCCCACGTATGATGCAAAGGCAAGAAATAACCTAATTGCCTCTATTCTTGCAACAGGAGCAAACACTTCATTATAGTCTACTCCTTCTTCTTGGCGATATCCTTGTGCAACCAATCTAGCTTTATTCTTGATAACATCCCCTCTTTCATCTCTTTTGATTCTGAAAACCCATCTTGTACCAATGACTCTCTTGCCATCTGGTAGATCACATAATACCCAGTCCTCTTGAAGCTTGAATTGTAAAAGCTCCTCTTGCATAGCTTCAACCCAACTTTCATCAGTTAAAGCTTGAGCTACCTTGTAACACCCCAACCCGACAAGGGTAAAGATGTCACGATAATGGTTTCATATCAGATCAAAACAAAGCATACATCTATAGTAATACAATAAATTTCAAAGGTTACAAATGAAATACTGAAATTACAAGGTTACAAATGAAACTAAACTAAATACTAAGTCTGCAGATGCAAATCCTTCTAATAGTCTCTATTTCAGAATACTATCAAAGTCTTCTAAGTCCAAAGGTCTCTTCACTCATACCCAGCTTCCAACTAAGAACCTGCCGCAGGAAAAGAAATGCGGCTGAGCTTAAAAAGCTCAGTGAACAGATACATAAACAAAGTAATGACAACGAAACAGAAATAAGGTATGGTGCAATGGGGAAAATATCATCAGGTATAAATGATGTGAAAGTATAATGAACAGAATAGGATAGTAATCCACCACGAGCCTAGACAAATCAGATATAGTAACCACATCTTCATAATCATATAGAGGGGAGATCTCTCAGATAATCAGATAATATGAGGGGTGTCCTCATTCTTCAAATGGAGTAGCTAGCTCCCAGATATATGTGAAGGGCATGTATCGCACACAGTACCAATCACCAGACAATAACAAATCATATATAGATAATCCACTAAACAAAACAGATCTAGGATGCATCCATACGCCCCTACCCAATCACATGCAGACCAAAACAAAGGGACGGTGTGTAACATCACTCCAACACACTAGAGTCACGCCATCGGTGCATCAATGACATGGCCATGTTACCTTCATGGCTAGGGTCACAAATTTTGGCTCGGGTATCAAACTAAGAGTCATGTGTCAAATCAAATAAGAAGGTCATATCCAAAGGTCCAATACAGATAGTTCATAACAGATGGTTCATATCAAATCATTTCAGAAATAGTATCAAAGGTCTAATTCAGAGTTTAACGGATCAAAGTATACAAATCAGAAATCAAATCATATCAAGGGAATAAGACACCCTTACTGAAAAAGGGCAGAGTATCTGTACCTTATTAGCAAAACACAAGAATAGAAAGCTGACAAGGATCAAGTTACTCCTTCCTCGAACCTAAAGGAGTAGAAGACAGAATTACAAATGGGTTATTAATTTCCAATTTAGTTCGTCTTTCCATTTTAGGTAACTTCCTCTTTTTAGTAACTTTCCTCATTTAGAAATATTTGTTATTAACATTCCCGTTCATTAACTTAATGTATTAGAGATGACCATATTCATAGTTAAATGTTCATAATGTCATTTACATCAGTTTAAGGTTCATAATGTAGTTTTCATAATTTTTAGGGTTCAATATGTAGTTATCACAACTTTAGGGTTTAAAGTGTCATTATGATAAGATTAGGGTCTAAAGTGTAAATATATTCAAGTTACAGGTTTTGACAAGTTAAGTCCTTTAGTTTTAGTAAAAATAACCATTTACACCATTTAGTTTATAAAATAAACACATAACACTCTTTTAATAACTTTTACACTTCTCACAGATTTTACACTTAATTTAGACCTGTTTTACACGATTTTTAATCCTTATAAGAACTCAGAATAAAAATTCCCAAAAATTCGTAAAAGTTCCCAGATCTCTTAAGAATTTACCCAAATTTTTTCAGAATTTATTATTAAGTAAAACTATAGTTAAAAAATCCTTTGTTTCAAGTTGTCCAGATTTCTGAAAGATTTTAACATACGAAAAGTAAGCAGTTCAAAGCCCCTACAATAAAATTCATAAAAATCTTGAAAAATTCCGGAAATTTACCTATATCCCAAATATTAACCTACTAGAATTTTAGGTCTCAACGCTTTGTAGATTTCAAACTAAAAATCATAAACTACAGGTGAATTTTCGTAACCCGAAATACAGTTTTGACACCCGATCTCATAAATTCAGAAAAAGTGCCTTCCCGAACTCAGAAAAATACAAGGTCAATTTTCCCAGAAAGCTATTTTCTTGAATTTAATTATAGACTCCAGAAAAACCAAAATTCACATAATTATCATTAAGATACATACACTTTAATTCGGCCTTAATTTTTAACAGCAAACTGATTTCATAATTTCATGTGATCTCTTTAGGGTTTTCCATTTTCAATATTTATTTCTTGCTACAACAATTATATTTGACATCAAATCCAACCTAGGTCGATTCATATGTGTTGAATTGAAAAGAAAATGGAAGTGTTTGGTTACATTTATAGATCGAATGGAAAAGAACAACAAGAACAGCCTTCTCGAACAAACCCTAGATACGAACACACCACAACAATTACACGATCACACTCCCACTTGGGCTGCTGAAACACCACGATCAAGCCACCAAGAAGGCCACGAAAATCCCCTTTTTGCTGCTGCTGTGATGATCGAACAGAAAAGAAGAAAAGAGGCAGCAGCAGGTCGACATTCTTTGGAGTGTTTTTAGGGTTTTGGAAAAAAGAATCGGTATGTATGTTTTAAAGATACCGTGTTTCTTGATTAGGGTATTTAAGGAATGACCAAGATTTGTGGGATTAACATTCATTGCATAATTATCTCCTTCCTTTCTTTCTTTTCTTTTTTTTTTTTTTATTTATTTATTATTTTTTTTTTAAATATGGGCCAAAATTTAATAAGGTTCCAAAATAAAAATGTTGCCTATGGTGATTTATGTAGAGAGTATTTTCGTTTTGTGATTTTAATTATAATGTAAAGTTTATTGCTAAGTTTTATTAAGTACTTACGATATTGATTATCTTAGGTTAAGTACAAATAATGTTCTATTGTATGACTTTGTATATTCTTTACAAATTTTAAAATTTGAGGGGTATCTTGGGTATTTCAGATTACGTAAGTTTTAGGGTTTTACAACTCTTCCCCCCTAGAAGAAAATTTTCGTCATCGAAAATTGAAATGAAACGAAACGGAAAACACAACGGACAGTGAACGGAAAAGTGAATGACTTGTTTCTTATGACTCTATCTTGTTGATCAAAAGCTTCGGTTTCCTCAGATAAGACATGCCATACTAACTTCAGATCAAAAGAATAATATACCAACCGCGACAGATAATCGTATTCTCTCGGAAGAGATACAGAGAATACGCAGGATTTTGACGGATATGTCGTTCACAGAATTTGATTAGACAAATCAGATGAGAACGTACAGAAAATAGATTGTCGATAACGTCATTTGACAGAAGTTCCAAAACAGAACCTAAGATAGTTACCAGAAGTACAGAGATCAGCGGAACGTGTTACGAGAATCCAGACGTATCAAATCGCAAAACGGTGAAAGCAGATTACGCGTATAGGTAGAATGAATCCTAAAGTCTCAATCAGATATCAGAAATTCTAAGGTTTCTAAGGCACTCCTCGAAATATCCTATGATCACAATGAGGGTACGTCATATGACGTAAGTATTATCACGTTAGCTACTCGTCATAATACCAGCATCATATGAGTATACCTTCATGATGGTCATACTTTATCTCAAGTCGTGAATAAGCATCTATCAACCACCTAACAGTCCATTCTACATCCTAGGGTTGGTCCAAATCGGTCATCACTAAGAATTCAAAATCAGGGATACAGATCGTACAAATAACGTAACGGAATTAGTAAGCATCAATGAAGTACGTCGTCCAAAGTATCAGGTCTCCCACAATACATCAAGGTTCCCATGACCAAAACCGTCATCCAACATGCGCAGGAAGAACACTAAACGGAAATACTAATGGAGAATCCGAATCATTCAAGGATCTTATCATCAGGTAACGGAAGCTTAAGTGGTTTAAGCAGAAGTGGACACGCCATCAACAACTTCGTCCTTCATGAAAGCAACTCATCCAACCACAAATGATCATTCCAAAATCGTCCACTCGAATACATGATCTCAAATCTCTTCCAAGTCTGAGTAGTCCGTCTACGCTTGTCCATCTAATCATACGGTGAGAAAGGGTGATAAACTTGAGTTTGGTCCCTCAAGCCTTCGGCACTTCTTCTTGAGACTGTGATGGAGTAACGTGGATTTCTGTTACGATCTTTAAATCTCTTCATCATCCAGTCTGCTTCCGCTCTCAATTTATCTTAGTACCACCAAGATGAATAGGGAAGTGAGACTGCATGTCTTCATCAGCTCCAGGCTCGCCATCTTGACTAAAATTTCTTCTTCTGCATCGCCAACACTTCTACCTCATACGGAAAGTCTTCACTCTTCAGGGTAGCTGCCGTTGTTGTCAACTCCAGGTCTGGCAGTGAAATAATTCTTCTGATCTGCTTCTAGTTGTCTTGATGCATACGAAAAACCATCTGTGCAACAAGGAAGTATAATCGAGTCTCCAGAGTAATAGTGATAGCCAAGGTTTAACAATAGGTAATTGTAGTAGGGAGTTCAAAATTGTTTCAACCGCCAAAGGTGAGACATGGAAGGATAGTTGTCAATATTGGAATACTCAATCACCCAATTTCTTATCAGAATAGAATCGAAGTTTAACTAATCAAGGAAAGACGGATCACAAATCAAATCTTTATCATTCAAAAATGAGGGGAAACATTCTTATACTCATGGTCACAACCACAAGACTTCTCATAGGGACAGAGATGGGTGAAACGAAGTCAAATAGTGTCGAAAGATTTATATACGTTTATCAAAGCAAAAGACAAATAACAAAATGTGTCAAGTATATCATCGTCAGGGAGATTCTCAGAATACCCGAAGAGGTATCAAGACGATTAACAAAAGAATCAGAGTTCGGAGTCGGAATCTTAAAATGAGGTTCAAATGGTGTTAGGTAAATTCTAGGCAATTTCCAATGATTCCAAGATTTAGTTGGGTTTCAGATCTTAGGTGGTGCAAATCGTGAGCTTTCAATTTCCAAAGGTGGTATCAACAGGATCTAACCAAAAACAAAGCACGAATCAGAGTGATGCGGAAGCAATGATACTTAAACAAAAGCCTTATAGTCTACCCATTCCTCACTGGTCAGAACTTAAGTTCCTATAGGAAAAAGCAAATTCTTATGGGTTCTTTTATGAGCGCCTACAGTGGAAACCTAGTGGTCCAAACTTCACAGGTCAAGGGTAAATGTATTACGAGTCGCAGCCTGTCTCTCTGATACCATAATTGTAACACCCCAACCCGACAAGGGTAAAGATGTCACGATAATGGTTTCATATCAGATCAAAACAAAGCATACATCTATAGTAATACAATAAATTTCAAAGGTTACAAATGAAATACTGAAATTACAAGGTTACAAATGAAACTAAACTAAATACTAAGTCTGCAGATGCAAATCCTTCTAATAGTCTCTACTTCAGAATACTATCAAAGTCTTCTAAGTCCAAAGGTCTCTTCACTCATACCCAGCTTCCAACTAAGAACCTGCCGCAGGAAAAGAAATGCGGCTGATCTTAAAAAGCTCAGTGAACAGATACATAAACAAAGTAATGACAACGAAACAGAAATAAGGTATGGTGCAATGGGGAAAATATCATCAGGTATAAATGATGTGAAAGTATAATGAACAGAATAGGATAGTAATCCACCACGAGCCCAGACAAATCAGATATAGTAACCACATCTTCATAATCATATAGAGGGGAGACCTCTCAGATAATCAGATAATATGAGGGGTGTCCTCATTCTTCAAATGGAGTAGCTAGCTCCCAGATATATGTGAAGGGCATGTATCGCACACAGTACCAATCACCAGACAATAACAAATCATATATAGATAATCCACTAAACAAAACAGATCTAGGATGCATCCATACGCCCCTACCCAATCACATGCAGACCAAAACAAAGGGACGGTGTGTAACATCACTCCAACACACTAGAGTCACGCCATCGGTGCATCAATGACATGGCCATGTTACCTTCATGGCTAGGGTCACAAATTTTGGCTCGGGTATCAAACTAAGAGTCATGTGTCAAATCAAATCAGAAGGTCATATCCAAAGGTCCAATACAGATAGTTCATAACAGATGGTTCATATCAAATCATTTCAGAAATAGTATCAAAGGTCTAATTCAGAGTTTAACGGATCAAAGTATACAAATCAGAAATCAAATCATATCAAGGGAATAAGACACCCTTACTGAAAAAGGGCAGAGTATCTATACCTTATTAGCAAAACACAAGAATAGAAAGCTGACAAGGATCAAGTTACTCCTTCCTCGAACCTAAAGGAGTAGAAGACAGAATTACAAATGGGTTCTTAATTTCCAATTTAGTTCGTCTTTCCATTATAGGTAACTTCCTCTTTTTAGTAACTTTCCTCATTTAGAAATATTTGTTATTAACATTCCCGTTCATTAACTTAATGTATTAGAGATGACCATATTCATAGTTAAATGTTCATAATGTCATTTACATCAGTTGAAGGTTCATAATGTAGTTTTCATAATTTTTAGGGTTCAATATGTAGTTATCACAAATTTAGGGTTTAAAGTGTCATTATGATAAGATTAGGGTCTAAAGTGTAAATATATTCAAGTTACAGGTTTTGACAAGTTAATTCCTTTAGTTTTAGTAAAAGTAACCATTTACACCCTTTAGTTTGTAAAATAAACACATAACACTCTTTTAATAACTTTTACACTTCTCACAGATTTTACACTTAATTTAGACCTGTTTTACACGATTTTTAATCCTTATAAGAACTCAGAATAAAAATTCCCAAAAATTCGTAAAAGTTCCCAGATCTCTTAAGAATTTACCCAAATTTTTTCAGAATTTATTATTAAGTAAAACTATAGTTAAAAAAATCCTTTGTTTCAAGTTGTCCAGATTTCTGAAAGATTTTAACATACGAAAAGTAAGCAGTTCAAAGCCCCTACAATAAAATTCATAAAAATCTTGAAAAATTCCGGAAATTTACCTATATCCCAAATATTAACCTACTAGAATTTTAGGTCTCAACGCTTTGTAGATTTCAAACTAAAAATCATAAACTACAGGTGAATTTTCGTAACCCGAAATACAGTTTTGACACCCGATCTCATAAATTCAGAAAAAGTGCCTTCCCGAACTCAGAAAAATACAAGGTCAATTTTTCCAGAAATCTATTTTCTTGAATTTAATTATAGACTCCAGAAAAACCAAAATTCACATAATTATCATTAAGATACATACACTTTAATTCGGCCTTAATTTTTAACAGCAAACTGATTTCATAATTTCATGTGATCTCTTTAGGGTTTTCCATTTTCAATATTTATTTCTTGCTACAACAATTATATTTGACATCAAATCCAACCTAGGTCGATTCATATGTGTTGAATTGAAAAGAAAATGGAAGTGTTTGGTTACCTTTATAGATCGAATGGAAAAGAACAACAAGAACAGCCTTCTCGAACAAACCCTAGATACGAACACACCACAACAATTACACGATCACACTCCCACTTGGGCTGCTGAAACACCACGATCAAGCCACCAAGAAGGCCACGAAAATCCCCTTTTTGCTGCTGCTGTGATGATCGAACAGAAAAGAAGAAAAGAGGCAGCAGCAGGTCGACATTCTTTGGAGTGTTTTTAGGGTTTTGGAAAAAAGAATCGGTATGTATGTTTTAAAGATACCTTGTTTCTTGATTAGGGTATTTAAGGAATGACCAAGATTTGTGGGATTAACATTCATTGCATAATTATCTCCTTCCTTTCTTTCTTTTCTTTTTTTTTTAATTTATTTATTATTATTTTTTTTAAATATGGGCCAAAATTTAATAAGGTTCCAAAATAAAAATGTTGCCTATGGTGATTTATGTAGAGAGTATTTTCGTTTTTTGATTTTAATTATAATGTAAAGTTTATTGCTAAGTTTTATTAAGTACTTAGGATATTGATTATCTTAGGTTAAGTACAAATAATGTTCTATTGTATGACTTTGTATATTCTTTACAAATTTTAAAATTTGAGGGGTATCGTGGGTATTTCAGATTACTTAAGTTTTAGGGTTTTACATACCTTCTTGGGTTCAGTTTGAGATAAAAAACAAGCAAACAGGCATGTTTGTTGATCCTTGTGATTCATCCTGTTTTGTTTGTAAACAAAGCAAAGTAAAGCAGTATGTTTCTTAGAGAGACCTTTAACTTTGTTTCTTGTAACCACTCCTGAAGAGGGTGATCCAATAATATTGCTTTGAGGATGAGCTTTATGAACTCTCAATGTAGGAGTTGGGGGAACTGGAAGATCAGATTCCAAATTAGTAACATCAGGTTCTTCATTGGTAGTTGAGAAAATACCTTCATGATTGAGCTCATCATCAATTTCTTCTAACCCAGGAATGTTAGCATTATCCAAATCATCATCATCAGCATTGGAATCATCATCATTGCTCCAATTTGATGGTTCTAACACACCAGAAGTACTGTCAAAAGGATCATCAGTACTTTGATCAAAAGTATTGTGAGCAGTATCTTTGAATTCACCCTGTTTCTTTGCAGCATCATAAGCCCTCCTTTGTTCATCTTCATAGGATTTTGCTATAGTTTCTTGAAAAATTATCCTATTAAGTTCATCTTGTATAGCTTGATCTTCATCAGATACTGTATTGGTTGGTTAAGCAGTACTTTGTTCCTTATTAGTAACTTCAGGTTCTTTATCAGGAACATCTTCTGATCTAACATTGACTCCATGAACAATGTACTGAGAATCATCTTCTTTGTGATTAGCTTGATTTTCTTCTCTAACAGGCACATAATTCATAGATGGAGTGAACTTGAGATCAAGATCAAACATCCAATCAGGACCTTTTCCTCTCTGAGGTTCTTTATCTTCCAAAAATTCAACATGAAGACAATCTTGAACCCTTTTGGTACTCCTGTTATATACTCTAAAACCTTTGCTATTTGTGCAGTAACCCAATAGATATCCTTCATCTGACTTACCATCAAATTTTCCCAGAGAATCAATGGTATTTAGAATAGTCAGAGGACAGCCAAAAGGTTTTAGAAAACGAATGTTTGGTTTCTTTCCCATGAGCAGCTCATATGGTGTCTTCATCTGAGGTTTAGTAACTGATACTCTATTTAAAATATAGCAAGCAGTACTTATAGCTTCAGCCCAAAAGAGAATAGGTAATTGTGAATCTGCAAGCATTGTTCTAGCTGCTTCTATCAATGTCCTGTTCTTTCTTTCTGCAACACCATTCTGCTGTGGAGTTCTAGCAATGCTAAACTCTCTCTTGATCCCTTTCTTGGCACAGAATTCATCCATATGCTTGTTCTTGAATTCTGTCCCATTATTACATCTAATACCTCTTACTTTGAGTCTCAATTGATTTTCAAGGGCTACTATCAGGTCATGGATAGCATCAAAGGTTTCATCTTTGAATCCCAAGAAAAAGACCCAACTAAATCTGCTACAATCATCTGTCACAACCAAGCAGTACTTCTTCTTGTTTAAACTTTCTACTGAAACTGGTCCAAACAGATCCATGTGTAGCAACTCCAAAGGTTCTCGAATAACTCTGTCCTCAAGCTTCTTACATGAAGCTTTATGTTGTTTACCCTTCTTGCAAGCTAAACATGAATGATCAGTCTTGAATGTTTTGGAAGGTAAACCTTTAACTAAATTGCCTTTGACCAGCTTGTTGATGTTCTTGAAATTTACATGACCTAGTTTTCTATGCCATAGATGTGCTTCTTCTAATGATGCCTTGGCGACTAAACATGTTGCTCTTCCAGCAGAATTGACACTCTTTAAGTCTAAACTGTACACATCATTAGTTCTTGGTACTTTCAATGTTACTAAGTGATCATCAACAAACTTGAACTCAGGAGAGAGAATAAGACATTCTGTATCAGTGAACAGAATTGGGTACTTCTTGTCACAAATCTGAGAAACTGACAAAAGATTGAACTTGAGCTCATTCACATATCTAACATTCTCAAAATCAATACATCCAGCCTTGATGGTTCCTTTGCCAGTGATTCTCCCTCCATCAGGATCATTACCAAATGCAACTCTTCCTCCATAATATGCCTTAAAATATGACAGGATCTCCTTGTCCCCTGTCATGCTGCCAGAGCAACCACTATCAACAATAATATGATCTTTAAGCTCCTCCTCTGGGTTGCCCTGCACAGTAAAAGAAAAAGGTTAGTTTTCTTTTAGGAACCCAAGCCATTACTGACTTGTATTCCCCTTGTGGAGTGACATACTCGAATTCCTTCAGTATGTAATCTCCACTGGTTTTGAAGGCATGGTCAATGATTATTTGCTTTGGTCCTATGTCCTGTGTTGTATTATCAACAACACTCCCTGTTTCACCCTTATTTGATGAAAGTACTGCTTGTTCCACATCAGTACTTTCTTTCTTAACCCAATTTTGTTTGACTTTAGGTTTCTCTGACATAGGTACTCTGCTTGAGGTGTAAGACCTTTTAGATTTATATGAAGTGAATCTCTTAGGTCTTTTATGTGAAAAAGTATTAGCAGTACCATGACTGGGTGAAAACTTAGCTGTACTGTTAGAGGGTACTGCTTGAGAAACCTTAGACTTATCAGTACTTGAGGGTACTGATGGTTTTGAAAAAGGTCTTTTCTGGTGAGGGTACTTATAGTTTTTTGAGAAATTACTATGGTTAACCCTATTTGAGTGATTCTAAACTGGTCTAGTCTCCCTTGGCTTATGGTTGGCAGGTCTATTCTTTGGGAACTGACTTAAATATTCTGAGTGAAAGTCACAGTGTTTAATCAAATGATCAGGACTATAGCATACATAACATAATTTTCGCTCCATATTCCCAAATCCTCTTCTATCATTAAAAGGTTTCCTATAATTAGCAGTATTTTGAAAAGTTTCTCTTGGAGGTACTGCTAAATGTCTATCAGTACTTTGAAAAGATTTTGGAGGTACTGCTTATTTTTGAAAGGCTGTAGGAAACTTTTGATCATTACCCCTTTGAAAATCATCCGTGGGTTTCTCAGAACTAGATTGACCAGTAAGCTTCTTCCTAAACTCTAGGTTGTCTACACCATAACAAGAAACATCTGTCCTAGGTGGTTGAAGTCTACCAGTGGGTGGAGGAACTGAGTGGTACTCCTTATCTTTCTTAAACTCAGGAGGTGATTCACTAATTGGTTCCTCATTCCTAGATGTGTTTTCTTCTGAGCTAGTAAGTTCATCTTCACTAGTTGAGATTTCCTCTGAACTAATTGGTTCCTTGTCACTAGGTGGAATCTCATCTGAACTACTATCCTCAACACCATAACCTAGTCCAGCTCTACTGTTTATTCTTCTTTGTTTTTCAACAAATTGAACATGTGATAGACCAGCCTGTTTAATACTACCAAGTTTTTCTAACAAAGCATCTCTTTCCTTAGTAATCTTTTCTAATTCAGACACCTTACATCCTAACTTCCATTCACTTAATTTTAATTGATAATCTTGTTGCTCATATTTTTCTCCCCAAGTCATTTCATTATTTTCATGTGTTAATATTTTGGCTTCCATTGACTCTAAAGTTAATTGATAACCAGCTACCTCAGACCTAGCTGTTCTACAATTATCTCTTTCAGTTACATAGTCTTTAAGCAACTTTTGATACACATCATTACACTTAGAGCATACCTCAGAGACATTGGATGAACTTGGTGAAGTAGCTACCATAGCAATCTGAACAGGTTCATCTTCATCCTCCATGCTCCAGTCAAAGCTTCCAAGACCATCTCTTGATTCCAAAGCAGCATATCCTGGTTCCTCATCAAAAGCTGTGCTCCAATCAAAGTCTTCCATTGCAACCATAGAATAGGTTACAGGTTCATCATCAAATTCACTGCTCCAGTCAATCTCAGCTAGATTTTCTTGAGCCACCAAAGCTTTTGGTTGTGATTCAGTAATAGGAACCTCTTTTCTTTCAACCTTGGGTTGTTCAATCATTCTGTTTGTTTGATATTTTGCAAACTTGCATTCCCTTGCAAAGTGTCCAAGCTTTTGACAATTGAAACATTCAATCTTGGATTTGTCAAAAGTGATACCCTGTTTGGCTTTGAAATCAATTCCCCTTCCTGTCTTGTTCATGAACTTCTTGATCCTTGCAGTGATCATGGCAACTTGCCATCTGATGTCAATCTCCTCTAAAGCATCTTCTTCAATCTGCAACAAGTCTTCTTGATAGGTAACAGGTAGAGTGGCTTGTTGAGCAAAGAAGGAACATACAACATCATCAGAGTTGGTGTTGTTTGTTGGTGATGGGTTGGGGGTAGTAGTGGTTGTGCAAACATGATGTGTATCACCAACAGTACTTTGAGAAGGATAAGCAGTACTTTTAGTAGAAGTACTGCTTCTGTTTTCAGAAGACACAAAAGCTATGTTGTGAGTTTTCTGAGAACTGTGACCATTCATCTCTTGCTCATACACCTTCAAATTGTTGTAGAGATCGTCAAAGTCCATAGACTCCAATCCAGGTTGTCCTCTAATCATAGTAGCAACCACATGCTAGACAGATGGCAAACTCCTTAAGAACTTCAAGTTTGCATCTTCAACAGATACCTCTGCTCCATACAGTTCCAGCATACTTAGTAGATTTTGGAATCTGTCATAGGCAGCATCAAGACCTTCTCTTTCACCAACAGTGAAAGTTTCAAACTGCTGCTTCAATAAGTTTCTATGCATCTTTTTGGAAGCATCATTACCTCCAAATCTTGTCTTGATCGCAGCCCACAATTGCTTTGCATCCTTAGCATCATGGAACTTTAGTAGGTGACCATCAGGAATAGCAGACAACAGTATGTTGAGAGCCTTATCTTGATTTCTCTTTGTAGCTGCTGGCAAGGTTGGTTGAGGTTGTTTAGGTTGTCCTTCAACTGCTACAGGTTCATCAAGAACAACATTACCATTGACAATTACATCCCATAGAGCATGGTTTGTAATAGCAAGGTACTGCCGCATCTTCATGCTCCAGAGATCATATTCTCCCTTCTTGATGATAGGAATTCTGAGTGAGGTGATGGATGGGATTGATGCAGCTTCAGTCGTCATCGTTTAGGGTTTGTTGTTAAATCGGTTTTAAGGGTTTCTTCTTAATCAGAGTCTCCACACAAGCTCTGATACCACTTGTTGGATCGATATACTCTGACCAAACTTACTTGTAGCTTGTCTAAGGGTTTAGCAACCTTGGATAAATCCAAAACTACTAATATTGAAACGCTGATATACTTTGTTAAGTAAGCGGAATCTACTTCAACAAAGCTAAGAAGAATTAACACAAAACTTTGATTATATTAAACCTTGAACCTGCTTACTTTATACAGATTCACTAACAAACTCTAAACACTAATACTCTAATAATCGACTAATACTTTTCTCTAAAATTTCGTCTAAACTCATACGTCTAATGCCAACCTAGGGGTCCTTTTATAGGCACAAGGAAAACTGATGAAGCGAAAAGTGTACCGCTTTTAGGGGGTCATTTAAGCCCTAATCCGCGATTATATGATCAAATATTGCCCTAAATCATTTCTTTTCTCATTTTAGGTACTAGGGACGTGATTTCTGGAATATGAAGCATTTTGGAGCTTTTTGGACGTTTTTATGCTCAAGAATGAAGAAAACAAAAAGACCAAGGAAAGTCAGGATTTTACACCTGACGACGTTAGGCTTTGGATGCTGACGCCGTCACTTGAAGATGAAAGTGGTGGAATTATACACGTGACGCGCTAGAAAGTTTTACATAGGAAGTCTGACGGCGTCACGTGTTAATGGATGTAGGCCGTCAAGTGTTAAGTTAAAGAGAGACGGGCCAGAGGATTTTTGAAGGTGACGGCGTCAGGATCATAGACCTGACGACGTCAGATGATATAGAGTGACGGCGTCAAAGTATTCTTACACGAGAAGGAACCTTAGTGAAACCGCCATAAGTTAATCAAGACAATCACAACTCGCGCGCGGTGTAGCTGTTACTGTTTTGGCCATAAAATCTTCATACGAACTCGGATTTGGGTGATTCAAGAGGCCACGGAATCGGGACGAAAAGATATACAATTTGGGGAAAAAGGGGAGCTGACGCCGTCACTTGTAAAGGCTGACGCCGTCAGATCGATGCGGACAAAAAATCAGCTATAAATACAACATTACAACTTCACTTTTTGTAAGCCCTAAACCCTAAGTCTGATTCTAGGGTTTAGGTAGGTGTTTTTCCAGCAACTTAGAGGGTTTCAATCACTTTATAAACATCAAATATTGGTTTGTTGATTTTAACTTAATTATGTCTTTCATTTTTGTGGTTGTTTGCCCTTCATTGATCATGCTTTGCTAATTCACCTTGTGTCTACTTATGATTGTGTGAAACTTGAATATAATTAATTAGATCTTATTGATTCCTTGTTGATGTATGTGTCTATCGTCATCAATAAAGGTGTGACACTTCAATAGATCTAATTGGTTTAGCTTATAATTCTTGTTTCCTATTGTCTCTTGTTTGATTGGGTGATATCGATGTTAGGCTTAAGAAAACTAGCTAACCTCCTATACGGTAACTTGCTTGAACGTCTTAAGAAACATGAACCAATGCGTACTAGGTTTATTTGGTTGTATTTAATGCATGAGTGAATTCTAGTGATCCCATGTTAGGAGCTTCTTAGCCGGCTCGACATAGGAGTGAAGTAGGAGCTTATAGAGTTGGGGAAGTACGTACGCCACCCCACGAATGGTATTAAGGAATACAACCCGTCAATTAAAACAATGTGTGACAATTCAATAGGTAGAATTGGATAGCTAGCAAGGAGTAACATATCATAGGTAAACATGCTTCACTTCCCTTGTAGAACCCTAGTTTACTTTCCTGCACATTAGTTTAATTAGTAGCTTTTGGGTTAGTTGATTAGCAACTAATTCCGCCCACTCCTTCAAACCAGAGATTTTACTTGCTTTTCATAAAATATAAAAATACAAAAAGAATCATCCCTCACCTCTAGACCTAGTAGATAAATTTCAATCCTAACGAACACTATTCTTTGAGTTGAACGATCAATCCCCCGGTACTTGCCACTTCACTATACTACATCGGTCAGGTACACTGCCTGGTGGGGATTGCAAACTTCTCAAGATCCCTTGAGAGGTAAAACCTGTTGTAAGGTCGCAAAACCACGCATCAAGTTTTTGGCGCCGCTGCCGGGGAATAGTTATTGCTTAGGTTGAAATTTATTTTTATTAGGTCTACTCACAAGATTCCTATCAAGTGAGATTTTTCTTTCTATTTTTGTAGCTTTCTCGTAGTCTATCTTTTCTTTGTGATTTTGTTTGTAATTTGCTTCAAATGGACTTTTCACTTAGACTTCTAAGATTGCAAGATATGGTTGAGTGGCTAGAACACCAAGAAGTTCAAAATACCTCATTTAGAGACACTTATGAATCATATGAGCCTTCACCTAGGATAGATTCTTATGAACAACCTCCATGTTTAGGATCTTGTTTTATTGAGGCTAATAGGAAAAGCGACCTAGTTTGCCAAGGAATTGTGGATAGAGCCGTATCAATAAACCATAAGTTGGATGAAGCACTAGGTTTGTTATTATCACTACCTAAGAAAACAATTGATGAGGATATAGGTGATCTTGACACGTGGAATGATGAGGTAAACACCATAAGCCCACAAAATACTCAACCATCATTTGAGGCACCCACACCGCCCGTGACTTACCCGGAAGAAGTAGAAGAGACTTTAGGAATCCCGATGGAGGTAGAACCCTTGGACCAAGCACCACTAGAGGATATAGGTTTGAATACTTATAGTGATAACCTTACTCTTAGTTCTAGGGAATTTCCTAGTGTTGATGAACCGGAACCTCAACCTTTACACAACTTTCCATCCTTAGATACATTTCTAGGAGACAAAAGAGGAACCGACCCACCCATCAACCCTTATTATCCGGGTAGTTTTAGGATGAAGGAAGCCATTCACTCACCCCCTTCACCTCGCGTGGCATATTTCCACCCTAAGGGTGTGTATCGCTACTTTCACCCGCACTTAATCCTAAGTGTAGGGAAAACCTCCCCTATTTCTGTTAAATAAGGGTAGAGTCAGGCTCGTGACTCGAACAAAAACAAGCGCTTCTTGGGAGGCAACCCATGTTTTTATTTGTTTGATGTTTTTATTTTATTTGTTTGTTTGTGTCATATATGCTTAATCATAATTGTTAAATTTTTATGTTTTGAATAATTTGTGAAAATGCTTTATTTTGTTCTTAACTTCGTCTTAATTGCATATAAAGGTATTTTACAAAAAGATAAGTGTAGGGAAGTTTATATTTTGTTAAAAAGAACAAAATTCAAACATGGAAAATTCACAATTCATAATTAGCATGTATTCTATCTTGTTTATGTGTCAATACTTGTGGACATGTTTTATGAGTCCTTATTTGTAAGTCATCCTGTAAGTATCCTATCCTTTAATTGCTTTGTTTTGTTTTTATTTCTAAGTCTGGAAATACATCTAGTTGTGGTTTTTCTTTGTTCGGTTTGATGCTTTGGTTTTTGTGTTTGTTGGTTACAGGTATTATTGGATAAGAAGATGTACGTGCAACACATCAAGAGGATGATTATATTTCTGGAGTGAAGCTTATCATGTTCATTCTCTTGGAGGGAGATTTAACCATATTATCACATCATCCATACCGAGCGAATCAGGGGAGTATTAGTTTCTTCCATTCTCATTTATTTTTACTTTTACATCTTTTGTCTAGAACATTGGGGACAATGTTCGGATTAAGTGTAGGGAGGGTAAATTAGGATGCCTTAGAAACTACAACTTCGCTTGATTTTTGTTTTGTTTAATAGTGAATGTGTAATAAAGCCAAGAGAAATATTGGTTAGGGCAATTTTAGCACCAAATTTAAATTTTTTTACAACATATAGGAGTGAAACTTTGATTTTGATAAGCGTCTCACGGATAGGGAATTGTATGACTAGCACAAAAACCATACCACTCAAAAATTTCCACCCCAAATATGTGAGGTTCGCCTTTAGATCTTTAGGAAAAAGCATTCATTGTTGGTGCTTATGAGTGTACCAGTAGTTTATAGATTCTAGAACTTGCGTTTGTGATGCATACCGAGACCGCTAGTGAGACTACATTCGTGTAGTTAGGATTGACTACATGATAAGAGGCACTAGGATTAACCCATTGTTTTACACCTGTGTTTTTGTTATAATTACTTTGGCTACATTGGTCAAGTAATTCTCCCACACCCTTTGCGTTGTACCCATTTTTGGTATACGATACCCCTAGTACACCCCTCAGAGCCTATCTTTTCATTTTGACCTTTAAGCATTTTACTTAAAGGAAGAATTTATTTACACCCCACTTAAATGTACACCCAAATCGCCTTAGCCTACCTTGTGTGCACTCATCTTTAGTGCATTATTGTGACAACATTTGTTTAAACCCTTAGTTAATTATCTAATTGATTACATGGTTGCTAAGTCGAGTCATATCCTTGTACATATTGTTTTGGGACGATTGGGACTTATGGGTAAAGTACTAGTGTAATGGAATAATGGGGAAGAACATCATTTATTACCCCCATATGTACGTTAATATTTTAAAGTACTCCAAATGTTTCGATTATCTTGATTCGAGTCATTAGAATAATTTTATGTAAAGTATGTAAAAGTTCAAGTGTAGGGATGATACAAAGAATCCCTAGTGATGTATTGTTTTGGATGGTAGGGCAAGAGTGTATGCAAAAAAAAAAAAAAAAAAAAAAAAAAAAAAAAAAAAAAAAAAAAGAGAAAAAGTGAAGAAAAAGCATACGGACTACCATCCGCCTCTATCTTTTATTTATGTTTTGTTTTGTTTTATGTTTATTAGTTCATGATTAGTTTAAGTTGAGTCAAGTCTTGGCTTAGCAATGCCTCATTCTACATGTAATTGACCAAGATGATTGACTTGCCACCAGTAAAAATATCCTTATCCAACAAACCGTGTTTTCCTTATCCCTACACCTACCGTTATAACCCTTTGTAAAGACCTCTTTGATAGTTTATCCTAGGTGCTTACGCCAAAAGTGGTAGAGGCGTGATCCTTTCCCAAGCCTATGGTAATCTATTTTCTATGACAGGTAGTGAGTGATATTCTTCCATTTCCATTTATGATATATAAATTTACAACACCCGAGGGATGAGAGTATCCAAACACTTATTGTGAGGTGCTAGTGTATAATTTCCGTGCTTATTTTGACCAAGGTGGAATAATCATTTGTTGTAATTACTTTTATATTAATGTTAAATGACCCCTAACTTGTATTTCAATTGGTGGAAAAGCTCATTTGCTTGAGGACAAGCAAATCCCAAGTGTAGGGATATTTGATGAAGCGAAAAGTGTACCGCTTTTAGGGGGTCATTTAAGCCCTAATCCGCGATTATATGATCAAATATTGCCCTAAATCGTTTCTTTTCTCATTTTAGGTACTGGGGACGTGATTTCTGGAATATGAAGCATTTTGGAGCTTTTTGGACGTTTTTATGCTCAAGAATGAAGAAAACAAAAAGACCAAGGAAAGTCAGGATTTTACACCTGACGGCGTCAGGCTTTGGATGCTGACGCCGTCACTTGAAGATGAAAGTGGTGGAATTATACACGTGACGCGCCAGAAAGTTTTACATAGGAAGTCTGACGGCGTCACGTGTTAATGGATGTAGGCCGTCAAGTGTTAAGTTAAAGAGAGACGGGCCAGAGGATTTTTGAAGGTGACGGTGTCAGGATCATAGACCTGACGACGTCAGATGATATAGAGTGACGGCGTCAAAGTATTCTTACACGAGAAGGAACCATAGTGAAACCGCCACAAGTTAATCAAGACAATCACAACTCGCGCGCGGAGTAGCTGTTACTGTTTTGGCCATAAAATCTTCATACGAACTCGGATTTGGGTGATGCAAGAGGCCACGGAATCGGGACGAAAAGATCTACAATTTGGTGAAAAAGAGGAGTTGACGCCGTCACTTGTAAAGGCTGACGCCATCAGATCGATGCGGACAGAAAATCAGCTATAAATACAACATCACAACTTCACTTTTTGTAAGCCCTAAACCCTAAGTCCGATTCTAGGGTTTAAGTAGGTGTTTTTCCAGCAACTTTGAGGGTTTCAATCACTTTATAAATATCAAATATTGGTTTGTTGATTTTTATTTAATTATGTCTTTCATTTTTGTGGTTGTTTGCCCTTCATTGATCATGCTTTGCTAATTCACCTTGTGTCTACTTATGATTGTGTGAAACTTGTATATAATTAATTAGATCTTATTGATTCCTTGTTGATGTATGTGTCTATCGTCATCAATAAAGGTGTGACACTTCAATAGATCTAATTGGTTTAGCTTATAATTCTTGTTTCCTATTGTCTCTTGTTTGATTGGGTGATATCGATGTTAGGCTTAAGAAAACTGGCTAACCTCCTATACGGTAACTTGCTTGAACATCTTAAGAAACATGAACCAATGCGTACTAGGTTTATTTGGTTGTATTTAATGCATGAGTGAATTCTAGTGATCCCATGTTAGGAGCTTCTTAGCCGGCTCGACATAGGAGTGAAGTAGGAGCTTATAGAGTTGGGGAAGTACGTACGCCACCCCACGAATGGTATTAAGGAATACAACCCGTCAATTAAAACAAGGTGTGACAATTCAATAGGTAGAATTGGATAGCTAGCAAAGAGTAACATATCATAGGTAGACATGCTTCACTTCCCTTGTAGAACCCTAGTTTACTTTCCTGCACATTAGTTTAATTAGTAGCTTTTGGGTTAGTTGATTAGCAACTAATTCCGCCCACTCCTTCAAACCAGAGATTTTACTTGCTTTTCATAAAATATAAAAATACAAAAAGAATCATCCCTCACCTCTAGACCTAGTAGATAAATTTCAATCCTAACGAACACTATTCTTTGAGTTGAACGATCAATCCCCCGGTACTTGCCACTTCACTATACTACATCGGTCAGGTACACTGCCTGGTGGGGATTGCAAACTTCTCAAGATCCCTTGAGAGGTAAAACCTGTTGTAAGGTCGCAAAACCACGCATCAAGTTTTTGGCGCCGCTGCCGGGGAATAGTTATTGCTTAGGTTGAAATTTATTTTTATTAGGTCTACTCACAAGATTCCTATCAACTGAGATTTTTCTTTCTATTTTTGTAGCTTTCTCGTAGTCTATCTTTTCTTTGTGATTTTGTTTGTAATTTGCTTCAAATGGACTTTTCACTTAGACTTCTAAGATTGCAAGATATGGTTGAGTGGCTAGAACACCAAGAAGTTCAAAATACCTCATTTAGAGACACTTATGAATCATATGAGCCTTCACCTAGGATAGATTCTTATGAACAACCTCCATGTTTAGGATCTTGTTTTATTGAGGCTAATAGGAAAAGCGACCTAGTTTGCCAAGGAATTGTGGATAGAGCCGTATCAATAAACCATAAGTTGGATGAAGCACTAGGTTTATTATTATCACTACCTAAGAAAACAATTGATGAGGATATAGGTGATCTTGACACGTGGAATGATGAGGTAAACACCATAAGCCCACAAAATACTCAACCATCATTTGAGGCACCCACACCGCCCGTGACTTACCCGGAAGAAGTAGAAGAGACTTTAGGAATCCCGATGGAGGTAGAACCCTTGGACCAAGCACCACTAGAGGATATAGGTTTGAATACTTATAGTGATAACCTTACTCTTAGTTCTAGGGAATTTCCTAGTGTTGATGAACCGGAACCTCAACCTTTACACAACTTTCCATCCTTAGATACATTTCTAGGAGACAAAAGAGGAACCGACCCACCCATCAATTAAAACAAGGTGTGACAATTCAATAGGTAGAATTGGATAGCTAGCAAGGAGTAACATATCATAGGTAGACATGCTTCACTTCCCTTGTAGAACCCTAGTTTACTTTCCTGCACATTAGTTTAATTAGTAGCTTTTGGGTTAGTTGATTAGCAACTAATTCCGCCCACTCCTTCAAACCAGAGATTTTACTTGCTTTTCATAAAATATAAAAATACAAAAAGAATCATCCCTCACCTCTAGACCTAGTAGATAAATTTCAATCCTAACGAACACTATTCTTTGAGTTGAACGATCAATCCCCCGGTACTTGCCACTTCACTATACTACATCGGTCAGGTACACTGCCTGGTGGGGATTGCAAACTTCTCAAGATCCCTTGAGAGGTAAAACCTGTTGTAAGGTCGCAAAACCACGCATCAAAAACCCTAGTCGGTTTACAATACTTGAACGACAAGTAATTCTAATTATAATCTAATAATAACTCTAAGAACATTCTAGAATTACACATTAATCCTTAAACGTATTTGCATATCAGTCCTTTATCTTTAGCAGTACTTTGACTTCTTTAGAACATGGGCAGTACTTTGACTTCTTATCGAGCAGTACTTTGACTTTCTTCTTGTAGCAGTACTTTGTAGCCCAACAAACCACCTTGGATCCTCATTTCAGGAATGTCTAGAGTCTTGGAACACTCCGTTGTAATGGCCCTTGGATCCTTGATTCCAGAAGGTGTAAGGTCTTGGATCTAAACCGTGAAGCTCCGTCGTTTAAGGTACGCAAGTGAAAAGTTAGTTTTATAAAAAAAAAAAAAAAAAAAAAAGAAAAAAAAAAGAAAGAAGATGATGAATAAAAAATAGAAAAATGCAAAAAAATAAATAAAAACCTTGATGTGGACCTCATTTTCCAAGCAACGGTTCTCGAGAGAAGATTGAAAACTACTTAGCGTCTTAATTTAGTATCTTTATCGGACTAAAAACCTATCGAAACGAGAAAATATGAAGCAATTCATTTCTCACCAAAAATAAAATAAATAGAGGCAAATTAGGAAAATGGGAGCAAGAGGTAATTACACAAGTAACTTCCATGGGTAGTGTTGGCATCTAACTTGTAAATAACAATGATTTCGTTTTTAAGCTTAGTTTGGGGATTCGTGAAAAATCAGGGATGACGAATTTTATCCGTATGGTCACTTCTTTATGAGTCGTGTTTCCTACTCGTTGACCCTAAAAGTTATTGATAGATAATGTTTGTCAACAAAACCGTCACATGATAATGAGAAAAATACAAAAAATAGAATAAAAAGGAAAATCGGGGAGTTTTTAGAACTTAAGATTTCTTAATATCTTTTGAAAATTTTGCTACTTCTCAAAGTTAGTAAAAAGAGGTTAGAAATTTTTGGATTTAAAAACGTGTTTTTATAACATTGCGTGAGGACACTGCAATAACTTAGTCTGGGGGATTATTGATGCGTGGTTTTGTAACCTTACAACAGGTTTTACCTCTCGAGGGATCTCAAGAGGCTTACAACCCCACCAGGCAGTGTACCTGACCGATGTAGTATAGTGTTGTGGTAAGTACGGGGGATTGATCGTTCTCCACAGGGAATAGTGTTCGTTAGGTATGAAAGGCTACTCTAATTAGGTCTAAGGGTTGAGGAAGATTCTTTTTATGTTTTTATAATTTTTATGAAAGCAAGTAAAATCTCGGGTTTGAAGGAGTGGGCGGAATTAGTTGCTAGTCAACTAACCCAAATTACTACGAATGCAAATAAAATAAAATAACAAAAATGAAAAGTTTGGTGGAAACTAATATGTAGAGAAATGTGTTTACTTAGATTTTCTTACTCCCTAACTATCTTTTACCGGTTGATTAGTGTGTATTAGTCGCGTGGATGACGGGTGTATTCCTTAATACCATTCGTGGGGTGGCGTACGTACTTCCCCAACTCTACAAGCTCCTACTTCACTCCTATGTCAAGCCGGCTAGGAAGCTCCTAACATGGGATCACTAGAATTTGCTTGTGCATTAAATACAACCATAAAAACCTTTAGTACGCATTTGGTTCATGTTTCTTAAGACGTTCAAGCAAGTTACCGAATAGGAAGTTAGCCAGTTTTCTTAAGCCTAACATAGATAAACAATCATCCAATACAACTAATAACACACTAATAACCAATAATCAATAGCTAGGTTTCATTAGATCTAAGCAAACACAAGATAAATCTAGCCTAACATGTTAAACAAAAGACAAGAATAAGATAGAATCAAACAACACATAGACATATTGAATGATTAATTGATAACTTATCTTTCAATGTAACATGGAAGATCTCAAGGCAAAAAGCCTTGAAAAAGAAGCTAAAATCGTCTTAGGGTTTTCTCCCAAAATTCCACACACTAAGTTCCACCCTAATGACAAAAAATTAGAAAACTATATATAGACTTTTGGATCTGACGGCGTCACGTTATGGAGTGTGACGCCGTCACCTCGCCGCTTCTAGGGTTCCCGGATGACCTTCTTGACGCCGTCCCTCTTTAGCTCTCCAAAAATCCGTTCTGGCTTATCAAGGCTTGACGCCGTCAGACCTTGAACGTGACGCCGTCCCTCTATGATTTAAGCCGTGACGCCCTTGATCAAGTTAAAGCGTGACGCCGTCAGAATTCACATGCTATTTTCACTGGCTTATCATGAGTAAATTTCACGTCCACCTTTTCTTGCCAAGGCATGACGCCGTCCAGAGTAAATTGTGACGCCGTCAAAGGTAACTTTTAGCCGATTTTTGAGACTTTGTCGTTTTCTTCACTTTTATGCTCCAAAAACGTCCAAAATGCCTCCTTTTCCAGATTTCTCCTCAAAAGTACCTAAAATGACAAAAGGAACGATTTAGGGCAATATTTGATCAAATAAATACGATTTAGGGCTTAAATGACCCCTTAAAAGCGGTACACTTTTCGCTTCATCAAATACCCTTACACTTGAGATTTGCTTGTCCTCAAGCAAATGCGCTTTTATTCTAATCAAAATACAAGTTAGGGGTCATTTAATGCAAACATAAAAGTAATTACAACAAATATTCGTTCCACTTCAATCATAATAAGCACGGAGATTATAAACTAGCACCTCACAAGTAGTGTTTAGATACTCACATCTCTCAAGTGTCATCAAAATAAATCTCATAAATGAAAACGGATAATATCTCTCACTACCTGTCATAGCAAATAGATTACCATAGGCTTGGGAAAGGATCGAAAACCTCCTCCACTAGGCGTAAGCACCAAAGATAAACTATCAAAGAGGGCTTTTAAATGGGTTATAACGTTAGGTGTAGGGAAAAGGAAAACATGGTTTTGTTGGATAAGGGATATTTTACAGGTGGCGAGTTAAAGATCTTGATCAATTACATGTACTATACAATGTTGCTAAGCCAAGACTCGACTCGATCTTAAGCTAATGAAAGAAAATAACAAAATAACAAAAACATAAAAATAAACATAAAATGAAACGGGATGGTAGTCCGTATGTTTTTTCTATTTTTTCATTTTCTCATTTTTTTTGTATTTTTCTTGATTTTTTTTTTTTTTTTTTTTTTTTTTTTTTTTTTTTGACATACACTTTTGCCCTACCATCCAAAATAATACATCATAGGGGCATTGCATCCCCCTTACACTTGAACTTTTACATAACTTTACAAGTAACTATTCTAATGACTCGAATTAAGATAATTAAAACACTTGGAGTACTTTTAAAACATTTAGCACATATCGGGGTAATAAATGATGTTCTTCCCCATTACTCCATTACACTAGTACTTTACCCATGAGTCCCAATCGTCCCAAAACAATATGTACATGGATATGACTCGACTTAGCAACCATGTAATCAACTAGATAATTAACTTGGGTTTAAACAAATGTTGTAACAATAATGCACTAAAAATGAGTGCATACAAGGTAGGCTAAGGCGATTTGGGTGTACATTTAAGTGGGGTGTAACAAATTCTTCCTTTAAGTAAAATGCTTAAAGGTCAAAACGAAAAGATAGGCTCTGAGGGGTGTACTAGGGGTATCGTGTACTAAAAATGAGTACAACGCAAAGGGTGTGGGAGAATTACTTGACCAATGTAGCCAATGTAATTATAACAAAAACACAGGTGTAAAACAATGGGTTAATCCTAATGCCTCTTTTCATGTAGTAAATCTAACTACACGAATGTAGTCTCACTTGTGGCCTCGGAATGGTCCTAACGCAAGTTCTAGAATCTAAGTGCTACCGGTACACACATCATAGCATAAATGCTTTTCCTACCAATTCTAGGGGCGAACCTCACATATTTGGGGGTGGAAAATTTTTTAGTGGTACGGTTTTTGTGCTAGTCATATAACTCCTATCCGTGAGACGCTCATTAAGATCAAAGTTTCACTCCTATATGTTGTAAAAAATTTTAAATTTGGCACTAAAATTGCCTTAACGGGTATTTATCTCAGTTTTATTACACATCTACTATTAAACAAACAAAAATCAAGCGTAATTGTATTCTCAAAGATCGTACTTTTACCCCCCCTTACACTTAAGATGAACATTGTCCCCAATGTTCAAATAACAAGATGTAAAAGCATAAAGTAAAAGAATGAAATCAAATACTCCCCTGATTCGCTCGGTGGATAATGAAATTACACGGTTAAATCTTCCTCCAAGGTAATGTTGAAGCTCCATGACTAATGCATCGCCATAAGCTTGATCCAAGACATTTCCTTGTCCAAAATAACCTGTTAAACCTGAGAAAACAAACACGAAAACCTGCATAACATCGGCGGGATAAAATCTATATATAAGGATATAATGCTTGTGGAATGATAATTTTGCAGATTCCTGGAGATTATAAGTTGGAGATTTTAATAAAAACTTTTTATGAAAACAAAACTTTCAAAAATTTCTGAAAATTAAATCTGACGCCGTCAGAAATGACCTGACAAAAATTTTCATTTTAAGTTTCCGGAAAATTTCTGGAAAAACCTTTACCTTACTTCCTGGAAATCCTGCAAAACATCATTATGACTCGATACAAGCATTTGACTCAAACAAATACGAATATGTATGCTAATTTATTATTATTATGATTCATGTTCATTTGTGTTCTAATAAACCGATTTAGATTTCCCTTACACTTAACTTTTGCAAAATACCTTTATATGTAGTTAAGACGAAGTTAAAAACAAAATAAAGCATTTTCACAAATTAGTTTTGAACATGAATCAATAATAATAAAAATTAAACACACATACGGAAAACAAATAAAATCAAACAAACAAATAAATAAACACACAAAGCAAATAAAACAAATAAAGCTTGGGTTGCCTCCCAAGAAGCGCTTTTCTTTATTAACGAGTCTTGTAGCTAGACTCAAAGTCACGTACATTACGTGATTCCATCATCGGTCACGGTTCCTAGGCCATTCTCCTTTGATCCTCTATCAGAATCACTTTCATAGTAAAGGTATTTCGGGTCCACGTGATCAAAAGGATTGTTTCGGTATTTAGAACTAAGTTCCTTATCGTGCTTAAAGAATCCGCTTGACAGGTCAAAAGTGTCCTTACATCCCCTTCTCACATCATCATCACATAACACGAGTTGGGAACTTAACCCATCGAGCCCTTTATAATCAATCTCCTTGAATTCTCTCATCTTGTAAGGCGTTTGGTATGAGATTTCCCTAATCCCATCGGTGAAAGTCATGATCCCATTGAGCTCGTCCACAACCAAGCTTGTGGCCTGGCAAAAAGGTGCCCCAAAAACAACTTGTGATAACCTGGGATCGATGTACTCTTCGATATTATCGACGATTGCGAAGCTCATAGTGAATGTCATATTTCCTACAAACACCTGTATATCATCATCTATGCCGATGTCGTCCTTCCCTTTATGAATCATCCCCCATCTGCAAATGTTGTTATAATGAAACAAGGACATCACATTTTTGGGTAAACATGTGTCAATGTAAACATTATAAAAATGCTTGTGACCAATCATGCAAGGTATTTTGAGATTATTTGGATCATGTCGCTTAATTCGGCCAGGCCTTCTACCGTGTAACCCCCATGTGTTGCCACTTGCTGATGGTTGATACTCATACACTTCTTCACAGCCATCCCGAAAAATCACTTTCCTGACACCATCGGTAAATAATGCACTCCTATCATCCTCATCGAGTATCACTCCCGTTGCTTTTATGAATGGTTTGCCTAGAACAAGGCCAGTTAAGGATGGGCTGATGATAGAGTTCATGTTATTAATTACAGTTAACTCGATATGAAAGAGGAACTTTTCTATCACAATTGATACCCTCCTTATTACCCCGATGATATTAGACCCTTCATATTTGACTTGTTCAGTGAAGGCTTCGTTATATAGAGAGAGGGATATTGCGCTCATAGAAGAGTTGGGGTTTATGTAGGCGTCTTTTATAAACTTTTTCCTAGTGGTGCAAGATATCTTAAAGACCCTAGGAGCGCCATCCTCTATTCTCTCTCCGAATCCCATAGGCGACCTTTCTGTGCCCCTCTCAAGTTCATCTACCAGGGGGCGGTCTAGCAGTCCTGGGAGCCCATGAGGCATTTCGGATTTCTCTTCCGAGCCCTCCTCATCACTCACCTCTATTGTACTCGAGTTCTTTGGTGAGTCTAGATAGTCGTCGGGCGCCTCGGGTTTCTTTTCGGGAACTTCACCCTCCATTTCATTGTCCACATTCTTGGCTGTTTGTTGGTCCAAATTTGGTTTAGGAACAGGTATTGTTGTAATGGTGTTCACGAAGTGGAGAGGTTTCGAAGGGGTATGAGTATTTCCTGTTTTTTTTTCGTTTTGTGATATGTATTTGAAGAGTTTACTAGGGTGCTTGATTTTTACAGGAGGGGGTGTTTGGTGGGTCACCGTAACAGATTTGATCTCATTAACTCGTGCCAACTCACAAGTTGACCTGCCAGCAAGGCGATCATTGATAACCTTTAACAGGTTATCAACCTTGTTGTTCACATCAACTTGCTGTTGTCTGAATTGATTCTCAAGTTTGGAGAGCTGTGTTTCTTGAGAGAGAATGAATTTTTGCAGTGATTCCTCGCGATTTTGTTGTTTATGCGTGTGTCGCTGAGGATAATGTTCAGACCAGGTGAGCGGGGTAGAGTCATTGAATGATACGCTACGAGTTTGGTTCCAACTAAAATTTGGCTTATTCTTCCATGCCTCATACCCATCTTCGGAATTTTTGGGCCCATAATTAGTGGCGAGCCACTTATCTCCCGCCTTATCGATTCGCGAGGATGCGAATTCTTTGAAAGCCTGTTTGGGAAGTTCCATGCAATCATGAGTGTCGTGGGGACCACTACATAATTTACACGAAGAAGTGATTTTGTTCACTTGGCTTGAAGGTTTAGGAGCCTCGTAGGATTTCATGAGAAACTTGACTTGGTCTTCAAGTTCTATGATCCTACAGTCGGAAGTGCTTGAATTGTTCAAAGGCAAAGATATTGCCTTGACCGTTTTATTCAAATCACGGGGATCATTCCAACTTTCGTTGTCATAAAGAGCAAGATCCTCTAGGAGAGCCCATGATTGTTCCGCACTTAGATCACGTAGCTTGCCACCGGCCGATTGGTCAATGGTTTGCCTCGTGTAGAGATTGATATGGTCATAGAAGATTTGGACTTGGAGCCAAAGTTCTATGCCATGGTGAGGGACCTTTTGGAGTAAGTCCTTGAATCGAGTCCATGCCTCGTAGAGAGTTTCGCCTTGACGTTGTTGGAACATCAAGATATCATTCCTTAGCTTGGTAGTTCTTCCCGGTGGGAAAAACTGAGCAAGGAAACGAGTAGTGAGATCATCCCAAGAGGTGATGGATCCTGCGGGTTGACGTTCTAGCCACTGACTAGCTTGGTCCCGCAGAGAGAATTGGAAGAGACGCAATCGGGTCGTCTCTCGAGTGGCAACATCAAGGTCTATAGAATCAACGATTTTAAGAAAGTCCTTGAGATGTTGATTAGGATCTTCAGAACGAAGTCCATGGAATGTGCATCCGCTTTGCACCAACCGGATGGTGTCGGATCGCAAGGGTGTGATATTGGCTCCTTGAGTGAGCTCAATGGTGTTTCGATAGCCGTGGTGGCTAGGACGGGAATACTCTCCTAAAGTACGGGCTCTAGGAGGTGGTGGTGGTTGTTGTGGTGGTGGGTTGTGGGGGTTAAGGATATTACCATCTTCCATGATGTCGGATGGTAATGGTTACGAACAAAGACACGAAGAAAATAGATAGACTAAAGAAAACCTAGAAAAATAAAATAAAAATCTCACTAGAAAGGAATCTAGTGAGTAGACCTAATAGAAATAAAAATTCAACCTAAACAATAACTATTCCCCGGCAGCGGCGCCAAAAACTTGATGCGTGGTTTTGTAACCTTACAACAGGTTTTACCTCTCGAGGGATCTCAAGAGGCTTACAACCCCACCAGGCAGTGTACCTGACCGATGTAGTATAGTGTAGTGGTAAGTACGGGGGATTGATCGTTCTCCACAGGGAATAGTGTTCGTTAGGTATGAAAGGCTACTCTAATTAGGTCTAAGGGTTGAGGAAGATTCTTTTTATGTTTTTATAATTTTTATGAAAGCAAGTAAAATCTCGGGTTTGAAGGAGTGGGCGGAATTAGTTGCTAGTCAACTAACCCAAATTACTACGAATGCAAATAAAATAAAATAACAAAAATGAAAAGTTTGGTGGAAACTAATATGTAGAGAAATGTGTTTACTTAGATTTTCTTACTCCCTAACTATCTTTTACCGGTTGATTAGTGTGTATTAGTCGCGTGGATGACGGGTGTATTCCTTAATACCATTCGTGGGGTGGCGTACGTACTTCCCCAACTCTACAAGCTCCTACTTCAATCCTATGTCGAGCCGGCTAGGAAGCTCCTAACATGGGATCACTAGAATTCGCTTGTGCATTAAATACAACCATAAAAACCTTTAGTACGCATTTGGTTCATGTTTCTTAAGACGTTCAAGCAAGTTACCGAATAGGAAGTTAGCCAGTTTTCTTAAGCCTAACATAGATAAACAATCATCCAATACAACTAATAACACACTAATAACCAATAATCAATAGCTAGGTTTCATTAGATCTAAGCAAACACAAGATAAATCTAGCCTAACATGTTAAACAAAAGACAAGAATAAGATAGAATCAAACAACACATAGACAAATTGAATGATTAATTGATAACTTATCTTTCAATGTAACATGGAAGATCTCAAGGCAAAAAGCCTTGAAAAAGAAGCTAAAATCGTCTTAGGGTTTTCTCCCAAAATTCCACACACTAAGTTCCACCCTAATGACAAAAAATTAGAAAACTATATATAGATTTTTGTATCTGACGGCGTCACCTTATGGAGTGTGACGCCGTCACCTCGCCGCTTTTAGGGTTCCCGGATGACCTTCTTGACGCCGTCCCTCTTTAGCTCTTCAAAAATCCATTCTGGCTTATCAAGTCTTGACGCCGTCGAACCTTGAACGTGACGCCGTCCCCTTTTGATTTAAGCCGTGACGCCCTTGATCATGTTAAAGCGTGACGCCGTCAGAATTCACATGCTATTTTCACTGGCTTATCATGAGTAAATTTCACGTCCACTTTTTCTTGCCAAGGCATGACGCCGTCCAGAGTAAATTGTGACGCCGTCCAAGGTAACTTTTAGCCGATTTTTGAGACTTTGTCGTTTTCTTCACTTTTATGCTCCAAAAACGTCCAAAATGCCTCCTTTTCCAGATTTCTCCTCAAAAGTACCTAAAATGACAAAAGGAACGATTTAGGGCAATATTTGATCAAATAAATACGATTTAGGGCTTAAATGACCCCTTAAAAGCGGTACACTTTTCGCTTCATCAATTATGGTATATGCTTAAACATATACCTTTATTTGACCAAAATCAGACCAAAATAACCAAAAACTAACCAAAATGCCAAGAGATATTTGTGTTTTTGTGTTTATGTTTGTGCAGGCAGCGGATAAACGAAAAAGGACAAAAATCAAGAAAAACCCGGAAAACACGAGCACGAGATTTGGAAAAGATATTTATAGCCGGAACCGGGGAAGAAATCATCAAAGAAAAATAAATTGGAAGAATGGCAGAATTAGTCCTTGAAGTTTCAGAATTAACACATTTGGTCCTTGAATTTTACCTAAACTTAAAACCTATACTATCACTATAATCCGGATTCTATTCCAACCCAAAAATAAAACCCAACCCAAAATATAAACCCACAAGCCCACCTTTCATAAACCCACAACCCGAATCCACCATAAAACCCACCCGGTCAAACTGGTCAAATTCATTAAACAAATAAAAAAACTTACCCGCCCTTTCTTTTACACCTTCACCCCCAATTGTTACTGTACTATGAACCCTAATTACCCCGTTCCAAAATTAACAGCAATTAAGGTTATAATAGTACTTCGTACGCATTTCTAGAAGAAGTCTGACATGTCAGCAATCCCAGTGAATTCGAGGCATATGATTGGCTAGTGATGTGTGGAATTCTAATCCAAGGGCCGAAATTGATGGATTGGTGACCAAGGGTGATCTAAAGGCTGATAACAACTCAAAGAAGCACAAATGTGGTGAGGATCGATGACATGGACAACCTAGAAGCATCCTCATTCGGCTATAAATAGAGCTCTCCTCTCCTCATTTTGATAAGTAGTTTTTAGTGTCGAATCTCTGTCAAAATAGCTTTCTAAGCTTAAGTAATTTGTAATTTTCAGCTTTCTTATTGTAACTCTCAAGTTTTAATTAATGAAATCTAGTTTACTTCTTTTATGATTTGAATTCCTTTGTTTATCTTAATTCTCATTTAGTTTAAAAGTAGTTAAAAAGCTTGATTACTGTTTCATTATTCTCAATTCAACCTAGTTAGCTTTTATAAACTTTTATTTTTTTTTCATTATTGTTTATTTTATATCAAAAATACAAAAAAGAAATATTGGAACTCAGCTTCAATAAGCTATATCTACAATAGATTAAGCTCATTTAAGCTTGATAGCTTATTGTGAGTCTTAGAATAGGGTTAAAAGTAATTTTGTCTCAGATTGGCAAAAAGTCAACCAAAGTCAAACTACTGTTCAAATAAGCTGTGGAAGAATAAGCTGTTCTGGAAGAGCTTATTGGGGTATATTTGGCTTGTGCTTAACAAGCCTGGGTTGTGATATTAGTGGTTCATTACTGTTTCAGCTGTAGGATCTTGTAAGTTCCATTTTCATTCAAGATATTATAGCTTAATATGTTCATTAGCTTATTTCTCAGTATATCAGTACTTATTAGAATAATTATAGCTTATTTGATTATAGTTTAGCACTTCTGATAGTAGTTAATGCTTATAACCTAGTTTTGTTTCAAAAAAAATCATAAAAAGCCAAAAACAGTCCAATTAGGTTACAGCTTAGTTAGTGCTTATTTCATAATTAAAAGTTGCTTATAAGTGGATAATTAAGTTATTAAATCAATAGGGAATCAGTATTATAGCTTAATTTGGCAGTTTCTAGTTTAAATTAGCAAAATCAGTTTTATAGGGAGTGTTTGGCAATTGCCATTTCTGGATTGAATTTGAAGGTTACTGTTCATTGACCACTTGGTGAATTTTAGTTGAGCTTACTTTAAGCTAGATAAGCTGTTTTCAGTAGGACTTAAGTTGTTTTGAATGCTTTTGAGGTTATGTGTTGATAAGTGCAATTTTAGAACCCAAACTGCCATATTTAGCTTTTGATAAGCCAAAGCTTGTTTGATCATATTTTCTGGTGACTTTAGGTGTATTTTAGTTGTTAAACTGAGAATCCAAAAGTTGAAACTGTTTCATTGGGTATTTAAGAATCTGAGGTCACAAAACCACCTCTGCACTTGCAGACCGCATTTGAAGACCCATTGCTCCAATTAGCTCTCGCTTTTCATCTTTAATTGCTTCATACTTACCCCTAATAAGCTGAAATTTGGTCTTGATCATCCTTGGTTGCTTAGTTAGTCAAAACTGCTTTTTGTGGAATTTTTGGGAAACTGCTTAATATATTTTTAGGGCCCTTGAAAGTACATCAGACCCTATTTTAGGCTTGCTACAATTGGTTTTTGCTTTTGCCTAATTTGGATTGATAAGTTCTTATTTGTTGCTGAAATTAGCTTATTAGATTTCTTAGATTATATTTTGATAATAGCAGCCTATTGTAGTTCCTTTTTAGCTTATCTTAGCTTATTCTATAATATAGTCATTAGTGTTCTTGCTTGTTCTTCCTTTTAGTATAACTGATCAGATTACTTAGCATAATTCTGAGAGGTTATTAGTCATTTCCAAAAATAGATGTAGTAAAGAAAAGTGCTTATTGTCTTATACTTATTGAGAGTTAATCAGAAATGTATATATATATATTGGTGTTGGGTGTGTGTGGTGAGCTGGGTGGCCAGGGTTCGAATCCCAACAATGACTTTTTTTCTTTATATATATATATATATATATATATATATATATATATATATATATAGAGTGGGACTTTCTTTTCAGAACCATCTTATCTGCGAGAACTGACAGAACCACCAAAAACATACATGCACGCCATCAATAATTGTATTTTTGCACATATGTTCGAAAAACAACATATATGTTTTTAAAAAAACATGGTTGTTCTAAAGAATTTGATAAGAAATTGGAAATACAAAATTTTTCCTTGAAGGTGTGCATGTATGTTCTTATAAGGCGTGCAACGACAATATTGCGGCCGTGTGTAAGGTTTTTGTGAAAAAAGAGGATGAGTTCATGATGATATTGAAGAACATAGGTGGATACTTACGATTATTGATGATTTGCGTGTATTTTTATTTTATTTTAAAAGGCGTGCATGTATGTTTTTGGTGGTTCTGTCAGTTCTCGCAGATAAGGTGGTTCTGAAAAGAAAGTCCCCCTATATATATATATATATATATATATATATATATATATAAAGAAAAAAAGCCATTGCTGGGATTCGAACCCTGGCCACCCAGCTCACCACACACACCCAACACCAACTGCCCTTGGGACTTCTTCATTCATAACTTCACATTGATTTTCCTTTAACCACTTTCCTTTCTTTTAGCTTATTGAATCTGTTAAGCTTGTAGCAGCTTATTCCAAATAGCTTTTAACTTAGTTTTATTTTTATTAAATTCCTTTTATCATTAAGAAGTTTTTATAAATTTTTCAGATTTTTCTCATTAGTTTTAGTATTTTAAAACATTTAATTTCTTTAAAATAATTTTTAATTTGTATTAAATTAAATAAAATTAAAAAAAATATAATTCTTTTTCCTAAAATTTTCTTTCAGTATTTAGCATTTAGAAAAATTATTCTTATATTTTTAGGGCTTATAATTTAGGATTCCACTATTTAGGCGCGTTTTTAGATTTCGTAACGTACGTTTTTTTTTTTAAAGTTTAAATCGCATTTTAGATTTCGTGTGCTTGTTCTCTTTGCTTGATTTGTTGTTTTTACTTATCTGTAGTGTATAACTCTAAAATATCACTTTTATTTCACCATTCACTTCACATTTCGACACCGTAACCAACAACTCGACTTCAACCTTCGTTGGGACTACGACCCGGGGAAATACATCCGTTGTATTCCTTTGGACTTATAAATATACTAATTGGTTGAAAAACACCAATTAAATGGCGCCGCTGCCGGGGAAGGTTGACGAGAATTTGTGATTCCGTTTTTCGATTCGTGTTTTGAAGACCCTTCCCTCGGAAGTTAATTGTTTTTGTTATAAAAAAAAAATACTAAAAGAAAATAAATAAAACACTTTGTCTAAAGCGTTTTCAAAAATACAAAAAATAATAATATATCCTCACTTTATTGAAAGTGTTGTAAACCATTCCAATAAACAACAAAACAATCGTGAAATCATTTGATTTCGGATTATCTTTCGATTACAACCTATACAAGGGGTTTAAGGAGGTCTTGACATTAAATTGCAGACCTAAAAGAGATCCATTCTTCTCTTCCGCCACTCTGCGAGTAGTCTTAAGAGAAACGAATTCCGATTGAGGGATCGATACCAAAAATATTGTGCTTATTTATCTTTAAAAATTAAAACCCCAAAAGATTTTCTCTCCCAAATTATTTTTCTTTTTAATTTTTATTTTATTTTTGGTATATGCACACCCGTTCCCAATCACACGTAATTGATAAATCTTCTCTCATACCGATTGGTCGCTCTCGTCGACATAAAAGTGTAAACGTACCCGAGTTACGTACTCAAATTGATACTCCCATTATCGAAATGGCCGAGGATCAACGTACCATGCAAGAGTTACTCCAATGTCCCACCGTGGGATATGGAGATGCTATTGTTATACCACCAATTAACAACACAAATTTTGAGCTTAAAACCGGTTTGATACAAATTGTTCAGGGAAATCAATTTCATGGTTTTGAAAGAGAGGATCCCCACGCACACATCCGATGGTTTAATCAGTTGACCTCCACAAACCACCATAAGGATGTCACTAATGACACTATGAAATTGATGTTATTCCCATTTTCCCTCGAGGGGGCAGCCCGGATTTGGCTTGAAAAAGAACCCCCTCAATCGATCCATACTTGGGAAAATCTCGTCCATAAATTCGTGAATTATTTCTTTCCACCGTCTAAAATGACTAATCTCAAGAATGAAATCACAAATTTCCAACAACGGTTTGATGAGAATTTTGGTGAGGCATGGGAACGATTTAAGGATCTCCTACGTAAATGCCCACATCACGGTTTCTCAGAATTACATCAAATCGATACGTTCTACAATGCTTTAACTCAATCGGATCAAGATTCACTCAACGCAGCCGCCGGTGGCAATATCTTGAGTCGAATGCCGAAAGATATCTTAATGATTATCGAGATCAAATCCAAAGTTCCCACTTCACGAAACAAACCGGTTGTTTCGAAAGTGAATTCTTCCACCCCTTCTTCTTCATCGGCCCATCCATCGGAGATGGCCGAACTTACCGATGCTATTCGTATGATGATGAAAGAGTTTAAGCTCCAGAATTAGAAATCGGAGCCCGTCAAAGCAGTTACAGAAACTTGTGTTATATGTGGTGGTCCCCATCCTTATTATAATTGTGAAGCTACCGATAGCCAAGTTTGCAATGCTACCATAGCAGCAGCAAACTACAATCAGAATCAAGGATTTTGTCCTCAAAATGCTAGTAACCTAATGGGACCACCCGATTTTACACCCGTTCAAAACAACCAAAGCCATTTTCACCAAACCAACCAAGGTTATCAAGCAAACCAAAGTTACAATCAAAATCGCAGAAACAATTGTCATGCTCAACCGCAACAAGTCTATCAATCTCCTCCTTCTCAAGTTGCACCTTCTCCCGATTTCTCAAATTATATGAAAGCAACCGATGCTAGCATAAGAACCATGCAGTCTCAAATCAATAACATGAGAGCTGAACTTCAGAAGGAGATTTTTACAAATGAATCAACCCTTAACCTCGGGTGCAACTTCTCTTCCTAGCAACACAATTGCTAACCCGAGGGGTGATTTGAAAGCAATCACCACCCGAAGTGGTGTATCATATGATGGACCCACGGCTCCGACTACTTCTTCTTCTCTTCCTCCCAAGGTAGTCATCCGTGAGACCGAGGCGACAAAGGGCACGGAACTTCCTACTAACAACGGAAGAACCGAAAACTTCCAACCTCCGGTTGTCCAACCATCTAAACCAAAGGTTGTGCTTGAGCCCGAAAAAGCTCCTGTAAAAACCAAACTTCCATATCCTTCAAGATTGAATGATCAAAAGCTCCGCGAAAAAGCTTCAAATCAAATGGAGAAATTCTTTCAAATCTTTCAAGATTTGCATTTTGATATAAGCTTCGCGGATGCTTTGCTTCTGATGCCTAAGTTCACTTCTACAATCAAAGGATTATTGAGTAACAAGGAAAAACTATTTGAACTAGCAAAAACTCCTTTTAATGAGAATTGCACAGCGGTTCTCCTAAAAAATCTTCCGGAAAAGCTTGGAGATCCCGGAAAATTTCTCATTCCATGTGAATTTCCGGGAATGGTTGAATGCTACGCCTTGGCCGATCTTGGTGCAAGCATCAACCTAATGCCGCTGTTCGTTTGGGAAAAACTTTCTCTACCCGAACTCACCCCTACTTGCATGACCCTCGAGCTTGCGGACCGTTCCATAATCCGTCCTAAGGGTGTAGCCGAGGATGTCTTCGTCAAAGTGGGGAAGTTCCATTTCCCAGCCCATTTTATGGTTGTAGATTTTGGATGCTAACCCCCGGGTTCCTCTAATTCTTGGAAGATCATTCCTGAGGACCGGGCGTGCTCTAATTGCTGTTTATGGTGAAGAAATTACGTTAAGGTTGGATAATGAGGCCATAACCTTTAACCTCGACCGAACTTTCAAATAATCCTCCAATCATGATTCCATCTTGGTTAATCAAATCGATGTGATTGATGTTGCCTCGAAGGAGTATTCTCAAGAAATTCTTGGATTTTTCGATAAATCCTCGAGTGGCAATCCCACTCCTTCTTCTCAACCCATTCTTTCCGACTCTTCCCCTTCCCTCACTTCGTTTAAGGGAAGTGATTTCATTTTGGAAGAGATCGAGGCTTGTCTTAAGAATGAATCAGTTTCACCGGAAATTGATGATTCAGACTTTGACCCGGAGGGAGACCTTCTCCTCCTTGAGAAGTTACTAAATGATGATCCATCATCTTCTCTCCCTCCGAAAGAAATTCAAAACGAAGAAATTAAAGAAGTAAAGCCGTCTACTGAGAATCCTCCAGAGCTCGAGCTCAAGGATTTGCCTCTTAATCTCGAATATGCTTTCTTAGAAGAAACCGACAAATATCCCGTCATCATTTCTAAAGACCTAAAAGATGAGGAGAAGACCCAACTCTTAGACGTGCTTAAAAAGCATAAGAGTGCCATCGCTTGGCAGATCTCTGACATAAAGGGCATAGACCTTCGGTTCTGTACTCACAAAATCTTACTTGAAGAAAATTTCAAACCCGCTGTCCAGCAACAGAGACGGGTTAACCCAAAAATCCATGATGTTATCAAAAAGGAAGTTATTAAACTCCTTGACGCTGGGATGATTTATCCAATTTCTGATAGCTCATAGGTTAGCCCGGTCAACTGTGTGCCCAAAAAGGGTGGAATGACCATTGTGACAAATGATGAAAATGAGTTAATCCCCACACGTCTCGTCACCAGATGGAGAGTGTGTATCGATTATAGAAAACTCAATGATGCCACCCGTAAAGACCATTTCCCGCTACCGTTTATGGACCAAATGCTTGAGCGTTTGGCGGGAAATGAGTTCTATTGTTTTCTCGATGGCTTTTCCGGGTATTTTCAAATACCAATTGATCCCCAAGATCAGGAAAAGACCACCTTCACGTGTCCTTATGGAACGTTTGCCTACCGCCGCATGCCTTTTGGCTTGTGCAATGCTCCAGGCACGTTTCAGAGGTGCATGATGGCCATATTTCACGATATGATCGAGAAGACGATGGAGGTCTTTATGGATGATTTCTCGGTTTATGGAAATTCTTTCTCATCTTGCCTCTCCCATTTAGACAAAATGCTGCAAAGGTGCGAAGACGCTAATCTTGTGCTAAATTGGGAGAAGTGCCATTTTATGGTCAAAGAGGGCATTGTCCTCGGCCACAAAATATCAAATGCCGGGATTGAGGTAGATCGTGCCAAAGTCGATGAAATCACAAAACTACCTCATCCCACTACCGTTAAAGGAATCCGAAGTTTCCTTGGTCATGCCGGTTTCTACAGAAGATTTATTCAAGACTTCTCTAAAATCGCCCGGTCTCTGACCCATCTTCTTGAAAAAGATGCTCCATTCTTCTTTTCTCCTGAATGCATCGAAGCATTCGAGGTTCTTAAAAAGAAACTGACTGAAGCACCAATATTGGTTGCCCCCGATTAGGACTTGCCCTTTGAGCTAATGTGTGATGCAAGTGACTATGCTATTGGGGCAGTCCTGGGGCAACGCAAATCAAAGTACTTCCAGTCGATACACTATGCTAGCAAGACAATGACCGACGCTCAATCTCACTATACTACTACCGAGAAAGAGTTGTTGGCCGTTGTCTACACTTTTGAGAAATTTAGACCATATCTTGTCTTATCCAAAAGCATAGTGTATACGGACCATTCTGCTCTCAAGTATCTCTTAGCAAGGCAAGATGCTAAGCCGAGATTACTTCGGTGGATTCTTCTGCTCCAGGAATTTGATATTATCATTCGTGATAAAAAGGAGCAGAGAATCTGGCCGCTGATCATTTGTCCAGACTTGAAAATCCCCATCAAAGTGATCTCGAGAAAAAGGAAATCACCGAAACATTTCCTCTCGAGACACTTGGGATGGTATCTTTAAAGAATGATCCAAGTACCCCATGGTTTGCCGACTACGCAAATTACCATGCGGGGAATTTTGTGGTGAAAGGGATGTCGTCCCAACAGAAAAAGAAGTTTTTCAAAGATGTTAAACATTATTTCTGGGACGACCCCTACTTGTTCAGAATATGCGCCGATCAAGTGATAAGACGGTGTGTGCATGGCCAAGAAGCCGCTGACATTCTCACGGCTTGCCATAATGGACCCACGGGGGGACATCATGGTGCCAGCTACACCGCTAAAAAGTCTTTGATTCTGGTTTCTATTGGCCGACAATTTACCGCGATGCCCACGACTTGGTAAAGTCATGTGACTCTTGCCAACGTCAAGGAAAAATCTCGCAAAAAGACGAAATGCCTCAAAATGCAATTCAAGTCTGCGAGATCTTTGACGTGTGGGGCATCGATTTTATGGGGCCATTCCCTTCTTCACGAGGGAATAAATATATACTCGTGGCCGTCGACTACTTGTCCAAATGGGTTGAAGCGAAAGCGCTCCCCACTAATGACGCCCGAGTTGTGGTTAAGTTCTTAAAAAATCTCTTCTCCCGATTCGGAACTCTTCGGGCTATAATCAGTGATCGCGGTACTCACTTCTGCAATGATCAATTTGCAAAAGTTATGCTCAAGTACGGTGTCACCCACCGACTCTCTACCGCGTATCACCCGCAAACAAGCGGTCAAGTCGAGGTTTCGAATCGTGGATTGAAACGTATCCTTGAAAGAACCGTTGGTGAAAATCGAGCCTCGTGGGCCGATAAATTAGATGATGCTTTATGGGCCTTCCGAACAGCTTACAAAATACCCATCGGGTGTACTCCTTACAAGCTGGTTTACGGAAAGGCCTGCCATCTGCCCATCGAGCTCGAACATAAGGCATATTAGGCCTTAAAACATGCCAATTTTAACCTCAAAACCGCGGGTGATCACCGCAAGGTTCAAATAAATGAATTAGTTGAACTTCGGGATCAAGCCTACGAGAACTCTTTAATCTACAAAGAGAAAACAAAGAGGATTCATGACTCTAAGATTAAAAACCGCATCTTCAATGTTGGTGATCGAGTCCTCCTCTTCAATTCTCGATTAAAGATCTTCTCGGGAAAATTAAAAACCCGCTGGTCTGGGCCGTTCACCATCACTCAAGTTTTTCCATATGGAACCGTCGAGTTAGCTCAAAATGACGGTCCAAACTTTAAGGTGAACGGTCATAGGCTTAAACACTATTTTGGAGGGGACATACCATCCATGGTTGTCCCGGATCTCCAAACTTTCCCCATGGACAACTAAATTCGGGGACGAGTCAAGCTACGTGACTCAATAAAAAACAAAGCGCTTCGTGGGAGGCACCCATGCTTATCCATCTATCTTCTTTCTGCTTTCTTAATAAAAGTGAGGAGGGGCACCTCTTCCATATCTTGTGTTTCATGGTTTTCTGTGATGTGTCCAGGATTCGCCCGAATAATGAAGACTCTCGTGCTCGTGGTTTGCTTCTCTCCACTCGAGTTTCATCATTCGTTGCTCATCCGATATCCTTAATCTTATCGTGTAACATTTATCTTTGGCATAATTAATAAACGGCCTTAGATTTATGTAGGAAAACCCTTACCTTTAAGACATTGAGGACAATGTCTCGTTTTAGTCTGGGGGGGGGGGGGTTAATCTTTTGATTTGATTTATTCCTTGCATTTTTGTCGTTTACTCATGCAACCCCGTTTTTCCTCCAAAAAATGAAAAAAGTCCAAAAAATGAGAAAATTTAAAAATTTTTGCAAAAATATAATAAGTGTTTTGACATTTTGTTGACTTTCCGCTGGTGAGAGTAGGAATAAAATTTTGACTTGATCGGGCGTGTTGAGCTCTAGCTTGTCCCCTTAACCTTTCTTGGCTATGTATTCGCGGATCTTATTATTTAAGATTTTAAATTTGCGAAGAACGAAAAATGATAGAGTTTATTTAGAAGTTAGATGCTAAGCGTGGAGTAGTTGGTTCTCTTTAGAGCTCATCGAAGTTACTTGTGGCCTTTTGCTCCCACAAAATTGTTTCACCATATATAACTGTAAGAATAATTAAAGATGTTAGGTTTTGCCGATGATTAGTTCTTGGTCTTCTTAAAAGAATCCTTGCTTTAAAAATTGGGTACACATCAAGGTTACTTAATAAATACGTTTAATAATAATAAGTTAAGTGCTCTAAGCTACGGATTCGAGATCGGGCCTTGGATCCTTATTTCCGGAAGGCGTTTAGGTCTTGGCTACTCTCTTGCACCGGCCCTTGGACCTCTAGTTCAGGAATGTGTGAGGTCTTGGTCTAACCACCTTGGATCCTCATTTCAGGAATGTCTAGAGTCTTGGAACACACCGTTGTAATGGCCCTTGGATCCTTGATTCCAGAAGGTGTAAGGTCTTGGATCTAAACCGTGAAGCTCCGTCGTTTAGGGTACGCAAGTGAAAAGGTAGTTTTATAAAAAAAAAGAAAAAAGAAAAAAAAGATGATGAATAAAAAATAGAAAAATGCAAAAAAATAAATAAAAACCTTGATGTGGACCTCATTTTCAAAGCAACGGTTCACGAGAGAAGATTGAAAACTACTTAGCGTCGTAATTTAGTTTCTTTATCGGACTAAAAACCTATCGAAACGAGAAAATATGAAGCAATTCATTTCTCACCAAAAATAAAATAAATAGAGGCAAATTAGGAAAATGGGAGCAAGAGGTAATTACACAAGTAACTTCCATGGGTAGTGTTGGCATCTAACTTGTAAATAACAATGATTTCGTTTTTAAGCTTAGTTTGGGGATTCGTGAAAAATCAGGGATGACGAATTTTATCCGTATGGTCACTGCTTTATGAGTCGTGTTTCCTACTCGTTGACCCTAAAAGTTATTGATAGATAATGTTTGTCAATAAAACCGTCACATGATAATGAGAAAAATGCAAAAAATAGAATAAAAAGGAAAATCGGGGAGTTTTTAGAACTTAAGATTTCTTAATATCTTTTGAAAATTTTGTTACTCCTCAAAGTTAGTAAAAAGAGGTTAGAAATTTTTGGATTTAAAAACGTGTTTTTATAACATTGCGTGAGGACACTGCAATAACTTAGTCTGGGGGATTTTGGTATATGCTTAAACGTATACCTTTATTTGACCAAAATCAGACCAAAATAACCAAAAACTAACCAAAATGCCAAGAGATATTTGTGTTTTTGTGTTTATGTTTGTGCAGGTAACGGATAAACGAAAAAGGACAAAAATCAAGAAAAACCCGAAAAACACGAGCACGAGATTTGGAAAAGATATTTACAGCCGAAACCGGGGAAGAAATCATCAAAGAAAAATAAATTGGAAGAATGGCAGAATTTGTCCTTGAAGTTTCAGAATTAACACATTTGGTCCTTGAATTTTACCTAAACTTAAAACCTATACTATCACTATAATCCGGATTCTATTCCAACCCAAAAATAAAACCCAGCCCAAAATATAAACCCACAAGCCCACCTTTCATAAACCCACAACCCGAATCCACCATAAAACCCACCCGGTCAAACCGGTCAAATTCATTAAACAAATAAAAAAACTTACCCGCCCTTTCTTTTACACCTTCACCCCCAATTGTTACTGTACTATGAACCCTAATTACCCCGTTCCAAAATTAACAGCAATTAAGGGTATAATAGTACTTCGCACGCATTTCTAGAAGAAGTCTGACATGTCAGGACTGACATGTCAGCAATCCCAGTGAATTCGAGGCATATGATTGGCTAGTGATGTGTGGAATTCTAATCCAAGGGCCGAAATTGATGGATTGGTGACCAAGGGTGATCTAAAGGCTGATAACAACTCAAAGAAGCACAAATGTGGTGAGGATCGATGACATGGACAACCTAGAAGCATCCTCATTCGGCTATAAATAGAGCTCTCCTCTCCTCATTTTGATAAGTAGTTTTTAGTGTCGAATCTCTGTCAAAATAGCTTTCTAAGCTTAAGTAATTTGTAATTTTCAGCTTTCTTATTGTAACTCTCAAGTTTTAATTAATGAAATCTAGTTTACTTCTTTTATGATTTGAATTCCTTTGTTTATCTTAATTCTCATTTAGTTTAAAAGTAGTTAAAAAGCTTGATTACTGTTTCATTATTCTCAATTCAACCTAGTTAGCTTTTATAAACTTTTATTTTTTTCATTATTGTTTATTTTATATCAAAAATACAAAAAAGAAATATTGGAACTCAGCTTCAATAAGCTATATCTACAATAGATTAAGCTCATTTAAGCTTGATAGCTTATTGTGAGTCTTAGAATAGGGTTAAAAGTAATTTTGTCTCAGATTGGCAAAAAGTCAACCAAAGTCAAACTACTGTTCAAATAAGCTGTGGAAGAATAAGCTGTTCTGGAAGAGCTTATTGGGGTATATTTGGCTTGTGCTTAACAAGCCTGGGTTGTGATATTAGTGGTTCATTACTGTTTCAGCTGTAGGATCTTGTAAGTTCCATTTTCATTCAAGATATTATAGCTTAATCTGTTCATTTGCTTATTTCTCAGTATTTCAGTACTTATTAGAATAATTATAGCTTATTTGATTATAGTTTAGCACTTCTGATAGTAGTTAATGCTTATAACCTAGTTTTGTTTCAAAAAAAATCATAAAAAGCCAAAAACAATCCAATTAGGTTACAGCTTAGTTAGTGCTTATTTCATAAATAAAAGTTGCTTATAAGTGGATAATTAAGTTAGTAAATCAATAGGGAATCAGTATTATAGCTTAATTTGGCAGTTTCTAGTTTAAATTAGCAAAATCAGTTTTATAGGGAGTGTTTGGCAATTGCCATTTCTGGATTGAATTTGAAGGTTACTGTTCATTGACCACTTGGTGAATTTTAGTTGAGCTTATTTTAAGCTAGATAAGCTGTTTTCAGTAGGACTTAAGTTGTTTTGAATGCTTTTGAGGTTATGTGTTGATAAGTGCAATTTTAGAACCCAAACTGCCATATTTAGCTTTTGATAAGCCAAAGCTTGTTTGATCATATTTTCTGGTGACTCTAGGTGTATTTTAGTTGTTAAAGTGAGAATCCAAAAGTTGGAACTGTTTCATTGGGTATTTAAGAATCTGAGGTCACAAAACCCACTCTGCACTTGCAGACTGCATTTGCAGCCCCATTGCTCCAATTAGCTCTAGCTTTTCATCTTTAATTGCTTCATACTTACCCCTAATAAGCTGAAATTTGGTCCTGATCATCCTTGGTAGCTTAGTTAGTCAAAACTGCTTTTTGTGGAATTTTTGGGAAACTGCTTAATATATTTTTTGGGCCCTTGAAAGTACATCAGACCCTATTTTAAGCCTGCTACAATTGGTTTTTCCTTTTGCCTAATTTGGATTGATAAGTTCTTATTTGTTGCTGAAATTAGCTTATTAGATTTCTTAGATTATATTTTGATAATAGCAGCCTATTGTAGTTCTTTTTTTTAGCTTATCTTAGCTTATTCTATATTATAGTCATTAGTGTTCTTGCTTGTTCTTCCTTTTAGTATAACTGATCAGATTACTTAGCTTAATTCTGAGCTTATTAGTCATTTCCAAAAATAGATGTAGTAAAGAAAAGTGCTTATTGTCTTATACTTATTGAGAGTTAGTCAGAAAAAAAAAAAAAAAAAAAAAAATATATATATATATATATATATATATATATATATATATATATATATATATATATATATATATATATATATATATATATATACACATATATAAAGAAAAAAAGCCATTGCTGGGATTCGAACCCTGGCCACCCAGCTCACCACACACACCCAACACCAACTGCCCTTGGGACTTCTTCATTCATAACTTCACATTGATTTTCCTTTAACCACTTTCCTTTCTTTTAGCTTATTGAATCTGTTAAGCTTGTAGCAGCTTATTCCAAATAGCTTTTAACTTAGTTTTATTTTTATTAAATTCCTTTTATCATTAAGAAGTTTTTATAAATTTTTCAGATTTTTCTCATTAGTTTTAGTATTTTTAAACATTTAATTTCTTTAAAAGAATTTTTAATTCGTATTAAATTAAATAAAATTCAAAAAAATATAATTCTTTTTCCTAAAATTTTCTTTTAGTATTTAGCACTTAGGAAAATTATTCTTATATTTTTAGGGCTTATAATTTAGGATTCCACTATTTAGGTGCGTTTTTAAATTTCATAACGTACGTTTTTTTTTAAAGTTTAAATCGCATTTTAGATTTCGTGTGCTTGTTCTCTTTGCTTGATTTATTGTTTTTGCTTATCTTTAGTGTAAAACTCCAAAATATCACTTTTATTTCACCATTCACTTCACATTTCGACACCGTAACCGACAACTCGACTTCAACCTTCGTTGGGACTACGACCCAGGGAAATACATCCGTTGTATTCCTTTGGACTTATAAATATACTAATTGGTTGAAAAACACCACATACCTTTTATATTATAGCATCATGGCACGAAAGAAGAGTACACCACCAACAATGACTCAAGCCGCCATCAACAAACTAGTTAAAGATAGTATGAAAGCCGCACTCGAAGCTGAACGCGCAGCCATAGCTGCAGCAGCTTCCGAAGCTGCCCTGAATAACATAGCTAACCCTAACACTGAAGGACCAAACCTAACTAAGTGCTGCACATTCAAGGACTATTTGAACTGCAGACCCACTAATTTCAAGGGTACTGAAGGAGGCGTAGGTTTGACACGCTGGTTTGAAAAGTGCGAGTCAGTATTTTCAATCAGCAAATGTGTCGAGGAGGATAAAGTTAAATTTGCCACCAGTACACTGCTGGATGAGGCATTATCATGGTGGAACTCGGTATCTCAACCAATAGGCATTGAAACTGCTTATAAGATTTCTTGGGATAATTTGAAGAACATAATGATCAAAGAATACTGCCCCCGCAGTGAAATTCAGAAGTTAGAAGTGAAATTCTGGAATCTTGTTGTTAAAGGGAATGACATCCTAACTTACAACCGTCGATTCCAAGAATTGAGAATATTATGTCCAACAATGGTTTCAACAACTGAGAAACTGTTGGAAAGATATATCTGGGGACTCCCACCAAGCACACAAGGGAACGTGACTGCATCCGCTCCCAAGGCACTTGATGAAGCTATGCGATTGGCTCGCAATCTCACGGATCAAGTGGTGCGAACGGGAGCTACCCAAAAGCAAAACCTCAACAACAACACCACTACCACCAGCAACTCCAACTACCATAACAACAATAACAATAGAAACAACAACAATAAGGGACCATGGGATGGAAACCGTGGAGGTAACAACAACAACAACCACCCAACTCGAAACAACAATCATCATAACCAGCAAAACAAAAGACAAGAAGCCACAACGGCTTATGTTGCTGCACCAACCGGAGGTAGATATACTGGGACCCAACCACAGTGCACTCAGTGTAACTATCATCACATAGGTCACTGCCCCGCCAAGTGCAACAAGTGTCAAAAGCTGGGACATTTTGCCAAGGATTGTAAAAGCAAGGCCACTGGAGCTAACACTCAGCCAATAGTTACATGTTATGGGTGTGGCGAAAAATGACACTTCAGGAACAATTGTCCTGAAAACCGTGGTCAACAAGGCGGAGGTGCTCGTGGTATAGCCTACATCATGGGCAATGGTGAACCACAACAGGACCCGAATGTGGTTACTGGTACGTTCTCACTCAATAACATTCCTGTTAAAGTCTTATTCGATTTTGGTGCTGATATGAGCTTTTTATCTACTAGAATTGCGCCTTTACTTGGTATCACACCAATCACTCTAAACACAAATTACAGTAATGAACTAGCTAACGGTAACTTAGTAAATACTAATACCGTAATCCCAGACTGTACCCTTAATCTCATAGACCACCCATTTAACATCAACCTTATGCCAATCGAACTTGGAAGTTTTGATGTAGTCATCGGCATGGATTGGCTATCTAAACATCGAGCTAACATCATCTGTGGTGAAAGGGCTGTTCACATTCCTTGTGACAATGAAACTTTGGTCATCCGTGGTGATCAAAGTGGAACCCGATTAAATATCATCTCATGTATCAAAACCTTGAAATACATTGAGAAAGGATGTTATGCCTTCCTAGCACACGTAACCGAAAAGAAATCCGAAGAAAGACACCTTGAAGATGTTCCCATCGCACGTGAATTTCCCAAAGACTTACCCGGACTTCCACAAAATCGTCAAATAGAATTCTAAATTGATTTAAAACCAGGAGCGGCGCTAGTAGTGTAACAATTCGCATTTCAGGTTAATTTCTATTTCCGAATTTTTACTATTCATTTCTACTATTCATTTTTACTATTTATTTTCACTATTCGTTCCCGAAATTTTTATTTCACATTCTTGTAAGATAAATTATTTCCATGATAAAGTGAAAGTTTGACGCTCATCGGGTCATTTTCGCAAAAGTTATTAAGAATCTATACGATTGGTTTAAACGTCGTTTAAACATCCTGCGCATAACGAAAACCAACTGCGCCAATTTTTCTCACATCAGATTAATGTTTAGAACACTCATAATCAATTAGGGAATTTTTGACTTAAAATGTTATCAAATAGACCCTGTGTCTTACAAAACAAAATTTGCGTTTTAAGCACTTTTACTTATCCGCAACCTTAGCCTATACCTGCACCATATTTTCTAAGACGTTTATAAGCTTTCACTTTTTTGGAAAAGTCAACATATTTTTCCCTCCTCCTTTGACCAAAAATCATTCCTTGATTTTTAGGCTTACGGTTTTATGTCTAAAGGACATTTAACACCAACCGACACTAGACTGAGCCCAGTCTAGACATTATAGGCCATTTTAATTCATTATCATCATATTAGAAAAGTTACATTTTACTTTTCTCAATTTTACGCAACTTTTGTACGTTTTATGTATTACGCGTTTTAGACCCGCGTTTCCAGCGTTATCAGCGTTTAAGCAACCCGATGGAATTTACCACTTATTTTATATTTTATTATGGAGTATAATGATAAGTTAAATCATTCCTACAAGTTTCATATTTTTACGATACCCGGTTTTACGTTTCGTGATTTAAATACTTACCGTTAGCAATTACCGGGACCAAAACTTACTCCGTAAAGGCAAGATAAAAACTCAAAACTCTTAACCTCCTCATTTTTTCCATATGTGGCATTTTTGAGGAGTCATCAAGATTGGTGGCTTGATCTTGACCATTCATTCCTTAGATCTTTACAAGTATACAACTTAACCATGGTTAGTTTTTAACCCGATATGTAGTTAACTAGATTTTCTAGCCTATAAATACCAAGCTAAAACACATAGAAAAATTGCACCACACCTTCTTATAACCTTAAAGACCTAAAACCAAAGGCACTTCTCTTATATTTTGTAAGAAAGTTCATGTGTTCTTGAGAAAAGTTAGCATTTGATCTTATTTTCTCCGAGTTTTCAAGAAAGAGTCGTTATAATCTTCAAATAACTTCAAGTCTCCAAAAAGACTTTGTTATTATCTTCAAATCACTTAGGGTTTCCAAAAAGGCGTCGTTATAATCTTCAAGTAGCCTCGGGTTTACAAAGATTACAAATTCTACGTCGAAGCTCCGCTTATATTCCCTTTTCTATAATACTCAAGCATTCTATATTAAGGCAAGTATTTATGAACCTTAAATACTTATGAACTTTTATTTGATTATTTAGTGTTTTATAAACTCTTAATATGTCATATAATCAAGTAAGAAAAATATATGTTTCACATATTAAATACTATGTTAGTAGGGAGCTTCATGTGAGGGGTTTCATTTGGGTAAACGGATCGACGAGTTGCTGGATTTGCGAATTAAAGTGTCCTAGCTCCTCGAACATTTACTGCATGACCTCTGAATTATGATGGCCCGAACAGTAGTACGAGATATACAAACAAAATATGTTTCATAAACCATATGCAAGACATATACATGTACGTCTTTGTATTCTTAGACTTTATTCCAAACCTAAGTCGCAACGTTCTATTATAGGTTGCACTTAGAGGTTTCCCGACTTATCCATCGAACTCATTGAAGCACTAAAACACCATCCAACTCACGGTGAGTTCATAGCCCCACTTTCAATTACTTAATTGTTTTACAAACCCTTGGGGGGGAATACATGCTATTTTAACCGAATACAATGCTTTGAAATTGTATGCTATCTGATTGTTTTATTATCACTAAGTACCATCATTGCCAATCAAAGTCCCCATATCATGAACCATTTAATCACTAGGATAGTGAGCGCGAATATTGTGAATAGGCCTATTGGGATTGACGAATCCCGTTTGTATTGACCCGGTCCGGTAATCAAACGCACTATATTTGAGTCTTAGGTATGTTGGCAAAGTACCTACAGGGGCAATCAGCCGATCGATATTGGCACACGTTAACGTATTGGTTACATGAGATTAGTGAATAATAATAACTGTTTTGTTTTCCAACCATGAGTGTGAATTTATAACTCACACTACCAACATATTGTGTTCAACTCCATAACAAACTCTATGAATATCACTCAACCTTTGTGTTGACAGTTTTAAGCATGTATTTCAGGTGCATAAATGATCAAGGATGGCATGGAGGGGCAAGGACTCAATCAAGAAGGCTATAACTTATTTTATCATTCAAAAAGACATCAAATGACTTTATATTGATGTATTTTGTAAACATGGAACCTTTTGGGACCTATCTTGTAAACTCTGATATATTATTTGAATGATAAATCCTTTTTAAAATGACTCAGTTAGAGATCATTTTCTATTATTATGACTATTGTGCCGTCGAGTAACACCCAGTTTGAGTTCCGCTGCATCATTGAATTGGGGGTGTTACAAGCAGCCCGCGCACCTTACAGGCTAGCACCGTCAGAGATGCAAGAGCTATCAAATCAATTACAAGAACTTTCGGACAAGGGATTTATTCGACCTAGTTCCTCACCTTGGGGAGCTCCCGTCTTGTTCGTAAAGAAGAAAGATGGATCATTATGAATGTGTATTGATTATCGTGAACTAAACAAGTTAACAATAAAGAACCGATACCCATTACCAAGAATTGACGATTTATTCGATCACTTACAAGGTTCAACCTATTACTCAGAAATTGACCTACGATCAGGTTACCATCAAGTTAAGGTTAGTGAGGAAGATATTCCAAAAACAGCCTTTAGGACACGATATGGTCACCACGAATTCCAAGTAATGCCATTCGGTTTGACTAACGCACCGACGGTATTCATGGATCTCATGAATCGAGTGTGTAAGCCATACACTAGTACAAAAATGGGATTTAGTCACACATGCAGTTTTTCGAACGGCCACACAGTAACTTTTTTATGTGACTAAATGTACCAGAATAAAACTAACAGCCACACTTGATCCGACTTGTGTGACCATTTCGGAATTACATCTAAGGCTACAGCCACACATTTGAATATTTTCGTGACTAGAGGTATCTGGTAAAACTTGTTTTGATTTTTTAGTCACTTATAATTTGGGACGTGTGACGGATACAAATAAGTTTGAAACATTAGTCACAATATATATATACACATGTGACAAATATATGTCACACAATTGAAAAGTGTGACCAAAATACATATATGGTCACATGAAGTAATTGTGTATGTGGCTAAATCATATACTCAAGTTTGTCACACATTATTTAAATGTGACTACTAGTTTTTGTTGAAAATTTAGCCACAAATATTGTCACACATTTGAATATTGTGACCAAATGTCATATATGGTCACACATTTATATCTTAAATTAGTCTTAAAAGGTTTTTCCCAAAATTTGGTCCTCCCCCAAATATTTTCATTATATCCCGCCCTAATTTTTCCCAAAATCAAAATCACATTTTTGGATCCCTCTCTCCAACCTTTCACATTCAGCCACACCATTTCATAAACACTAAAATTTTGTGAAATTTTATTAGCCTCCCGCCAGGTTTTTCCCCAAAAATCAAAATCCTTTACAGTTATCCCTCTTGATCTCCCGCCCCTCTTTTCCCTAAAATCAAAACCATAAACACACTTATCCTCTTATCAACGCCCCCTTTCTTTTTGTCACTTGCTAATCCATTTTATGGTTGCTTCATCTCCAGGAGTTCCATCTAAATTCACCATAAACAAGGTATGTAAACATCACCTACAATCAATATTGTCCAGGAGTTCCTTCAATATTTTCAATTGACCCACCTAAAAGAAAATTAATAGTCACGATTCTTTCTCTCCATCTACAGTACTACCACCAAACCCTAACTAGCTACCATAGCACCAGCCGCCGTCACGTACACCACCATCAGCGCCTCTGCACCTCACCACTATTGTTGAGGGAGGCGGAGAAGGGGATGTGTGGAGGGCGATTGATAGACGTTTCCAACAATTTTCGGTTGATGGAAAGCTGCCTAGAGATAAATTTGGAATTTGTGTTGGTTAGAACTAATTTGAAATTGTTTTTAAGAATTAGAGTTGTGCATTTTTTTTATGTTTCCATGACATTTTTCTTATATATGCTTTTAGGAATGGGAGATAGCATCGAGTTTGCAGGGGAATTGTATGATGCCATGGCTAGGCGTAGGAACATAGATGCGGAAGACGGGCTCACCAAAGATCAAGTAAGAGATTTTTGGGAAGAGATGACAAAGAAAGACCTTGATGCTCGGCTTAGTATCTTCTTCGACATGTAAATTAAAATTTTGTTTTCTTTGATTACAGGGTCTTTAGGATTGCTTATTAAAACTTTTTATATGCTTATTGCATTATGATACAACTTTTAAACAGTTTTGAACATTTGTGATAGCATATCTATTTTTTACCTGATTATTTACAAGTGAAATGAACTTTTTTAAATAAGCAGCATGCAAGCACTTTTTCTACACTATTTTTTTTGAAAGCAATAAGCAGGCTAGAAGACCTTAGTAAGCAATCTCGAACCCTCTACATTTGCATATATTTAAAGGTTTATTGGTTAGACACGAGGATCTAAGCACTTTGAAATAAGTTGCTCCTGACCTGCTTGTTGTAACTTATTGTGGTCAATTTTTTTGGAAGTATGTTGCATTATAACTTATTGTGGTCAATTTTTTTTGACATGTTTATATAGGCCATATAGTGAATTACTTTTGTGTCATTGTACTTACTTAGGGGTGTCGTTGAGATGGCCATCAAGTGGAAGCAATCCTTATAAACTGCAGTCGAGGACCTGTGGTTGATGAAGAAGCTCTCGTAGAGGATTTGAAGCAAAACCCAATGTTCCGAGTAGGTCTTGATGTTTTTGAGGATGAGCCATACATGAAACCGGGCCTAGCTGACATGAAAAATGCCATTGTTGTGCTTCATATTGTGTCTGCATCAAAGGTACATTATCTTTTTATATTGCTCTTATAGCTAATACTGTAATAAAACTATAATTTGATTATATGTAGAGTCAACTTTTATGATCATTTTCCAATATAAGCTTACTTTTAATTAAGCATGGCCGTTTATGGTTTATCATTTATGCAGTGGACTCGTGAAGGAATGGCCACACTTGCTGCTTTAAATGTTCTGGTATGCATCTTTTATATACATATAACTCATTTTGTTTGTTGAGAAAAGTAGTTTTGTGCACTCTTAACTAATTTCTCAATCATTTTTAATCAGACATCTTGCCTTTTAGCCAAATTGAAATTGTTAAGACATATCTGTCTTTAACGATCCTTAATTGAGAAAATAAATTGTTATTTAATGACATCAAATATGATGAAAATTGAACACTTATATCAAACTTAATGAGTTGATCAACACGAAACAGAGCACAATGGCCAATGTTAAACACCATGATACGTCTATTATTGCTGACCCATTAAAAGGAATGAGTTTGTGCATTGGTGCAGGGTAGCTCTTCATTTGTAACTAAGTGCCTACTTTAATTAACGAGTACAAGGTTTTATATCACAATGATCAAAGCGTAGTTTCTTTTCTGCATCTCTTAAAGTTTTGGTGCATATAGTGTTAGGATGTTTATTCATGGTCAGAATATTCTCGAATTTGTGTATTCAGTTTGAAGTTCTTTTATACTAATTCGCGTTTGGCAAACAATTTGTAGTTAAGAGGCCAAAAGAGCAAGTATCTGATGCCGAAGCAACCATGAAAATAAAAGCTCATTATTGGTTCAAACTTTCATGGATGTGGTAAGCTTGAGAGCATGTACTCCTAGCAATAATAATGATGGTGATGCTGCAGTAAGTGTAAATCAGTTGGTCAGTTCCTTCTCATCCGATCCGAGCTTGATTGCTTTTGGTGCTCTCTGCTGTGATGATTCGTAACAAGCTTTTAGGTGGCAGCTGATAAGCATATATCTCATAAAGGCAGACCTGCACTTTTACAGGTATATATCTCATAAAGTTTATTTCTTTGATTTCCATGATATTGGTAAATAAATATGTAGCTTTTACCACAATTTTGTTGCTTTAGTAATAATACTACACATCATGTACAGGTCTATTTGTCATTATACACAAATGTTGCATCTATGGCAGATGAGGTTATCACACATAATGCATATAATTACACTAATAGTATGGAAATAAACAAGCAACTTACAAGAGCACGCACGAGATAAAGTTCTTATGATGGTATAACTAAAAAGACAAGATTTGATAGATTTTTTCTGCTTTTCTCAATTTAGATTATAATCTGGCACTGACTTGTATGTGTTTTCACCTCGATGTTTACAGGAAAAGGAAATGGTGAATACACTTCAATTCAATCTCATGTACCCGACTGTATGTTTTTATCAAGCGATTTCTCAAAGCTGCAGAGTCTCACAAAGAGGTATGGCCTTTCATGTGATTTTATTTCTATCAGTTCTTTGACTATTCTGCAGGACTGTTAGTGCTCAAAACGGCATCAAACCGTCACTGCCATTACGTGAGACCAAGACTTCAAAGAAGAATTCCAGGAAACAAGAATCTTCATCTGATGAGGATAGCAGCTCCTCGCTGAAACTGCTAGTGTATTAGTTACAACTGTTAGTACTGCTAGTGTATTAGTTATATCTGTTAGTTATAAGTTAGTACTGTTGGTTCATATAGTTAGTACTGCTTATATGATATGTATTAGTGGTTCAGTTATATACATTCTAATTTTATTGTATTTGAATTTGTTTTGATATATATTTGAATTTGTTTTGATATATATTGATTTCTTAAATGTGACTAAAAGATGTATATAGTCACACTTATTAACACTTTTGGTCATTGTTTGCTTAATTCGTTGTGTGACTAAATATTACAAAAGGCCACACAAAAAAAATTCATGTGGCAATTGGATGATCAATAGTCACACAAAATACAAATTTCTTCATTTTAAACAACATATGGTCACACTTATTAACACTTTTGGTCACTTTATGCTTAATTGTATGTGACTAAATACCGAAACAAACATGCTTTGTGTGACTAAATATTACAAAAGGCCACACAAACATAAAATTCAAGTGACCATTGGATGAACAATAGTCACACAAAATACACATTTCTTCACTTTAAACAACATATGGTCACACTTATTCACACTTTTTGCCACTGTTTTTTAAATTTTATGTGACTAACTCGAAAAAAAACAACACACGTTGTGTGACTAAATCATCATAAACGTCACATTTATTATATATTCATGTGGCCATAGGATGAGAAATAGTCACACATACTGATAAATACAACAAAACTTGTGCCTAATTGGTCACACATATTCGGGTTTTGGTCACTCTTTTTCAATGAAAATGGTCACAAACTAAACAATGTGACCATATAGCACCTACGGTGGCGCGACTTTTTGTCACACACACCCAAAAAAATGTGTGTGACTATATGCATATAGTCACACATTTTTGGTGTGACCGTAGGCCAAATCTGTACTAGTGATACCTAGACAAATTCGTGATTGTATTCATCGATGATATTCTCATCTACTCCAAAAACAAAGAAGAACACGAACAACATCTAAGAACAATTTTAGGGTTACTCAAGGAAGAGAAATTGTATGCGAAATTTTCAAAATGTGAATTTTGGATTCGTTTCGGACAATTCCTTGGGCATGTGATTGACAACACTGGTTTACACGTCGATCCCGCTAAAATTGAAGCTATCAAAGATTGGCCAACACCTATCACACCTACAGAAATTCGTCAATTTCTAGGACTAGCTGGGTATTACCGAAGGTTTATCGAAGGATTTTCCTCAATAGAAAAACCTTTGACCAAGCTAACCCAGAAAAACAAGAAGTACATTTGGAACGAAGATGAAGAAGAAGCCTTCCAAATCCTTAAACAAAAACTTTGTAGTGCCCCTATTCTAGCATTACCAGATGGGTTCGAAGATTTTGTAGTTTACTGTGATGCATCGCACCAAGGTTTGGGTGCCGTGTTGATGCAACGTGAGAAAGTCATGGCTTATGCTTCACGACAACTCAAGAAACATGAAGAAAACTACACCACTCATGACTTAGAGTTAGGAGCTGTAGTCTTTGCACTAAAAATCTGGAGACACTATCTATACGGTACTAGATGTACTGTGTTCACCGATCACAAAAGTCTTCAACACATCTTGAATCAAAAAGAACTAAACATGAGGCAACGTCGATGGTTGGAATTACTAAGTGATTACGACTGCGACATTCGCTACCACCCAGGAAAGGCAAACGTAGTAGCCGACGCCCTGAGCCGAAAGGAACGGGTTAAACCATTACGAGTCCGAGCCTTAGTCTTTACCATAAATTCCAATTTTCCCGCTCAAATTCTTCACGCTCAAGCTGAAGCGGTGAAACAAGAAGACATCAAAAAGGAAAAGTTAGACGGCATGATACAGAAGAAATTCAAAACCCATTCAGACGGAACTCTATGCTTCGAAGGTCGAAGTTGGTTACCACTTTATGGTGGCCTACGAGACTTGATCATGCACGAATCCCATAAATCTAAATATTCCGTACATCCAGGATCTGATAAGATGTATCAGGACCTTAAACAACTCTATTGGTGGCCAAACATGAAAGCCGATATTGAAACATACGTTAGCAAATGTCTTACATGCTCCAAAGTGAAAGCCGAACATCAAAAACCATCCGGTCCATTACAACAACCAGAGATTCCTATGTGGAAATGGGAACGAATTACAATGGACTTCATTACCAAGCTTCCAAAGACATCAAGCGGTTATGACTCCATCTGGGTCATAGTTGATCGTCTCACAAAGTCCGCACACTTTTTACCAATTAAAGAGACATACAAAATGGATCAGTTAACCAAACTGTACATTAAAGAAGTAATCTTGAGACATGGTGCACAAATATCTATCATATCTGACCGAGACGGCAGATTCATCTCAAACTTCTGGCAATCACTCCAAGACGCCTTTGGAACAAAACTAGACATGAGTACAGCGTATCACCCTCAGACCGATGGTCAGAGTGAGCGAACCATTCAAACGTTGGAAGACATGCTTCGAGCTTGTATAATCGAATTTGGAAAAGGATGGGATACTCACCAGCCATTAGTCGAATTCTCCTAAAACAATAGTTATCACGCAAGTATCAAGGCAGCACCATTTGAGGCGCTTTACGGACGAAAGTGTCGTTCACCTGCCTGTTGGGCCAAAGTGGGAGATGTTCAACTCACTGGTCCAGAACTCATACGTGAAACAACGGAGAAGATTGTACAAATTAGAAATCGACTTCAAGCCGCAAGAGATCGACAGAAAAGTTATGCCGACACACGACGCAGACCCCTAGAATTCCAAGTCGGGGATAGGGTTATGCTAAAAGTATCACCTTGGAAAGGCTTAATACGATTCGGTAAACGAGGCAAACTAAACCCAAGATACATCGGACCATTCAAAATCCTAGCCAGGGTTGGTCCAGTGACGTACAGACTTGAGCTTCCATCAGAACTCAGTAGTGTACACCCCACTTTTCATGTATCTAATCTAAAGAAATGCTTATCAGACGAATCACTCGTCATTCCACTCGATGAAATCCAACTCAATGACGATCTTCAATTCATCGAGGAACTAGTAGAAATCATGGACCGAGAGGTCAAACAACTCAAACAAAGCCGAATTCCAATTGTCAAGGTTCGTTAGAACTCACGACGTGGTCCAGAATACACATGGGAACGAGAGGACCAAATACGTCAGAAATACCCACATCTTTTTACCAACAATACTTCTACACCCAACGCAAATTGATCTCTGGGACGGAGCTCTCTTAAGGGGTGGAGACTGTAACAATTCGCATTTTAGGTTAATTTCTATTCCTGAAATTTTTACTATTCATTTTTACTATTCACTTTCACTATTCATTTCCGAAATTTTTATTTCATATTCTCGTAAGATAAAATATTTCCATGACAAAGTGAAAGTTTGACGCTCATCGGGTCATTTTCGCAAAAGTTATTAAGAAACTATACATTTGGTTTAAACGTCGTTTAAACATCCTGCGCATAACGAAAACCAACTGCGACAATTTTTCTCACATCAGACTAATGTTTGGTACACTCACAATCAATTAGGGAAATTTTGATTTAAAGTTAAAATGTTACCAAATAGACCCTGTGTCTTACAAAACAAAAATTGCGTTTTAAGCACTTTTACTTATCCGAAACCTTAGCCTATACCTGCACCACATTTTCTAAGACATTTAGAAGCTTTTATATTGTTAGAAAACTCAACATATTTTCCCTCCTCCATTGACCATAAAATCATTCCTTGATTTTTAACACTTCCGGTTTTACGTCTAAAGGACATTTAACACCATCCGACGCTAGACTGAGCCCAGTCTAGACATTATAGGTCATTTTAATTCATTATCATCATATTAGAAAAGTTACATTTTACTTTTCTCAGTTTTACGCAACTTTTGTACGTTTTACGTATTACGCGTTTTAGACCCGCGTTTCCAGTTTTAACAGGGTTTAAGCAACCCGATGGAACTTACCACTCATTTTATATTTTATTATAGAGTATATTGACAAGTTTAATCATTCTTTCAAGTTTCGTATTTTTACGATACTCGGTTTTACGTTTCGTGGCCTAAACAACTTACGGTTAGCGATTAACGGAACCAAAACTAACTCCATAAGTAGGATAATACCAAAACCAACCTAGTCATCTTATCCTAAAGCCTTGAACCGCCTATAGGGGGGGAGTCACCCCTTGTGTGGCTTGATCTCAAGCCTTGTATGCCTAGGATCATTCCAAGTGTTTAAGCTTCCTATGTAAGCCTTGAATAAGTCTTCCAAAGTAACCTCCTCAAGACCTTATATAAACCCCCCTCCTCTTCCCTTTAGACGCCCCATATACTACATACAAACACCTTTCATTTGCTAGTTTACTTCCAAGGAATTCCAAGAATACAAGTGCTATATCAATTTCAAAAACTCTTGTTAAGTTTTATTGATCCAAAGTCCAAGTTCTTCTTCCTTTTGAAAATCTTCCATCCACACAAGAAGAGTTCTAGTAGAAGTCTTCAAGTGTTTATCTAAGTAATCACAAGTTGTTGTCAAGAGATCAAGGAAGTTGGAATCAAGAGAAGCTAGTTCTTGATCAATCAAAGTCCTATCCTTGTTCTTAATTTCCTTTCATTAGAATGCCAAAAGTTGTAAGAAACCCTAACACATTTTCTTGCTCAATATCATTTTCATGCTTATTATGCTTCATTCATGTTGTATATGGTCTTTGTGTTATGTTCATGATGTATAAAAACCTATAAAACAAGTTAAGAACATTATATGTTAACCTATGTTAAGTAATCAAGGAAACTAGTGACATATATTGTGAAATTCGACCAAAATGGTATAAACATGATATTGGACAATTACCTACTGTAATAGAGGACTTTAAAAGGAAAACATAGAAATTTAAATCATCGAAAATGTTAGGAATATAAATATTCATGTGAAGACTCGGTCACCCCGAGTATCTATTTAGCATTTATGTAGCTCGTAGGCTTATTAGTATTAGTTTAGTTAACGTAATATTAGTTTAGTTATTATAGTATTTGTGGAGTGGGTCGGGTCTTTACCCACTGTTAGCTCACTCTACAGCCCACTAGGGGCACCTATGTTAGTATGTATAAATATCCCTCTCCACCTAGGGAGAGGGTTGGAGCTTTCTAATCATTCAACCATTTCTTTCTTCATTCTCTCTCTCTAGAACTCCCAACTCTCTCATATTTCTCTCTCTACAATTCACTTAAACCTCTAATCCAGGTATGCAAAACTTACAATTGGTATCAAGAGCCAAGGTTAGGTTCGATTGATTGTGTGTGCTTGGATTCACGGTTTCTTTCTTCTCGTTTTTAGTTTTTGTTTGTTTTGTTCGAACATCACTTGGGTTTTAACTGTTTGTATAATGATTTGAGGACTTCTATTTTCTCGTATCTTTTTTTGTTTTTTTTTTGCTCAAACATCACTTGGGCTTTAACAACTGTTGTAACAACAAGAATACTCAAGTTGTACAACATCACTTGGGCTTTATATCATTTTACATGAACGTTTGCTATTTACTTGGTGGGCTTTAAATCAGTTTGAAAATCTGATTAGGAAAGATAGAAAAGTTGAAGTAAATCATTCCATCTCTTTTCTGCTCAACATACTTGATGGCGTTTTGGTGAAATCCTAACATGTTGTTGTTTTGTTTTGCTCTTTAGTGCAGTTTTTTAAAGTTGTTCTTGGTAGAGGTTTGTTGGTTTTAAAGCTATTCTTAGTTGTGGTTTGCTAACTCTTGGTAGCGGTTTGAGGATAAGCAGACTTGTGCTTTGATTTGTAGCTAAATCAGGTATAAAGACAATACTCGTGAAAGCGACACATTTGTCATTTGCTCTAGTGGTTTGAGGCATATTGTGTTTTAAATTATAGCGGTTTGTGTTGGTGTGCAGCGGTTTGAGTCTAAGCTTTGTGGCGGTTTGACTTGTATCCGAAAAAGGACAACTCGCAGTCGAAAGTGACTATTTTTTCGGGGACTGGTGATAGCGGTTTTACATAGGTGATATCGGTTTGCCGGTTGCAACTTGTGTTTGGGTCAATCTAAACCAAACTCTGCCAAAATCATAGGTCAATGGCGGTTTGACCCTGGGTTTAATATACCATTGTCGGTTTGATATAACCACACTAAAATGGAAAATACTGAAATGAGAAGCAGACTAATTTCATTATCATAAACCAACAACATATTGTTCTAATCTAATCCCATTTCTCAAACAACAACAAGTCCACAACAACAAATTCTTTTAGATTCAAAACGAAATTACAAAAATAAATCATTTGAAAGTATAATAACAAAAGATTTACAACAAATCGAATGAAGTTAAACCAACATCAACAACAAATTTAATTTCTATTCTAATCACAACAAATTTCTTTGAACAAAAACGTGTCTCAAAATCATCTAACCTACATCATCTTCAATCACTCGACCTTCTTTCTTCATTTCAGTTTGACAGTAACTGAAAACAACAAGAAAACCAAACCTACCTTACACCTTTAACCTTCAAACAGATAAGGGGGCTGCTTACGAAGATGTCTTAGGGTTATTGTGGTGTTTGGTTCAACGAGTGAAAAGGGGTGTCAAGTTTGTTTTGTTGATCGGTGAATGAAATTTGGTTGGCTGCGTGTTTTTCTTTTTCTTGAGTAGGGTTAGGTGTGTCTGAGTGTGGGTAAGAGAAGGATTAGGGATTAGGTTAAATCCTTAGGATTAATACTAGTGTGTTGGATCCGAGTATAAGCTTAACGATTGGGCTTATGAACCAAATATTGGACTTGGGTCGTGTGATATTGGACAAATAGCACAAGGACGATTTATTCTTTTTGGTTTAAGTTTTTGGTTTAAGTTTCTTTGGTGAATATTATTGGTTATTATCACAAGGATAGATTCATCGGTTGGAAAAGAATTTTTTTTTTGATAACGATTTCAATTGAGCGTCAATTATCTGAGATTACTCTTAATTTTGGGTGATATTTTTCAGGATCGTTGGATATAACTATCGTACTAGGTATTAGATATTTTCGAGCCTATTGGATTTATCTACGGTGGTTAGTTGGTTTCTCTTAAAACCTTTTCAACCAAAATCAAACAAAGGTTCACAAAGTCACCCTCAACACACAATCTCTAATCATAACACATTCAAGTATTCATTATCGTTTCACGGTTTATTCTTGATTTTTTAAAATACCGCGAAAGAATCTATTTCTCGGTTTAAATCATAGAATTGTAAAATCCCGTGCACGTTTACATCATGTCTACTACTTTAGATTCCTTCATATCTGAGGTACTCAAGTTGTACGACACATATGATAAACAAGAGACTTCCAATTATGTACAACAAATAAACGTGTGTGATTCTGAGATTACTAATGTGGAATCTTCGTGCTCGAAATCGCAAGAGAGAGAGTTGATTCAGTCACTAATGTTGCCTAATGCAAAGGAAAGTTGCATTGAATGTTTTCGATTACTTCATTCACATCTCAAGGTTCTCTCAGAAAGACCTAGATCCATGGGAGGATTCGAACAAGCTTTTGCATCACTCTTTGGTCAAGATGTTCAGACTTTCACAAGCACTATGTTCCTGAACTTAGATCAACTATAACAACAACTTGACAAAGAAGAATTTCATTTGATTGGATCTATAGCTGTTCTTCGGGTGATCAACAAACAACTTCAATTGTTCATTAAATCACAATACACTTGGGATTATGATAGTCAAATGACAAAAAAGTGTTTTACTGATTACACTGGGATTGAAGTTAACATGTACAGAGAAACATTACTCCAACACATGGGTAATGTTGAGAAGTACATTGAGGAAAGAGCACAACACCAACTAATGAATGAAAGTCGGATGCAAGCAAGAGAGATTAAGGTTGATTCGTGTAAAGCACTGGGTGCGAGTTCAGTTGTCACAGAATACAGAGGGACAAAGTCAGATAAACTTGATGCAAGCAGCAGTTATGTGACTCATATCACACATGGTGTGGATGCTGATTTCCGACCAGTAAATGACCAAGTGCCATTTACTGAGGTACATTTAACTGTTCAACACAATGTCCTTGCTACTGAACATCAGCACACTGATCAAATTACACCTACTTATGACACATATCTGTTGGAAAAGACTGATAGCAATATCACCTTTGATTCAACAAATATGAGTCATAAAGGAGGAGAAATTGATCAGGATGCTGAACATGATGATACGTCAAGTTCTTTGCTTACTGCTGAGGTTTTCAAATCTAATGATGTGGTTAAAAAAGAAGTTTATGATGAACTTTCAAATAGATTTTTACAACTCGAAAAACATTGTATTTCACTTGAAATCTCAATACAACAAAAGGAAGAAAGTCTTCAAACTAACCAACCATGTAGGAATCCGGAATTTCCTGAATTCCTTGAATTTTTTATAACAAACGATTTGAAAGCTCAGCTACAAGCCAAAAACTTGACGATCAACAACCTGAAAAAACGTATTGCTGAGATGTGTGATATGCTTAATGAAGTTAAGACTAAACATGAAAATGATGTTGTTGCAACAAAAAATGCAGAATTAGAACATAAAGTGACTGAATTGTTTAAAGAAAATGAGACTTTGAAAATTCATTGCAAAGAACTATGCGACTCAATCAAAGAAGTAAAAACTAAGACAGTAGAGCAGACAACCTCTTTGATTGCAAAAAATGATGAATTCAAAGCTCAACTTCAGGAAAAGGGTTTTGCAATTGCAGCGTTGAAAAACGAGTTAAGAAAATCAACAGAAAATGGTGTGAATACTAAGTTTGCAAAACCATCAATCTTGGGGAAACCACCACTTTGAAACCAATCAGTTGTTAGACAACTGACTGCGTTTAAATCTGAACGGCCAAAATTTTCAAAAACACGGTTTGCCTCCCAAGTTGATGCGAAACAAGTTTTTCCAAAACCAGTCACTTCACAGCCTAGATCTAATGAAAAGGAATATACGCTTGCAAAACCTCATCACATGAGTGCATATAGCTCTTCTAGGATTAGTTCAACGCGTGTGTCATTTGTGACACCAAAGGAACATGTTAGATATGAAAATAGTGTTCAGAATCACAACCTAGAGGATGCTAAGAAAAACACCCATGAAAAGACTAGGAATTTGCCTGTTCTTAAGAGTAGTTGCGTATCAACTAATGCGATTCCCATGGCAGATCACTCTAAGAATCCTAGATCTTTCTCTGACTCCAAACATTTTGTTTGCTCAACTTGTCAGAAATGTGTTTTTAATACAACCCATGATGATTGTATAACAAAATTCCTGAAGGAAGTGAATGCTCATGGTAAGGTTCAGACCTCTAAGACTAGAAACAACAACAAGCCCGTAGAACCAAAGAGGTATACTCAGAAACATGGTAGGCAGATTGCTGTAGGACAGAGGTCTTCTCTAAACAAGTCTTCCACTGTTCATGAGAAACCAAACACTCATAGATCTTGAATTAGGTTGATTCCGACGGGTATAATTTTTAAGATTGTTGGTCTTAGATGGATACCTACTAGGAAGCAGTTCACTGATTGCAAAGATAAGGTTGACAGTAAAACCCCAAATGGTCAAGATGCTGATATCACTAACCCATATAAATGCAAACAAACCCTCAATGTCTGTGCAGGTAGTCTTTACTTAAGTGCACGTACAACGTTCACTCCTATTAAGTAAAGACTCAGGGTTTGGGTGCCGAAAAGATTGATATCTCATAAATCAGGGGTGCAAGCAAGTCAATCTTAATCTTCATTGACAATGATGTCTGTTCATATCAGTTCAGGCCTCGTTCTTCATTAACAATGACGTCTGAACACATCAGTTCAGGCCTCGTTCTTCATCTACTATGATGTTTGAACAAATCAGTTCAGGCCTCGTTCTTCATCATAATGACGTCTGTTCACATTAGTTCAGGCCTCGTTCTTTAACGACGATGACGTTTGAACACTGCAGTTCAAACCTCGGGCCTCAATGTCATCATAATGGCGTCTGCTGACAACTCTTCAGGCCCCGTTCCTTAAAGAAAAGAAAGGCGTATGCTTGAGTGCGCTTTATCTTCAGAAGAAGAGAAATCTTCTTGTTTCTGACTATTCACATCAACAAGCTTCATACTTGCTCCATGCTCGTTCAGTCATCAAGTGGATCTACTTTCATTAGATTGGACGTTTATTCACTCGATCAAAAATGGCAACTTCAAATGCAATTTTTGACGGGGAGAAGTGTGAACAGTGGATCAACCTCATATACACTTGTTCAATCAAAAATGGCATTCTCATATGCAATTTTTGAGGGGGAGAAGTGTGAACAAGTGGATCGATGTACATTTGATTGTTTGTTCACTCACTTGTTGGGCATCTAATGGTGACTACGGAGTTGATCAGGTATCACTTATGTGAGGTCAAAGTTGACTTTCTCAAAGACGTGATCTTATTCTATCTTGAAGTCGGGGTTGGTTGGATGCATGACTTTCAATGATAACTTGCTCGTGCTTAAGATTTAAGTTGAAGACTTAGTTTATCTAGTTACCAGTAGTCGGGGTAAGTGTTTGACGACCTGGTTAACTATCACTTAAAGGAGTTATGTTGTAGTACTCAGTGTCACACGCCGATGACGTTGTGGATAATCGCAAGAGGTGTTAATGTCTCATACTTTGGTTGGGTATTGAGTACTTAGAGATTTGCTTGGAGCATAAGTTCTCTACACCATTCTTCCTACATTAGAGCAAGCTTAAGTCACGAGAATGGGGAATTCTACTTCAGTTTCAAGTTTGGTATATCGGGTTTGCTTCATCAGTTATCAATTTAGATGGCCTACTTAAGGGTTGGTAAAGATAGTCAGAAAGAGTTTCGGTAGCGGTTGATTCTCACTTGATACATTTGAGCCAATTTTTGTCTTCTCACAAGATCTCAAGTATATGTGAGTAAAATGTGTTGTTGATTCTGAGGTATCAAAACTAGCAAGGAGGAAGGAGACATGCAACTGAACGCACAACGAGTACACGTGATGAACTTTATACCTCTTATGAGTTGAGGTTATTCCGGGAAGACAAATGTCATAACCGCAGAGAAAATCAGTGCTTTAACTCGTTCCTTATGGTGTATCATTCCAACTACGTGGGGGAAGAGATGTAAGAAACAGTTTCTGATGATTAAAGAGACTACATACGGGATAAATTGCTTACACTCGGGACTTAGGTGACTTTGGTGTAACAATTATCATCTGCAATATCCTGAAGGGAGAAAAGGGGATTTCCGGATCTTAATTGATCTTGATGTTACGTTTTCGACTTCATTTATGGGATTGAGTGTGTACTTCTAGTTTTTGAGCTTCATATAATGAGACTGATTGCATCACTTCAACTACTTGGGGGAAGTGGTCTCTAGATACTTTTGGTATGCAGTATTTCAGACTTCAGCGGGAAGAAATGTGAGAAGAATTATTCAAGTGTGAGATGATTCGTTGCTGATCTATTTGATGATCCCCGAACGGAGAATCACGATGATTATTCTTAAAAGGAGCAGCAATACTTGATGTGGTTTGCTACGGTTTCCGCTGTACACTTACCTTATGTAAGCTTGAAAGAGAGCTTCGAATCTGCTCAAAAGAAGATTATCGGTTTAGGGGGAAGCTATCAAAGCTTCACAATTGAGAAGGGGCAAGTTCAGATGATTATTCAGGAGCCTCGAAAGCTTTGGTGGTAAAAGTTTAAAAGATGTTGACTACTGATTTCTACAACATACTGAACGTATCCTTATCTCGGTATTCATGTCAACATTTTCTTAAATTGAATAATATACTTTGTACATATCTTATACCAAACTGTATATAGAAAAATATAAAACCAAATTGTAAATAGAAAATTATAAAACCAAGAAAAACCATAAAAATCAGAAAATTAGAAAATACCAAATATAGTTTCTCTAGGCATGTCTTCTGTTTATCGATAACATTTACGGTCTTAGAAATGTCATTCAATAATTAAACGGGACTTTAAATGAAGCTCGAGCAGAAGTTAAAATGAATTGTCAAAACATGTCATGATGGCTTGCTATTACTTTAGATAGCAACCCGCGTTTCAAAATGAGGAAAGCACGTCGGCAAAAAGACGGCTGTTCCTAACAACGGGTGAAGTTCACCCGGGCATGGATTACTTCATATCCATGCATCCCTGATTTGATGTACGTTTCAGTGCATCATTTCTTGTAAAAGAAGAGAAATCTTCTTTGTATACAAATAGTTTTCCTTCTATGATTCTTCCGAAAATTATTTGTGAGACACTTGGTGATTACGTGTTGTTTGAAACTCTTTTAGACTTGGATTGTTCATAAAATTTGTCACTCAATCAATGACTACAACTCTTAAACTAGAATACGGGTCACTGATTGAGGGGGAGAGTGATTTCAAATTTTATATCATCAAATGGGTTTCTTGGTTATCTCATAATTGTTAGAAAAGGTTTTGTAGTTAATGGGGTATTAGCTGAAGAGGATCTTACTAAGCTTTATCTCAAATGGCCAAATGTGTTAGTTGTTAGAAAGATTAGGGCATTATGTGCAATTTGCTTATAGTATCCTAGCTTTATGTAACTATAAGGTCCATTTGTGTCTCCTTGGAATCCTCGTTTAATCCCCTAAATACTTTAAAACTCAAAATCTAAAAGAAGTTAGAAAACCCATTGTGATTGATGTTCCTGAATACTCCACAGGCATTTGTATGATCTGAATGAATGAGTTTCAAATGTTGATTGACTTTTGTTAGTCGATTGCTGCTTAATTGTTGTTGATTTAGTACATGTGCACTTAGGATATGCTTAGGTATATAGCTATCATGTTAGAATCTTGTCCCTAAGATCATGAGTTGAATGTTGAAATATGAGTGAATTGCTATGTTCATGATCGCTGATTGCTCTTCATGCTAAATAGTTGTTTGATGTATTTCCTGACTGTGGTATTATGAGTTGGCAAGCTGCTATGTGGTAGCTATTAATGAAAAGTGAATTTGTATGTATGTATATCTGTGTTGATATTCTTATGCAGATTCCATGGTCAATATGAATGTGCCAGTTCCCGCTCTAACTATTTGATCAGATGTTCAAACTCTATTGACTGGCTCTGAATTCACCACAACAACAACATCAGCAACAACAACAACAACACTGTCATCACCACCACCACCTTCACTTCAATAAAGCATTACTTATTCTGGTCTCGCCGACTGGGGTTCTACAATACTTGGGAAGATTTGTTGGTGGATGGATAATTGATGCTGACTACTGACTCCCTCGGGGAAGCGAAAAGGTCAACATCATTTGTGTCATAACGATTATCTTTGTACATAATAAGCAGTGAATAAACAATTGTTGTCATGTGTCAGTGTATGATTGTTTTAATTGAAAATCTTTCAAACCTATCATAGCTGACACTAACATTCTCCCTCATTGATTGAGGGGGAGCATTGTAATGCTCCATCATCAGAATATATTAAATCTGACCACATTTTCTCCCACATTTTCTAACTTATTTAAATCAATTGGGATCACAAATCTCAAAAGGTTTGAAATTTTTGATCGGGGGAGAGAATGTGATTTAAATATGAAACCTGATGAAAATGTGATTCTTTGGACTTAAATGTAAGCTCTCCCATATGTGCTAAACTCTTTCGCATATCGATGCACATATTGAGGGGGAGCAAATGGTTTGTGATAACAAAAAGGGTGTGGCATCTTACGTGAGCACGACTCAGACTTCACGAATGAATTGATGAAACAAAAATTGTCATTAATCGAAAGGACATATTCTGGCCGGGTAATAATTTCAAGCTGGTCTAACCAGTGATGTAAGCGTGTCTCGAAAAGGATGTGTCTGAGTAGAGTGTACCATTTCGAGAAACTTTCTGTGAATTTGACAAGGCCGGTAATAATTTCAAGCTAGTCTAACTAGTGAAGTAAGCGTGTCTCGAATCGGTCATGTTCACTGAAAGTGGATCAATTCAAAAAGTGCAAGCTCTACCCAACATGTGCAAATTTTAAATTAAAACATATGAGCACATGTTAAGGGGGAGCATTTGAAAAATACAAAACTCTCAAAGTTTTAGCAAAATGTGTTTCATAATCATGAACACTTTGAGAGATTTTTCAAAGATTTTGTAAATGGCAACATAGGATAGTCATGAAGTTATAAGGTGGCTAAGGTTAGGAAACCGTCCTATGATCCGCCAGAGCCGGAGGGATCTACCCAGGGACAATACCGAATAGTTAGTATTAGAAAGTCCTTAGGTATGATTATGAAAAAAGGAGTAATATGAGAAAGGAGAAAGAAGGGGTTGAAGAATTAAAAAGAAAAGTAATGTGAAAGGGTGAAAAGAAATAACCCTACAAATTATTCAACCTTAGGGCAGAAACCGGGTTCAATTCATATGCTACTGGTTGTTACTAAGGTGACGCCGGTATTGAAGACAAGACGTCATGGACCCAGTGACGCACTGCACTAAACCTTCTAAACCACTCAAGTTCTCTTAAAAGGACTTGTTTCATTCTCACGGGGAACCCTGAATAATCTATCGACCGCTCATTACGAGTTATGTTGATATTGAAACAGGAGACACCGCTCCAGTCTCCGACCACCAAAATTGCACTTATCGAGTCTAGAGCCGCGAGATGTATCATAAGATCTCATAGGAACACGTGTTACTTCTATACTGGTTGTTCAACATTAAGGACACCAGTTGTAAACTTATGAGTCCTACGCAGATCTTAGCAATCTGCCAGAACATTTATGAGGGAATTTACAAATGTAATTCTCAGTGATTGAATGGAAATTCCTGCCAGGGTCAACATCAAACAGCCCTGAAAGCAGGTCACTTCGGTAATTCCTTGTGGATTACGCTTAGTGGTCGCGGCGGTTTCAAATGGTCTACAGTCGTGGAGTGAACTCCAGCGACTCACCTAATCGTTGATTTACTATGGTAGATCTTGTAAGCCCTCTGTGGGTTTTCGATTTAGGAATGGCTTTGGTAAGGATTAGAGAGAGTTTTCACACTATGCTGTTAACAATCTCGAAGTCCGAACCTGTAAGTACCAGTCGTTTTATTGCTAACTGTCGTATGCAGGAACACCTAGCGGTTGTAGCTGATTGCTGTTGTAGCTGATTACGGTTGTAGCTGATTGCCAAACAAGATGCCAATCCATCACCACATGCTCACACTTAACCATCATCTTGTTCAAAAAAGTCATGATAAACTAAAAGACCTTCAACATTGCTTCCGCAAACTCTGATGCTGAAAATCATGACCCAGAAAAGTGTGAGCATGTCGGTTCAAAGTGTACCACATCACATGGAGACATACTGCTAAAAGATGACCTGAAGACATACGTTGGATGATGACATCAAAGAATCACCAAAGATCATCTAAGACAGAAGAACGGTCATCAAAAGATCACTCCTGAATGTACAAAGAGTAATGAGTTTGAAGAATCAAAGACTACGAGCTCAGAAGTTACAATCATGTAATAGAATGCTTGAAAATAAAATATTATTTCCGGGGTGACCTCTCTTAGGGGGAGATTGTTAGGAATATAAATATTCATGTGAAGACTCGGTCACCCCGAGTATCTATTTAGCATTTATGTAGCTCGTAGGCTTATTAGTATTAGTTTAGTTAACGTAATATTAGTTTAGTTATTATAGTATTTGTGAAGTGGGTCGGGTCTTTACCCACTATCAGCTCACTTTACAGCCCACTAGGGGCACCTATGTTATTATGTATAAATACCCCTCTCCACCTAGGGAGAGGGTTGGAGCTTTCTAATCATTCAACCATTTCTTCCTTCATTCTCTCTCTCTAGAACTCCCAACTCTCTTATCTCTCTCTCTCTCTCTACAATTCCCTTAAACCTCTAATCCAAGTATGCAAAACTTACAGAAAACGAGTACATGAGTCAAAAGTTATGGCCAAAAGAAGTTAGCGAACTAAAAACCCAAAACTGCCAAAGAGTATTCTATAACAGAATCTAAATCATGCAAAACAAGGCACTTCTGTTCTATTTCATCAAAAAGTTAAAACACAAAAGTTGTCCGGAACGACGTTTTCTTCAATAAAGCTTTAGACCACGAGTCCTGAAAATGCATAACAAATGAGATATTTTTTTGAAATTACAACAGCCCCTTATTAAGCTTAGAAACTATATTTTTCGTCACAATCAAGTAAAACCATGAAGTCTAATGGCCTTAGGCCGAGACCACAGCCATGGCTAAGGTCAAGGATGAGTCTCAAGACCATGGTAGCCATGACCAAAGCCACGGCATAGCCGCGGTTAAGACCTTAAGGCTTTCTAAGCCGAAAACATGAACTAAAGTGTTAGTAATAACATAACCAACCAATTTGGATCTACTCCATCAATAAACCATGAGGTTTTGAAAATAATATCACATCCGTACAAGACTTAATGAACTCATAAAGATAACCATCTTCATTCAAAATAAACTTTCCTAAGTTTATTCAACTTTCGGACATGTAACGTTTAAAGACCAAAAACATATATTTTCTATCGAATACTACAACACTAGGGAGCTTCATGTGAGGGGTTTCATTTGGGTAAACGGAACGACGAGTTGCTGGATTTACAAATTAAAGTGTCCTAGCTCCTCGAACGTTTACTACATGACCTCTGAATTATGATGGCCCGAACGGTAGTACAAGATATACAAACTAAACGTGTTTCATAAACCATCTTCATACAATGACCTACACACATACTAAAGTACTACATCATGAATAATATGCAAGACATATATAGGCTCGTCTTTGTATACTTAGACGTTATTCCAACCTAAGTCGCAACGTTCTATTGTAGGTTGCACTTAGAGGTTTCCCAGCTTATCCATCGAACTCATTAAGACACTAAGACACCATCCAACTCACGGTGAGTTCATAGCCCCACTTTCTATTACTTAATTGTTTTACAAACCCTTGGGGAATACATGCTATTTTAACCGAACACAATGCTTTGAAATTGTATGCTATATGATTGTTTTATTATCACTAAGTACCATCCTTGCCAATCCAAGACCCCATATCATGAACCATTTAATCACTAGGAATAGTGAGCGCGAGTATTGTGAATAGGCCTACTGGGATTGACGAATCCCGTTTGTATTGACCGGTTAGGCAGACAAACGCACTATATTTGAGACTTAGGTATGTTGGCAAAGTAGCTACCGGGGTAACTCCACCGATCGATATTGGTACACGTTAACGTATTGGTTGCATGAGCTTAGTGCATAATAATAACCGTTTTGTTTTCCAACCATTAGTGTGAGTCTATAGCTCACACTACCAACATATTGTGTTCAACTCCATAACAAACTCTATGAATATCACTCAACCTTTGTGTTGACAGTTTTAAGCATGTATTTCAGGTGCATAAATGATCAAGGATGGCATGGAGGGGCAAGGACTCAATCAAGAAGTCTATAACTTATTTTATCATTCAAAAAGACATCAAATGACTTTATATTGATGTATTTTGTAAACATGGAACCTTTTGGGACCTATCTTGTAAACTCTGATATATTATTTGAATGATAAATCCTTTTTAAAATGACTCAGTTAGAGATCGTTTTCTATTATTATGACTGTTGTGCCGTCGAGTAACACCCAGTTTGAATTCCGCTGCATCATTGAATTGGGGGTGTTACAGTTTCTTGGAGATCCAAATGCCATTCCTCCAAGAGAAGCAACTGTGACTCCTATTCCTGATGCTCAGCTTACAGTAGAACAAGTACTTCAGAAAGAAACCAATGAACTTGCAATGTCCTACAGAAGACTGCTAAGGACATGCGGGAACATGTTCATCTTCTCATGGAAGGAACTGAGTTGAACCAAGAAGATATGGAATCAAAACTCTATTTGGAATACACCATGTTCATGATTGAAGCTAGAGAATCATTAGAGTCTTATTACCATAGGTTCACCAATATCATAAACGACTTGGACAGGCACAACATCATTTTACCCAGGATTGCAGTGAATACAAAGTTCCTAAGTTGTCTTGGACCTGATTGGCAGAAGTATGTTACCTTTGTCCGTCAAGCAAAGAATCTACACAACGCATCATATGGGTTGTTGTATGATTACTTGAAACATCATCAGTCATAGGTTGATAAAGACAGAGCTGCTTATGGAGGATATTCACCATCAACCACTCCCAACTCACTAGCTTTGATAGCTCAGTCTCATTTTGCTCCACAATCAGATCAGGATTTTGTCCAACCACAACATCATTCTGCTTATCCTTCACAAACTTCATCAAATCAACTCGTTCCATATGAAGCATCACCGCAATATACTGATCATCAACTGGTTCCGTATGACAACACAGATACTATGCTTTACTCCAATGTCAACAGTGATGAAGACGATGCTTTCAATTCATTGAACGAAGGATTTGCTTTAATTGATCGAGCTTTCAGCAAGTTTTCCAACAAATCCAACAACCGTCTTCGTACTTCATCCAACACTCGTAATCAAGCTGTTGTCCACGATGGAAGAGTTGAGATTCAGAACAAAGCTTATGGAAGAAATGGTTCGGGTAATTACATGGGAAACTCAGGAAATGGGCAGAGGTTTAATTCAGCAGGAAGCAGTAGGAACAACGTTGGTAATACACAGAGAAGGGATGAGATTGTTGATACAGGGAATCAAGGGATTGCAAACACAATGGTGAAATGTTACAACTGTGGAGGAAAAGGTCACTTGGCCAGTGCATGCCCCAAACCGAGGACCAGAGGCAGTTTGTACCACAAGGAAGCACTACTTCTTGCTCTTAAAGATGAAGCCTGGGGCACTCTTACTGAAAAGGAGCACAACTTCATGGCTAATGCATACTCTGACGATGATATGGAAGATCTGGAAGCAAATGCAGCTGTGATGTTGATGGCCAATATGCAAGAGATGCACATGAGTGAAACAGGCCCTGTATATGATACAGATGGCTTGTCTCAGGTACCTGAATCTACATGTCTCATACATGAAATCATATCCTCCTCTGAATCTGTATCAACTGAAGAGCATGTTGGTCAAGATGACTCATTCTTATCTCCTCAAGTCGATGACCAAATAAACACCGTAGTTATATTTGATGAAGATCAAATTAACCCGGTTGTTACATTTGATGATCCTCTTGATGATGATAATAATGATCAACTTGAACAAGATGATCTTTTGCTTGGTCCAGATCTAGAGCTCATAACCTTGCTCTTAACCACCCAAACTTAGTTAGACTCACAGAAATCACAAATATATAAATGCAATGAGATAAATAGAAATTTAAAAGCAAAAGTTGCATTATTAACTAAGGATCTTGAGTGCTATAAACTTCAACTTTCAAACTATGAAACAAAAGATAAATGGGAAATTTTTTTTGAAGTTGCATTCCAACAATCTTATGTGAAAGAACAAGAGTTAGAACATCAGATACGTGAATTAACTGTTACCAAAAATGACTTAATTTCACAAATGGAACAAGAAAAGTTAGTTTTTAAACAACAAGTTGACCACTTATACTCTGAACTTTCTAAAACAAAAACAGAGTTGTCAACTTGTCAAAATAATTTTTCTGAACACAAACATGCATCAAGGAAACGGGTTGATTCCTATCTTGAGGAAATCGTTGAGTTGGAAAGTAAACTTAAAGAGTTTCAAAAAGTTGTGTATAAAACTGGTGAGTCAGTAACAACCATTTAGAAATTTACTCTAAAGCAAAATCCCCAAGGATATGGCTTTGCTATCGGGGATGACAAACCATGTTTTTTACATAAAGCACTCAAGGAAAATCCGAAGTTATATAGTGCAGAACATCTGTTTGATGACTCTATTATGCATGTTGTTGTTCATAATTGTGAAGAAGAAATGGAACAGGACGAAGAGAGTCGATCTAAAATGAGTAATGTCAAATTTAATAAACCATATGATTACTCAAAAGTACATCATCTTAGTGACACCTTCGTATCTCAACAAGATAAAACCGAACAGTCATGGATTTTAATGCAAATGCATGAAACTTTTGAGGTTGGTCCTGTGAACACGGTAGCACAAGTCAATGGTCCTTTACCAAATTCAAGTGTAATTGCACCATTGCCAAAACAATGTCTTGTCCTTAGATATTTTAATACTTTTATGGAAGACATTAAATTTTTGGAATAAGCAATTGAACGAAATTTAGAAATAAAAGTCTCTACATTTCTTTCTCCCTATGAAAAAGAAAAGAGAGGAGTTTTTCAAAAACAATTTTTGCCACACGTTCAACATTTGCGACTTTGTGCTACACATTGGGAACAGGAACTTCAATCAGAGGTTGCATCTATGATGAACATTTTCGAAGCAACGGAAAAAACGATCTCAAAACAAAAATGTAAAAACAAAGCTTTGCAAAAAGAAGCAGATCGACTCTTGGAGAATGTTCTATGTTCTGATGTTATATCTGTGTTCATGAATTCCATTTATGTATCTTTCAATTCAATGATTGTTGATGCTCATTCTGTTGATACTGAGATGTTGAGACTTGAAATTGATAATTTGAAAAGAGAAAATGAGAGACTTCGCAAAGTCAATGATGATGTGGAAAACAAACTTTCAAAAGAAAATTTTCAACTCAATCAAAAATTGCAATGGCGTTAGACTCAGAGTCTTGACTTTGAGTTAAAATTACAAAGTAAAAAAGAATCATTGTCCTTCAAAACAGTCATGCTTCCAAAATTCAGAATATTGACAAAGAAAATGCTGTTTTAAAACATCAAATTTCTGAATATGAAAAGGACATTGATGAAGTTTGTCAAAATAGAAATGACACTGTTCGCTTAAACCGAATTGGATTCCAAAATTCAACAATAGAACCACATCGTCATTGAATTGAAAGAGAAAATCAAATTACTTGAAAAAGGGAAATTTGTTCACAAGAATGTGATTGAACCAGGAATGTATAAAGTAGATAAGACACCTAAGAAAGCATCCCCTCAGACCACTAATGTGCATGCTTCAACTTCTACAGCACTAGACACCCTTCCTAGCGTTAGCAAATACAAGACTAAAAAAAACAAAAAGAAGACTAGTATCTGGCAACGTAAGAGCGGCACACCTAAAGACCAAGAAGTAGAAGACCACATTAGGAATCTGAATAAAAAGCATGTTGTGTCTGATGTAGAAACAAACTTTAAAATGTGTAATTCTAATCGTGATGTAACAAATGCTAAGACTATGAATGTTATGAATGATGTTTATGTTGATGCTTCTTGTGTGTTTTATCGTTCAAGTATATTGTTTGGTAATCATAAAAACTGTGTTGCAAAGACTCTTTTGTCTCGTAATCAGAAACATACATATGACATTTCCTCTAGGCCCACTACTGCTGCTAAGTCAATATTAGGAAAACCGCCAAATGTAGTTTCTAAGACTGCCATTGACAAAACCATAGTTGCTACTAAAACAATCCAGTCACCTAGTGCATTTACTAAGAAGAAAGCAGAATCTAGTTGGACATGGCAACGTTGGCTACAGAGGAAACATAGTTTTACTTGGTTACTTAAAATGCTTAATAACTGTGCTATTAACCCAACGGGTTCCACTATTACTGTCTTTCAATCTGCATTGTCTTCTTGTGATGTAGGTGATTCAATTTGTACTCTGGATTGTTGATAGCGGATGTTCCCGAAACATGACAGGCAACCTCAAACTTCTAGTAAACTTTGTTGAAAAGTTCATAGGAACTGTCAGATTCGGGAATGACCATTTTGCCGCTATAATGGGCTATGGGGACTATGTTAATGGAAACATCGAGATTAGCCGTGTATACTATGTTGAAGGCCCTGGACATAATCTTTTCTCAGTAGGGCAATTTTGTGATGGTGATTTGGAAGTTGCATTTAGGGAGAAAACTTGCTTTGTTCGTGATCTACAAGGAAACGACCTCATGACAGGCAAACGCGGAATAAGTCTCTACACCATTTCCATATCAGACATGACCGCTTCTTCTCCCATCTGTTTACTCTCCAAAGCACACTTTACAAAATCCTGGCTATGGCATAAACGACTGTCCCATTTGAATTTCAAGACAATGACAGATCTTGCTCGTCATAAACTAGTCAAAGGTCTTCCAAGATTTCGGTATGCCAAAGATCACATTTGTCCAGCATGTGAACGAGGGAAGAGTACTCGTGCTCATTTTCCTTCTAAAACTGAGCACAATACTGATCATGTTCTCTAACTTCTCCATATGGATCTATGTGGCCCGATGCGTGTTCAAACAATCAACGGGAAGCGCTACATATTGGTAATCGTCGATGATTTTTATAGATGGACTTGGGGCTACTTTCTTCGAACCAAAGATCAAGCTCCTTCGATGATCATCATCTTTCTCACCAAAATTCAGGTTTAGCTCCGCAATACAGTTAGAAAAGTTAGAACAGATAACGGAACCGAATTTAAGAATCATACTCTTCGTGAGTATTTTAAGAAAGTAGGGATTAAACACCAAACATCAATTGCCAGAAGTCCCGAACAGAATGGAGTGGTCGAAAGACGCAACAGGATGTTAGTGGAAGCTGCAAGGACAATGTTAATAAACGCTTAATTGCCTGATTACCTCTGGGCTGAAGCTGTCTCAACCACTTGCTACATTCAAAACCGTTGTATGATCAACAACAGGCACCACAAAACCCCATATGAACTTGTTCACAAACGTAAACCGAACATAAATTACTTTCATGTATTTGGGGCCCTCTGTTACCCAAATAATGATCGTGATGACCTTGGAAAACTGAAAGCCAAAGCTGATATTGGAATCTTTGTTGGATACTGTGAAAACTCAAAAGATTTTTGTATCTGGAACCGTCGAACTAGGGAAATTCAAGAGACAATACACGCTCATTTGGATGAACTCACCGATATGGCTTCTGAGCAAAACAGCTTAGGACCCGCTACTAACCGTCTGAACTTCCCTGATCAATTAGCTGCACCACTCTCTCTCAACCGTAAGGATTTGGAAGACTTATTTGCTCCACTGTTCGATGATTCTCTTGTTAGTCGTGCACCAAATGTATCCACCAGTTCCGCTGCACAACCTGTCAATATTCCATTACCTGATACACCAGCTACTACAACAACAGTTGCTGCAGATGCACCTCCAACAAAAATACCATCAACAGTAGAACAAACTGCCTCCAATACTGAGACTGCAGCTGAAGATCCCCTCCTATCTTAAGAAGTACCCACACTCGCAAATTATGACAGAAAAGCATTCTTGAATCCATTTGCTCCGGTTCCAATCATTCCAGATATTTCTGAGTCGTCAACGAGCAACTTGGATCCGTCAAATATGCACAACAATTTTCAACACTACCCTTCTACCCAAAAATGGACCATAGATCACCCTTTAGTGAACGTGATTGGCAATCCAGACAATCAAGTCATGACATGGAAAAAACTCCACACAGATGGTGAAACTTGCATTTATGCACTCACCGTTTGTCAAGCAGAACCAAAGAATATTAAAGAAGCCTTAACTTACGACAAATGGATTGAGTCGATGCAAGAAGAACTTGATCAATTCAAACATCTTAAAGTTTGGGAACTGGTAGAAAGACCTGATGGGGTCTACGTTGTTGGACTAAAATGGATCTGGAAGAACAAGCTGGATGCTGATGGCACAGTTATTCGTAACAAATATCGTCTGGTTGCTAAAGGTTTTAGTCAAGAAGAAGGTATCGAATTTGAAGAATCCTTTGCACTAGTGGCTAGACTTGAAGCTGTTCGCATGTTTTTGGCCTATGCTGCCTACAAGAACATCACCGTTTATCAAATGGACGTGAAGACTGCATTCCTGAATGGACAACTCCGTGAAGAAGTGTACATCACATAACCAAAGGGATTCGTCGATCCAGAACATCCAAACCAAGTGTACAGGCTCAAGAAAGCCCTCTATGACCTTCAACAAGCCCCGAGGGCATGGTACGATAAACTATCTGCATTCCTAATTGCAAATCATTTCACCAAATGATCTATTGATCCTACACTATTTATACAAAAACATGGGGAGGACATCTTAATAGTTTAAATTTATGTGGATGATATCATTTTTGGTTCAACACATAAAAAGTACTCAAATGCTTTTGCTAAACTAATGAAACAAAATTTTGAGATGTCCATGATAGGTGAACTTACGTTCTTCTTAGGACTGCAAGTTCATCAATCCCCCGTGGTATTTTTCTAAACCAGTCCAAATATGCTCTAGAAATTTTAAAGAAACATGGCATGACAAGTTGTGACACATATAATACTCCTATGTATGCATCATCTCCAAAGCTGGATGCTGATTTACATGGGACACCAATTACCCCTACCAAATAACGAAGTATGATTGGGTCACTCATGTATCTAACAGCCAGCAGACCAGATATTGTATTTGCAACATATCTTTGCTCCCGCTATCAGTCTTGACCTACAGAAAGACACCTCTCTGAGGTTAAACGAATCCTTCGATACATAAAGGGAACCATTCATTCGGGGATCTGGTATCCGAAGGATTCTGGCTTTGAACTAATTGCTTTTTCAGATGCTGATCATGCAGGATGCTTAGATACACGTAAAAGTACGTCTGGAGGAGTGCAGTTCCTTGGAGACAAACTTGTCTCTTGGCAATCAAAGAAGCAAGATTGTACATCCTTATCGTCTATAGAATCTTAATATGTAGCCATGTCAGCATGTTGTGCTCAAGTCATCTGGATGAGATCACAACTGATGGACTATGGTTATGTATTCAACAAGATTCCAATGTACTGTTACTCTGAGAGTGCCATTGCCATTTCATGCAACACCGTTCAGCATTCGAAGTCCAAACACATTGCACTTCGATACCATTTCATCAAAGAGCATGTGGAACAGGGTACTGTTGAACTTTATTTTGCGGGTACAGAATACCAACTCGCAGACTTATTCACCAAAGCCTTGCCTTATGCAAGATTTGTGGAATTAGTTCACCAGATTGGTATGAGGTGTTTGACTCTAGATGATCTAAACAACTTTCTTAAAAATAATTAAGAGAGTCAAACATCAAAACTATCGTTGTAAATATTTTATCAAAAACACAAAAATATTTTTTCTTATTATTCTTAAAAGAGAGAGAGAGAGAGAAAAAGAGAGAGAGAGAGAGAGAGAAAACTAACAACAATTTTTCATCTTTTTAAGTGTGCAAAATTTAAAATGAATCAAAATATGTTCTTGTAATTTCAAATTTAATCAATTTTAACCGCGAACATATTTTGAGGGGGAGAATTTTTTCTAACTTTTGCACATTTTTTTTAATCAAAATCTTCATCATTTACAAACATCTTCATCACAAAACGTTTCGTGATCTCTTGAACTAAAAGTTTGTCAAAATTTCAAAAGTATTTGTTAGTTCAAGGGGGAGAAATGAAAATAACTTAAATTAACAAAAAAAACTAGATCAAGGTTGAAACAATTACAAACCTCAAGGACTGGATTTGTCAACTGTCAAAAGTATACCACATTAGGACTTAGTGTGAACAGATAAACGGGTTTAGGGGCTCAAAGTTTCAAACCTCCAAACTTTGGTCTATATAAGGACGCAACTCAGATTTTTTTTAAACACACACAAAACATATAAAGTTAATCATTTGCCGCCAAATTTTTTCTCTCATTTCCAAGATTTTGATTTTCTCTAAAAACTCGATTGTAAGTGTTATACATACTCAATTATGCATTGTAATCACTCGCCTGAAGTTTCATAACATCTTTGTGGCTAAATTGTGTGATTGTCGAATTAGGGTTTATGAGCTCGAATTGGGCATTTCTTGTTTGTTGGCTTTTGATCTAATTAAGTTAGTTCCAGAGCATAACAACATATCTAGGAGTGTTTTAATACTGCTTAATTGTATTGCATAACATCTAAGAATGATATTTGAGATTATTAGGGTTCATAAGGTCGAATTTTTGGCTGGTACTAAATGATGAAGTGTTTAAGTGTTTTGTGTAGTGGATAATGCTTGTATATGTCCCTAGATTATGCACTAGAAGTCCTACAACCTGAATCAAACACAAAGTCTTAGTTGAAGTTTTGGGTAAGGTTTAATAATCTATGGTGGACAATGTGTTGTTTTGTATGGATTTCTGGGTGTTTTAACTTAATCAGAACATGATTAAGAAGATATTTGTTGCTTACTTGATGCCTGTAACTGTCTAACATAGAATCTTAGATATTATGAAGTTATTCGAGTAAGTATGCATGCCTTCGACTAAGAATGAAGATCTCCGAGCAAGGAGAGTAATGTTGATTACATAGGAAATTTTATTGGAATCTTTTGAGTAACAGGCTAAAACCCTTCTACTTAGAAACATTTTGTAAAATTTTCGAGTAAGCAATATTTTTCTTCAACTTGGAAAAGTTTAATAAAATTTCTTCGAGTAAGGTTATTCCCTTTTACTCTTCGAGTAAGGAAATATCCTTCAACTAAGAACTTTTATTAAATTCTTCGAGTATGTCTTCATTCTTCGAGTAAGAAAGTGTTTTGTCAGATTCTTCGAGTTAAGTTGAAATTTATTCAAGTATGATTGATGTCATGGTTCTCCGAGTTAGGAGGGTATCTGATCTTCCGAGTAAGGAAATATGATTATCTCCAAGTTAAGGCTGTTATTTTCAAAATTCATCTAAACTCTTCGAGTAAGGATGATTTCATATGAATCCTTCGAGTAACATGTACTTCTTCGAGTTAGCATGATTTTTCAGACTTAAGAAAATTTTCTAAAATACTAAAGTGTGATTAAGTTGAAAAAGTGAATGTGCTCCTGTATGGTTGTTTGGCTGCTTAATGTGCTTGTGTTATTCATGATCATCTTGCATGTCTCACTATATGGTACATCATATCTATTAGGCATAGATCATGTAATAAGGGACTTACACTAACATATATATACAACTTCCATTGTGTGTCTTTATTGGTGTTTGTGCTACACAGGTTCATTATGTCTCAAACATCCATTGCTAGGAATGATTTGATCCCAGAAGGTGATGAATGGAAGATTAGTGATTCCAACTCCAGAGTTGACTTGGAGAAGTTACCATGCCATCCTTCTTGCCAGATAATGGTGGAGATCCTAAAGAAACATTTCTGTACGCATGTTCTGACCAAGTCTTCCACTGTACCAGAAATCTACCTCAACCAGTTCTGGCACACACTGTTCATCAGCCGAGACAATAAGTCAATGGCAGTCACCCTTGATGACAAGACGATTCAGTTTGATGTTCACCTTCTTTATGTTGTACTTGATCTTCCTCCAATAGCTTTTGGCAAACAAACCAAATTCCTTAAAGATCCTACCTTTGATCTTATAGTCAAGGCACTACAACACATTGGCTATGATGATTCGGGTAAAGAACTCACGTCACACTCAAAGGTGGATAGAAAGCACATTCCTCAACCCTGGTTAACCATCTACACCATCCTGAACCACTGCATTACCAGGAAGGAGACGGGTCTCGAGCACCCCAGACTCAAACATCTAATGTTCTTTTGGGGTGCCATCAACCTCTATCATATGGATTATGCTCAGTACATCTGGATGGACATGATCTATCAAGCCCGTCAGTTTGGCCAAAAGAAGGGATACAAGATACCCTTCCCACGATTCACCAAAATTCTTATTGCTCATTTCATGGAAAAACATCCAGAAATTGACAAACGTCCGAATGAGAAAGCTCATACAATATAGATGGACCATGTACTCTCCAGGGTAAGAATTCATACGACCAACACCCCCAAACAAGGTCTAAGAATTCCACCCAAGTTGCTATCAGAAGCGGTAAAGGCAACTAAAGCTTATGTATGGTATGACGAAGCAGAAAAGGCAGGTACAGTTGGGATTACTGTAAAGGGTAAAGCTGCAACCAGAGGTAAAGGAAGAGGAAGAACAACCATAACAGCTTCTACAAGGACAAAGAAAGTTACCCAAGCTAAAAAGAAGAAACTAATGCTCAAAGACGAATCTACTGAGGAAGAAGAAGAAGAGGAAATAATTCTAAGGGAAGACAGAAGAAAAAGGATTATGCAGATCAAGAAGGAAAAGCATGATGAAGGACTAGGCAAAGGCAAGGGTAAATCAATCAAGATTCATGACAAAACTAATGACACTCTTCAACCTCCAAAGACTCGAGAAGAGGAGACGGAACAAATCAAGAAAGGCTTACGAGAAAATAAAGCAAAATATCTAGCCGATCTTGAGAGATTTGAGAGAAGAAAGAGAGGTGAAGGATCTGCATCAAAGGTTGGTGAAGAAAAAGCCTTGTCTCTGTCCGAAGATGACTCAGAAGCTACAAAGTCTAAATTCGTAAGTACCTCACCAAATGAATCTGAGGGTGAATCGGAAGAATCTGACCAACGTATACACACACCCTCAGAATCTGAATCTGATGAAGTTGAAAACAAGGATGAAGAAGATAAAGATGATGAAGAAGATGATAAGGATGTAGAAGATGAAAGTGATGATGATAAAGACAATGAAAGTGATGAGGATGAAGACGATCAAGATGATGATAATCAAAACGAAGATTGTATACCTACTCCATCGGCTATTCCATCATCTGTGGATCAAACATCCAAAACCATGTCTCCATCACCATTTGTTAGACTTTCTTTTTTATAAAGATATCGTCACTTAAGTGAATTGGACTAGATTTGTAATAAGTAGTACACGCAGGGACTACTTATATTTAAATGGTAAACTAGTAATGTAATAGGGCTATAAATACCCCTCATGACTCTCCATGAGGGGTGTGGGAAAGCTTTGTATTGTTCATTCATTTGTTTAAGCTAATAAACTACAAGTATTTTCTCCACCCTCTCTCTACTTTCTCTCACTAAAAGGATGAAGATATTCATCTTCTTCCACCAACCAAGAGCTCCCGAATCACATAAATCTTGTACATTTCCAGTCCTACAATTGGTATCAGAGCCAAGTTTTGTTATTTCATGGATTTATTGTGGTTCGTTCACTGTTTTAGGCTGTTTTTATCACATTTTTGGTCATCGAAATTTTTTTTTCCGGTCATCGGATTTTTTTTCCGTTCTATTCGGATATAAACAGATCTATTACAAGTTTTTTTGTATCCATAAGGTCAAAACAAATTCAGTCTCACTACTTTCATTTTTGGTAACACACATACTGTTCATGTGGTCTGTTTATTCATTCCTGCTTATCAGTTGTTTGTAACATCAACATATGGAGACTGTTTTGTACCATACCGTGAATCTGTGGTCAATTATTCTGGTCATATATAGGTGAAAAAAGGAAGTTTCGGTTTGCCTCGCGGAGTGAATTTCTTAGTTGCGATTTGCTTCTTGCGGTTTGCCTCACTGCGATTTGTCAGAGAAAGTACTGTGTTTTTGGCATTTTATGAAGGACAAAAGTACTGCGGTTTGTCTTATTAGGGACTGCGATTTGACTCTTGTGGTTTGTATCCTGCGTTTTGCCTATTTTATCAGGTTGCGGTTTGCCTCTTGCGATTTGATCTTGCGGTTTGACAAATTGAAGACCAAATATTGCGATTTGCTAAGGAGCATTTCTGCCAAATTTTTTCCTTGACTGCGATTTGACTAAGGCTCTTCGTTGCAATTTGTCAGTTGCGATTTAAGACTTATCGGTTTTGAAAAAAAAGAAATAGAATGAAGATGAAGAAGAATTGACCATTGACCATAATCAAAGTACCAACTCTGACTCGTTGACCACAAACATCATCAGTCCTAAACTTACTATATACCAGTAACATAACTCAATCCCAACACAAATCAAACTCTATCATAACATTTCATCCCATCCCCAAACCACAACTGCCCTAACCAAGACTCGATTCAAACTCAAAAGACAACAAGAATTAGAGATCTCAGACTTGTTCTTTTTCTTTACAATCGGTTATCGATTCTTTTGTGGAATAAATATCATCATCGATCAATTTTTGAAGATTTACTTCAATTACTATCCGAATACAACAAAGAAGTAACAAAACCACATAGTTTCATCCCTTCTTTCATTCGATTCAACAACAATAAAATTAATCAAAACAATTAAACTTACCCGTGACCAATGATACGGTTTTAAGGATACTTGTGATGATTGATTAGTTCTTGATGAGGGTAGAAGAAGATATGAAGTGAGGTTTGTCACTTGTGTTTCAGATATGTTCGAATTGATGAAGGTGGGAAGGAGCAGTGAGATGAGGGGGGCGGATAATAAGTGATTAGGGTTAGGATAATGTGTGTTATGTGTTTAGGGTTAAGACATGTTATATCACTGGTGTGAGTTGGATCGGGTTATGATTTCTTTTGGGCTTTATGATCCGAAACATATGTTGGATTGGATCTAAATATGGGCTGATGTATGTAGGGAATGGGTTGAAATTATACATTAATAGTCTATCAATATGTCATCCGAATTTATTTTTAGATACAACTTTTTGATAACATTTTGTACATTGAGTGGTATTTTGGTATTTAATTTCACGGGGATACACAGTTCACGGCTAAAATTATTATGGTTAAGAAAAATGACTACGGGAGAAGTACGGTGTTATTGATTTGATTTTGAAGTGACATTTCACGGGCATGAGTACTTATTTATCTCAAAGTCTAGAGGTTGGATGGATGCATGACTTTCAGCGATACTTGTTTGGGCATTCACGAGTGGTGATTAAGACTTGGTTTATCTAGTTTTCATAGGTCAAGGGGTGGATGGACGAAGACCTAGTTAACTATCACTTAAAGGAGATACGTTGTAGTACTCAGTGTCACATGAAGTTGTGGATAGTCCAAGAGGTGGATGTTTCATATACAGTTAAGGAAGGTTGGATGGGTATATGACACTGCCTAAGCTTTAAGGAGTTACGTTGTTGTGCTCAGTATAGGTTCTTAGTCACACTATCATACAAGATTAAGTCACATATCTAAGGGGTGTTTACTTCTTTTTCAAGTTGGTCATATTGGGTTGTCTCCATATATGGTCATTTACTAGTAGCCGGTGAATTTAAAAGAGGTTCGTTATCAGGTTGGTTTGAGAGAAGTTTTGAGAGTATTTTTTCAACATATTCTCATGAAATTATGCTTCGGCGGGCTGTTATGTCTTTAATATTGCATCAAGTTAAAGGTAATCGATAGCATGTGCACAAGTTTATGATGTTTCCGATGACTCGCAACCATCAGGAGGGAGAAGTGCACGAATAAAAAGTAGTGTTTCGTCTTCAGCAATTCGGTTGAGGGTTCATCGAGGCTTATTACCAACTTGGATGCAAATACGTTGTGAGGTATGTTTTTATGAAGCTCCCAAACGACAAACATTGTGCTTCCTTTAGTATCTACAATCTCCGCTGCGTGTTTGAAGACTAAAGAGAGTTGTCAGTTCAGGAGGGAGCAGTGAATAGAAAATGGCTCACTAGTTAAGAGGGAGTAATAACCTAACTAGAACATTACAGTTGAAGTTCAGAGCTACAAGGATGAGTGCCGTCAGCACCAAAGATCGATGACGCGATCTTCGGAATAGAGAACTTCAAGTCTGCTTCAGAATCTAGACTATAGAGACTCTGCGCTTCGACAAAAGTTTATTATTGTAATTTACTTTGTTTATAGGTGTCATTGTAACCATTCACTTGTGACAACATCTTAGAGGGAGATTGTTAGACTCGCTTTTTTATAAAGATATCGTCACTTAAGTTAATTGGACTAGATTTTTAATAATTAGTACACGCAGGGACTACTTATGTTTAAATGGCAAACTAGTAATGTAATAGGGCTATAAATACCCCTCATGACTCTCCATGAGGGGTGTGGGAAAGCTTTGTATTGTTCATTCATTTCTTTAAGCTAATAGACTACAAGTATTTTCTCCACCCTCTCTCTACTTTCTCTCACTATAAGGATGAAGATATTCATCTTCTTCCACCAACCAATACCTCCCGAATCACATAAATCTTGTACATTTCCGGTCCTACACCATTACCCACAACTCAACAACCAGACAACCGTGAACTCCAAGCTCTGAAAGAGCAGCTCAGCGCATTACAAACTCAATTGACAGCATAGCAGAGTGAAATCAACGAGTTCAAATGATATGATATTGAGCGAGCAACAGAGCACTACATCAACAATAGTTTACCACAAGAGATCAGTAGACATCTTCATGAAACGCTTCCAAATCTCCTTAAGGAATATGTCAAGAGGAAGCTTGATGGTATTGTAGCACATCACATCCAGTCAACACCGCTCATAATCCAGAAAAAACCATCAAAGCCTTCAGCTGCTGATCTTAAAGGACAATTGCTAGAGGCTATCATCAATGATCCAGAAGAGGAAAATCTTCGCAAAGCCTTAATCGAATCAATAAGGTGAGCTTAAAAGAAAGGTGAGTCGTGTAAAAAGGTCAAGCCTAGCAAGCATCGTCGTGATGATCATGACAAAGACGACCAAGCAAAGAGAAGCGAGATGATGCGTGGTTTTGCGACCTTACAACAGGTTTTACCTCTCGAGGGATCTCAAGAGGCTTGCAATCCCCACCAGGCAGTGTACCTGACCGATGTAGTATAGTGTAGTGGCAAGTACCGGGGGATTGATCGTTCTCTAGGGGAATAGTGTCGTTAGGATTGAAAAACTACTCTAATAGGTCTAAGGGTGAGGGAAGATTCTTTTTTGTATTTTTATATTTTATGGAAAGAAAGTAAAAATCTCGGGTTTTGGAAGGAGAGGCGGAATTAGTTGCTAATCAACTAACCCAAAAACTACTACTTAAACTAATGTGCAGGAAAGTAAACTAGGGTTCTACAAGGGAAGTGAAGCATGTATACCTATGATGTATTACTCCTTGCTAGCTATCCAATTCTACCTATTGAATTGTCACACCTTGTTTTAATTAACGGGTTGTATTCCTTAATACCATTCGTGGGGGTGTGTACGATCTTCCCCAACTCTATAAGCTCCTACTTCACTCCTATGTCGAGCCGGCTAAGAAGCTCCTAACATGGGATCACTAGAATTCGCTTATGCATTAAATACAACCAATTAACCTTAGTACACCTTGGTTCATGTTTCTTAAGACGTTCAAGCAAGTTACCGTATAAGAGGTTAGCCAGTTTTCTTAAGCCTAACATCGATATCATCCAATCATACAAGAGACAATAGGAAACAAGAATTATAAGCTAAACCAATTAGATCTATTGAAGTTGTCACGCCCTAATTGATGGAGATGGACACACACATCAACAAGAAATCAATAAGATCTAATTAGTTATACACAAGTTTCACACAATCATAGGTAAACACTAGGTGATTTAGTAAAACATAATCAATGAAGAACAAGCAACAATAATAATGGAAGACATAATTAAGATAGAATCAACACACCATTACAAGATGTTTATGGAGTGATTAAGACCTTCTAAGTTGCTGAAAAAACACCTACCTAAACCCTAGAATCGGACTTAGGGTTTAGGGCTTACAAATAATGAAGTTGTGATGTTGTATTTATAGCTGATTTTCTGTCCGCATCGATCTGACGGCGTCAGCCTTTACAAGTGATGGCGTCAGATCCCCTTTTTCACCAAATTGTAGATCTTTTCGTCCCGATTCCGTGGCCTCTTGAATCACCTAAATCCGAGTTCGTATGAAGATTTTATGGCCAAAACAGTAACAGCTACTCCGCGCGCGAGTTGTGATTGTCTTGATTAACTTGTGGCGGTTTCACTAAGGTTCCTTCTCGTGTAAGAATACTTTGACGCCGTCACTCTATATCATCTAACATTGTCAGGTTTATGATCCTGACGCCGTCACCTTCAAAAATCCTCTGGCCCGTCTCTCTTTAACTTAACACTTGACGGCCTACATCCATTAACACATGACGCCGTCACAAAACCTTCTGGCGCGTCACGTGTAAATTCATATTCATCCTTTTGCCAGTACGTGACGCCGTCACCTACAAAGCGTGACGTCGTCAAGCTCTGTTTCCAGCTTGATTTTTGGAGACTTTGCCGTTTTCTTCACTTTTCATTCCAAAAACGTCCAAAATGCTTCCTTTTCCAGATTTCTTCTCCAAAGTACCTAAAATGACAAAAGGAACGATTTAGGGCAATATTTGATCAAATAATCACGAATTAGGGCTTAAATGACCCCCTAAAAGCGGTACACTTTTCGTCTCATCAAATATCCCTACACTTGGGATTTGCTTGTCCTCAAGCAAATGAGCTTTTCCACCAATCAAAATACAAGTTAGGGGTCATTTAACATTAATATAAAAGTAATTACAACAAATGATCATTCCACCTTAGTCAAAACAAGCACGGAAATTATACACTAGCACCTCACATTAAGTGTTTGGATACTCTCATCTCTCGGGTGTTGTAAATATATATATGAAAATGGAGAAATATCACTAATTACCTGTCATAGCAAATAGATTACCATAGGCTTGGGAAAGGATCAAAACCTCCACCACATTGGCGTAAGCACCTAGGATAAACTATCAAAGAGGTCTTTTAAGGGTTGTAACGTTAGGTGTAGGGATAAGGAAAACACGGTTTGTTGGATAAGGATATTTTTACTGGTGGCAAGTCAATCATCTTGGTCAATTACATGCAGAATGAGGCGTTGCTAAGCCAAGACTCGACTCAACTTAAACTAATCACGAACTAATAAACATAGAACAAAATAAAACATAAATAAAAGATAGAGGCGGATGGTAGTCCGTATGCTTTTTCTTCACTTTTTTTTTTTTTTTTTTTTTTTTTTTTTTTTTTGCATACACTCTTGCCCTACCATCCAAAACAATACATCACTAGGGATTCTTTGTACCATCCCTACACTTGAACTTTTACATACTTTACATAAAATTATTCTAATGACTCGAATCAAGATAATTGAAACATTTGGAGTACTTTAAAATATTAACGCACATATGGGGGTAATAAATGATGTTCTTCCCCATTACTCCATTACACTAGTACTTTACCCATAAGTCCCAATCGTCCCAAAACAATATGTACAAGGATATGACTCGACTTAGCAACCATGTAATCAATTAGATAATTAACTAAGGGTTTAAACAAATGTTGTCACAATAATGCACTAAAGGTGAGTGCATACAAGGTAGGCTAAGGCGATTTGGGTGTACATTTAAGTGGGGTGTAACAAATTCTTCCTTTAAGTAAAATGCTTAAAGTTAGAAACGAAAAGACAGGCTCTGAGGGGTGTACTAGGGGTATCGTGTACTAAAAATGAGTACAACGCAAAGGGTGTGGGAGAATTACTTGACCAATGTAGCCAATGTAATTATAACAAAAACACAGGTGTAAAACAATGGGTTAATCCTAATGCCTCTTATCATGTAGTCAATCCTAACTACACGAATGTAGTCTCACTAGCGGTCTCGGTATGCATCACAAACGCAAGTTCTAGAATCTATAAACTACCGGTACACTCATAAGCACCAACAATGAATGCTTTTTCCTAAAGATCTAAAGGCGAACCTCACATATTTGGGGTGGAAATTTTTGAGTGGTATGGTTTTTGTGCTAGTCATACAATTCCCTATCCATGAGACGCTTATTAAAATCAAAGTTTCACTCCTATATGTTGTAAAAAGTTTTAAATTTGGTGCTAAAATTGCCCTAACCAATATTTCTCTTGGCTTTATTACACATTCACTATTAAACAAAACAAAAATCAAGCGAAGTTGTAGTTTCTAAGGCATCCTAATTTACCCTCCCTACACTTAATCCGAACATTGTCCCCAATGTTCTAGACAAAAGATGTAAAAGTAAAAATAAATGAGAATGGAAGAAACTAAAACTCCCCTGATTCGCTCGATATGGATGATGTGATAATATGGTTAAATCTCCCTCCAAGAGAATGAACATGATAAGCTTCACTCCAGAAATATAATCATCCTCTTGATGTGTTGCACGTACATCTTCTTATCCAATAATACCTGTAACCAACAAACACAAAAACCAAAGCATCAAACCGAACAAAGAAAAACCACAACTAGATGTATTTCCAGACTTAGAAATAAAAACAAAACGAAGCAATAAAAGGATAGGATACTTGCGGGATGACTTACAAATAGGGACTCATAAAACATGTCCACAAGTATTGACACATAAACAAGATAGAATACATGCTAATCATGAATTGTGAATTTTCCATGTTCGAATTTTGTTCTTTTTAACAAAATATAAACTTCCCTACACTTATCTTTTTGTAAAATACCTTTATATGCAATTAAGACGAAGTTAAGATCAAAATAAAGCATTTTCACAAATTATTCGAAACATGAAAATTTAACAATTATGATTAAGCATATATGACACAAACAAACAAATAAAATAAAAACATCAAACAATTAAAAACATGGGTTGCCTCCCAAGAAGCGCTTGTTTTTGTTCGAGTCACGAGCCTGACTCTACCCTTATTTAACAGAAATAGGGGAGGTTTTCCCTACACTTAGGATTAAGTGCGGGTGAAAGTAGCGATACACACCCTTAGGGTGGAAATATGCCACGTGAGGTGAAGGGGGTGAGTGAATGGCTTCCTTCATCCTAAAACTACCCGGATAATATTGGTTGATGGGTGGGTCGGTTCCTCTTTTGTCTCCTAGAAATATATCTAAGGATGGAAAGGTGTGTAAAGGTGGAGGTTCCGGTTCATCAACACTAGGAAATTCCCTAGAACTAAGAGCAAGGTTATCACTATAAGTATTCAAACCTATATCCTCTAGTGTTGCTTGGTCCAAGGGTTCTACCTCCATTGGGATTCCTAAAGTTTCTTCTACTTCTTCCAGGTAAGTCACGGGCGGTGTGTGTACCTCAAGTGATGGTAGGACTTGTGGGGTATTTTACGGGCTTATGTTACTTACCTCATCATTCCTTGTGTCAAGATCACCTATGTGTTCATCCTGTATTATGGTAGTGCCTAACCATGACATGCAACTAGGTGGCTCAACTCTACCCTCATCCCCAAACAAACATGTTTCATGATCCTTGAAATTTGTGGTCAATTGTCTTGTACTAACGTTTGTTGGGTTGTCTACTCTATAATAATATTGGGCACAATCTTCTATGGTATCCCATGCTTCTTCAGCATTTAATTCCCTAAGGTCCCTATCGGCAAAATCGTTAATGCACATTTGGTCATATCGGTCGACACGATCGAAAAAGATTTGGGTTAGGGATGCTAAATCGAAGCTATGATGAGGGACTATTCGGAGTAAGTTTTTAAAACGAGTCCATGCATCATATATGGGTTCATCTCGATATTGGTTGAACATCAAGATGTCATATGGAGTGGGTGAATTACGTGGTTGGTAGTATGGTGGATTCGCGTTCTCCATAATGGTGAACGGAAGAGTCAATGGAAATTACGAACAAACACACAAAGAAAAATAGATAGACTAAAGAAATCCTAGAAAAATAAAATAAAAATCTCACTAGAAAGGAATCTAGTGAGTAGACCTAATAAAATAAAAATTCAACCTAAACAATAACTATTCCCCGGCAGCGGCGCCAAAAACTTGATGCGTGGTTTTGCGACCTTACAACAGGTTTTACCTCTCGAGGGATCTCAAGAGGCTTGCAATCCCCACCAGGCAGTGTACCTGACCGATGTAGTATAGTGAAGTGGCAAGTACCGGGGGATTGATCGTTCTCTAGGGGAATAGTGTCGTTAGGATTGAAAAACTACTCTAATAGGTCTAAGGGTGAGGGAAGATTCTTTTTTGTATTTTTATATTTTATGGAAAGCAAGTAAAAATCTCGGGTTTTGGAAGGAGAGGCGGAATTAGTTGCTAATCAACTAACCCAAAAACTACTACTTAAACTAATGTGCAGGAAAGTAAACTAGGGTTCTACAAGGGAAGTGAAGCATGTCTACCTATGATGTATTACTCCTTGCTAGCTATCCAATTCTACCTATTGAATTGTCACACCTTGTTTTAATTGACGGGTTGTATTCCTTAATACCATTCGTGGGGGTGTGTACGATCTTCCCCAACTCTATAAGCTCCTACTTCACTCCTATGTCGAGCCGGCTAAGAAGCTCCTAACATGGGATCACTAGAATTCGCTTATGCATTAAATACAACCAATTAACCTTAGTACACCTTGGTTCATGTTTCTTAAGACGTTCAAGCAAGTTACCGTATAGGAGGTTAGCCAGTTTTCTTAAGCCTAACATCGATATCATCCAATCATACAAGAGACAATAGGAAACAAGAATTATAAGCTAAACCAATTAGATCTATTGAAGTTGTCACGCCTTAATTGATGGAGATGGACACACACATCAACAAGAAATCAATAAGATCTAATTAGTTATACACAAGTTTCATACAATCATAGGTAAACACTAGGTGATTTAGTAAAACATAATCAATGAAGAACAAGCAACAATAATAATGGAAGACATAATTAAGATAGAATCAACACACCATTACAAGATGTTTATGGAGTGATTAAGACCTTCTAAGTTGCTGGAAAAACACCTACATAAACCCTAGAATCGGACTTAGGGTTTAGGGCTTGCAAATAATGAAGTTGTGATGTTGTATTTATAGCTGATTTTCTGTCCGCATCGATCTGACGGCGTCAGCCTTTACAAGTGACGGCGTCAGATCCCCTTTTTCACCAAATTGTAGATCTTTTCGTCCCGATTCTGTGGCCTCTTGAATCACCTAAATCCGAGTTCGTATGAAGATTTTATGGCCAAAACAGTAACAGCTACTCCGCGCGCGAGTTGTGATTGTCTTGATTAACTTGTGGCGGTTTCACTAAGGTTCCTTCTCGTGTAAGAATACTTTGACGCCGTCACTCTATATCATCTGACGTCGTCAGGTCTATGATCCTGACGCCGTCACCTTCAAAAATCCTCTGGCCCGTCTCTCTTCAACTTAACACTTGACGGCCTACATCCATTAACACGTGACGCCGTCACAAAACCTTCTGGCACGTCACGTGTAAATTCATATTCATCCTTTTGCCAGTACGTGACGCCGTCACCTACAAAGCGTGACGCCGTCAAGCTCTGTTTCCAGCTTGATTTTTGGAGACTTTGCCGTTCTCTTCACTTTTCGTTCCAAAAACGTCCAAAATGCTTCCTTTTCCAGATTTCTTCTCCAAAGTACCTAAAATGACAAAAGGAACGATTTAGGGCAATATTTGATCAAATAATCACGAATTAGGGCTTAAATGACCCCCTAAAAGCGGTACACTTTTCGTCTCATCACGAGAAATGTACAAAATCGACTGGACCCTCTACTACATTGCCTCCCTCCAACATTCAGCAAACAGGCGAAGAAGAATTCGTACCTCAAGAGACTGGAACTTTTGATGAAGCTGAACATCATGATGATATGACTGTTGATCAAGCTGAAGCTAAAACTTCTCCTCAAAAGGTTGCAATTGTTCCTGCACCACCTGTTGATGCACCTCTCAAACCCACTCCTGAATGGGTAAACCCTGATGCAGCAAAGTTCGAGTGGTTTGAAGAGATGGTGGATGCTTATCCAGACATTCCAGAAGATGAAGCACTAGCAGAAGGCGCAGTTGTGAATTTCACTAAGAGACTGAAGAAAGTAATGAAGGTTCAAAAGCTACAACTGTCCGATATAGTGAAAATCCGCAAAGCAGGCTTCTCCGAATTCAAGACTACAACAACCTCATAACTGGAATTCGAGTATAATCTGGAACAAGTTGCACGGGCTTTATCTGAGAACGTTAACTGGGATGATACAAGATCTTCTCATCAAACCGATAACTTCCAACTTCGTGACTACTCACAACCCTCACCCTTCATCGGTCATGCCTGATTGCGTGGTTTTGTAACCTTACAACAGGTTTTACCTCTCGAGGGATCTCAAGAGGCTTACAACCCCACCAGGCAGTGTACCTGACCGATGTAGTATAGTGTAGTGGTAAGTACGGGGGATTGATCGTTCTCCACAGGGAATAGTGTTCGTTAGGTATGAAAGGCTACTCTAATTAGGTCTAAGGGTTGAGGAAGATTCTTTTTATGTTTTTATATTTTTATGAAAGCAAGTAAAATCTCGGTTTTGAAGGAGTGGGCGGAATTAGTTGCTAGTCAACTAACCCAATTTACTACGAATGCAAATAAAATAAAATAACAAAAATGAAATGTGGTGAGAAACTTATGTGTAGAGAAATGTGTTTACTTAGATTTCCTTACTCCCTAACTATCTTTTACCGGTTAATTAGTGTGTATTAGTCGCGTGGATGACGGGTGTATTCCTTAATACCATTCGTGGGGTGGCGTACTTACTTCCCCAACTCTACAAGCTCCTACTTCACTCCTATGTCGAGCCGGCTAGGAAGCTCCTAACATGGGATCACTAGAATTCGCTTGTGCATTAAATACAACCATAAAAACCTTTAGTACGCATTTGGTTCATGTTTCTTAAGACGTTCAAGCAAGTTACCGAATAGGAAGTTAGCCAGTTTTCTTAAGCCTAACATAGATAAACAATCATCCAATACAACTAACAACACACTAATAACCAATAATCAATAGCTAAGTTTCATTAGATCTAAGCAAACACAAGATAAATTTAGCCTAACATGTTAAACAAAAGACAAGAATAAGATAGAATCAAACAACACATAGACATATTGAATGATTAATTGATAACTTATCTTTCAATGAAACATGGAAGATCTCAAGGCAAAAAGCCCTGAAAAAGTAGCTAAAATCGTCTTAGGGTTTTATCCCAAAATTCCACACACTAAGCTCTCCCTTAATGACAAAAAATTAGAAAACTATATATAGATTTTTGGATCTGACGGCGTCACCTTATGCATTGTGACGCCGTCACCTCGCCGCTTTTAGGGTTCCCGGGTGACCTTCTTGACGCCGTCCCTCTTTAGCTCTTCAAAAATCCATTCTGGCCTATCAAGGCTTGACGCCGTCGGATCATGAACGTGACGCCGTCCCCTTATGATTTAAGCCGTGACGCCCTTGATTTAGTTAAAGCGTGACGCCGTCAGAATTCTCATGCTAACTCACTGGCCCGTCATGAGTAAATTTCACATCCAACTTTTCTTGCCAAGGCATGACGCCGTCCCATGTTAATTGTGACGCCGTCAAGAGTAACTTTTAGCCGATTCTTGAGACTTTGCCGTTTTCTTCACTTTAATGCTCCAAAAACGTCCAAAATGCCTCCTTTTCCAGATTTCTCCTCAAAAGTACCTAAAATGACAAAAGGAACGATTTAGGGCAATATTTGATCAAATAAATACGATTTCGGGCTTAAATGACCCCTTAAAAGCGGTACACTTTTCGCCTCATCAAATACCCTTACACTTGAGATTTGCTTGTCCTCAAGCAAATGCGCTTTTATTCTAATCAAAATACAAGTTAGGGGTCATTTAATGCAAACATAAAAGTAATTACAACAAATATTCGTTCCACTTCAATCATAATAAGCACGGAGATTATAAACTAGCACCTCACAAGTAGTGTTTAGATACTCACATCTCTCAAGTGTCATCAAAATAAATCTCATAAATGAAAACGGAAAATATCTCTCACTACCTGTCATAGCAAATAGATTACCATAGGCTTGGGAAAGGATCGAAAACCTCCTCCACTAGGCGTAAGCACCTAAGATAAACTATCAAAGAGGGCTTTTAAATGGGTTATAACGTTAGGTGTAGGGAAAAGGAAAACACGGTTTTGTTGGATACGGGATATTTTACTGGTGGCGAGTTAAAGATCTTGGTCAATTACATGTACTATACAATGTTGCTAAGCCAAGACTAGACTCGATCTTAATGCTAAAAACAAAATAACAAAATAACAAAAACATAAAGATAAACATAAAATGAAACGGGATGGTAGTCCGTATGTTTTTTCTATTTTTCATTTTCTCATTTTTTTGTGTTTTTCTTGATTTTTTTTTTTTTTTTTTTTTTTTTTTTTTTTTTTTTTTTTTTTTTGCATACACTCTTACCCTACCATCCAAAATAATACATCATAGGGGCGTTGCATTCCCCTTACACTTGAATTTTTACATAACTTTACAAATACTAATCTAATGACTCGAATTAAGATAATTGAAAAACTTGGAGTACTTTTAAAACATTTAGCACATATGGGGGTAATAAATGATGTTCTTCCCCATTACTCCATTATACTAGTACTTTACCCACGAGTCCCAATCGTCCCAAAACAATATGTACAAGGATATGACTCGACTTAGCAACCATGTAATCAACTAGATAATTAACTTGGGTTTAAACAAATGTTGTAACAATAATGCACTAAAGATGAGTGCATACAAGGTAGGCTAAGGCGATTTGGGTGTACATTTTAGTGGGGTGTAACAAATTCTTCCTTTAAGTAAAATGCTTAAAGGTCGAAACGAAAAGATAGGCTCTGAGGGGTGTACTAGGGGTATCGTGTACTAAAAATGAGTACAACGCAAAGGGTGTGGGAGAATTACTTGACCAATGTAGCCAATGTAATTATAACAAAAACACAGGTGTAAAACAACGGGTTAATCCTAATGCCTCTTATCATGTAGTAAATCTAACTACACGAATGTAGTCTCACTTGTGGCCTCGGAATGGTCCTAACGCAAGTTCTAGAATCTAAGTGCTACCGGTACACACATCATAGCATAAATGCTTTTCCTACCAATTCTAGGGGCGAACCTCACATATTTGGGGTGGAAAATTTTTTTAGTGGTACGGTTTTTGTGCTAGTCATATAACTCCTATCCGTGAGACGCTCATTAGAACTAAAGTTTCACTCCTATATGTTGTAAAAAATTTTAAATTTGGCACTAAAATTACCCTAATCAAGTATTTCTCTCAGTTTTATTACACATCTATTATTAAACAAACAAAAATCAAGCGCAATTGTATTCTCTAAAATCGTACTTTTACCCTCCCCTTACACTTAAGATGAACATTGTCCCCAATGTTCAAATAATAAGATGTAAAAGCAAAAAGTAAAAGAATGAAATCAAATACTCCCCTGATTCGCTCGTTGGATAATGAAATTACACGGTTAAATCTTCTTCCAAAGAGAATGTTGAAGCTCCATGACTAATGCATCGCCATAAGCTTGATTCCAAAAACATCTCCTTGTCCAAAATAACCTGTTAAACCTGAGAAAACAAACACGAAAACCTGCATAACATCGGCGGGAAAAATCTATATATAAGGATATAATGCTTGTGGAATGATAATTTTGCAGATTCCTGGAGATTATAAGTTGGAGATTTAATAAAAACTTTTTATGAAAACAAAACTTTCAAACATTTCTGGAAATTAAATCTGACGCCGTCAGGTTATAACCCCTGACGCCGTCAGAAATGACCTGACAAAAATTTTCGTTTTAAGTTTCCGGAAAATTTCTGGAAAAACCTTTACCTTACTTCCTGGAAATCCTGCAAAACATCATTATGACTCGATACAAGCATTTGACTCAAACAAACACTAATATGTATGCTAATTTATTATTATTACGATTCATGTTCATATGTGTTCTAATAAACCGATTTAGATTTCCCTTACACTTATCTTTTGCAAAATACCTTTATATGTAGTTAAGACGAAGTTAAAAACAAAATAAAGCATTTTCACAATTTAGTTTTGAACATGAATCAATAAGAATAAAAATTAAACATACATACGGAAACAAATAAAATCAAACAAACAAATAAATAAACACACAAAGCAAATAAAACAAATAAAGTTTGGGTTGCCTCCCAAGAAGCGCTTGTTTTTGTTCGAGTCATGAGCCTGACTCTACCCTTATTTAATGGATAAAGGAGAGGTTTTCCCTACACTTAGGATTAAGTGGGGGTGATAGTAGCGATACACACCAGCTCGGTAGGAGTATGCCACGTGAGGAAAGAGTGGTGGATGAATTATATGCTCAAAGGGGTGTGCTCCTTTCATCATAACCTTACCTAGTTCACTTTGGTCAATGGGTGAGTTAAAGTGTTCTCCTAAAAAGGGATCATTTTCTAACAACTTCGAGAGACTCCTAGTTGGGAATCCATCTTGACCCAATAGACCCGGTTTAAACCCATAATGTTTCTTATGATCAATCATGAATGGGTGATGTAGACATGTAAGGTCATTTTTCACTCCTATATTGTCTTCCTCACTACAAGGCTTAATGTCTACTACCTTAATCTTAACATTACCCGGACTACATGGTTTGATGGGTGGATCGGGACCTAATTCAATTCCTAAGTTCACATCTAAGGATGGAAGATTAGGTAACGGTTTTGGTTTAGGCTCCGGTTCATCAAAACTAGGAACTTCCATAGAACTAAAAGAAAGGTTATGACTACAAGTATTCAAACCTATTTCTTCTAGTTTTGTTTCGTTCAAAGGTTCTACCTCTATTGGGGTTCCTATAGTCTCTTCTACTTCTTTCGGGTAAGTCACGGGCGGTGTATGTGCCTCAAATGATGGTAGGACTTGTGGGGTACTTGGTGGTCTTAGATTTTCTACTCTATCGTCCATCTTATCAAGATCACCTATATCCTCATCATGTGTTTTAGTAGGATCTAACCCTAACATTTTCCCAAGTATCTCAAGTGCTTCTCTAGGCATCTCAACTTCTATGTCCGAATCATAAGGATCATCCTCAATATTCTGACTGCTATATTCAAACTGCCTAAAAGATTCATCATGTGTTTCTTGAGATTCGACGTCATCAATCACAAAACCTAGGTCTTTTTGATCAATGTGATCATGTTCGGCTAAATCCTCCGTCACATCAAGGTCACCTATGTGTTTGTTTTGTACTATGGCATTACATGACAACCACTTAGGTATCTCAACACTAATGTATTCATCCCCAAACAAACTTGTTTCATGATCCAGGAAATTTATATTCAATTGACTTGTACTAACGTTTGTTGGGTTGTCTACCCTATAATAATATTGGGCACAATCTTCTATGGCATCCCATGCTTCTTCAGCACTTAATTCCCTAAAGTCCCCATTGGCAAAATCCTCAATGCGCATTTGGTCATATTGGCCAACACGATAGTAAAAGGTTCGGGTTAGGGATGCTAAAGCGAAACTATGATGAGGGAATTTTCGGAGTAAATTTCTAAAACGAGTCCATGCATCATATATGGGTTCATCTTGATATTGTTTGAAATTCGAGATGTCAATAGGGTAGAATGGCCTTTGTGGTTGGTGGTATGGTGGATTCGCGTACTCCATAATGGTGAACGGAAGAGTCAATGGAAATTACGAACAAACACACAAAGAAAAAGATAGACTAAAGAAAACCTAGAAAAATAAAATAAAAATCTCACTAGAAAGGAATCTAGTGAGTAGACCTAATAGAAATAAAAATTCAACCTAAACAATAACTATTCCCCGGCAGCGGCGCCAAAAACTTGATGCGTGGTTTTGTAACCTTACAACAGGTTTTACCTCTCGAGGGATCTCAAGAGGCTTACAACCCCACCAGGCAGTGTACCTGACCGATGTAGTATAGTGTAGTGGTAAGTACGGGGGATTGATCGTTCTCCACAGGGAATAGTGTTCGTTAGGTATGAAAGGCTACTCTAATTAGGTCTAAGGGTTGAGGAAGATTCTTTTTATGTTTTTATATTTTTATGAAAGCAAGTAAAATCTCGGTTTTGAAGGAGTGGGCGGAATTAGTTGCTAGTCAACTAACCCAATTTACTACGAATGCAAATAAAATAAAATAACAAAAATGAAATGTGGTGAGAAACTTATGTGTAGAGAAATGTGTTTACTTAGATTTCCTTACTCCCTAACTATCTTTTACCGGTTAATTAGTGTGTATTAGTCGCGTGGATGACGGGTGTATTCCTTAATACCATTCGTGGGGTGGCGTACTTACTTCCCCAACTCTACAAGCTCCTACTTCACTCCTATGTCGAGCCGGCTAGGAAGCTCCTAACATGGGATCACTAGAATTCGCTTGTGCATTAAATACAACCATAAAAACCTTTAGTACGCATTTGGTTCATGTTTCTTAAGACGTTCAAGCAAGTTACCGAATAGGAAGTTAGCCAGTTTTCTTAAGCCTAACATAGATAAACAATCATCCAATACAACTAACAACACACTAATAACCAATAATCAATAGCTAAGTTTCATTAGATCTAAGCAAACACAAGATAAATTTAGCCTAACATGTTAAACAAAAGACAAGAATAAGATAGAATCAAACAACACATAGACATATTGAATGATTAATTGATAACTTATCTTTCAATGAAACATGGAAGATCTCAAGGCAAAAAGCCCTGAAAAAGTAGCTAAAATCGTCTTAGGGTTTTATCCCAAAATTCCACACACTAAGCTCTCCCTTAATGACAAAAAATTAGAAAACTATATATAGATTTTTGGATCTGACGGCGTCACCTTATGCATTGTGACGCCGTCACCTCGCCGCTTTTAGGGTTCCCGGGTGACCTTCTTAACGCCGTCCCTCTTTAGCTCTTCAAAAATCCATTCTGGCCTATCAAGGCTTGACGCCGTCGGATCATGAACGTGACGCCGTCCCCTTATGATTTAAGCCGTGACGCCCTTGATTTAGTTAAAGCGTGACGCCGTCAGAATTCTCATGCTAACTCACTGGCCCGTCATGAGTAAATTTCACATCCAACTTTTCTTGCCAAGGCATGACGCCGTCCCATGTTAATTGTGACGCCGTCAAGAGTAACTTTTAGCCGATTCTTGAGACTTTGCCGTTTTCTTCACTTTAATGCTCCAAAAACGTCCAAAATGCCTCCTTTTCCAGATTTCTCCTCAAAAGTACCTAAAATGACAAAAGGAACGATTTAGGGCAATATTTGATCAAATAAATACGATTTCGGGCTTAAATGACCCCTTAAAAGCGGTACACTTTTCGCCTCATCAGTCATGCCCACAATCCCAAGATACCCAAAGCTTACTTCTTCAACAATGACTTGGAGTATCTGATTTATGGCAATACCAATCCAGAAAAGCGATATGCTACTTCCCTCACAAAGTTCAAGGCAACAACATATGTGTTAGAAGGATTTGAAGAACAGATTAGCGACTTATTCAGCAACTCGATTGCCGAATACAATGATGAAGCTGTTCTGGGAATCTTTCACTGGCCTGATATGAGGAAATGGTTTTACAAATGGAGACTTACTTTTACCTCAAAGCATAAGGTTTACCACAAAAGTAGGATTCTCTCCATTACAAGTGCTGAGACGGAGTCAAAGTATGGGTATAATTTTCTGACCAAGATCACAGTAATACACATTCAACAAAGCTGATTATCCCTAATTGAATCTAAACGAAATTGAAGATATGTACTTACTCAAGATCCAAGGGAAACTCGAGCATCTTCCTGGTCGTCTCCAATACGACATCATCAACTCTATTCTGATTTACATCCGAAGTATTGTGATCAGAATAAGAGTCGAAGATGTTCATCTTAGGGTTGAAAGTTACCAATAGCAGTTGAATTTAATCAAACCTGATATTCAACCTCCGGGTAAAGCAGAAAAGAAACCATATACCTTCAGCGACAAACCATTTGGAGTAGTGTTAGTCAGATCTAGCAGACCTAAGTTCATGGGCTATCAAGACATTCATAAGTTTAGCGATGAAACTTTGGTACAAGTTAGGGCTGAACTTGATCACATTCTGGAGAATCCTGCACAAGGAAGGAAGCAGGGTTGGCTGAGGCACATGACTTGGAAGAGAAGCAATGTGAAGCAAGCGGTCAAATTCTTGGCTCGAATTGACCACCGGCTTAAGTATCGGGTGCAGATGAGACGACTTGAGAGTTATGTGGGTGGACGAGCTAGAGATCCAAAGATTCTCACTTTCCGCCATCCAGAGTGAAACCAATGGTATCATTGTCAATTTTTGTCATAATTCATCAATTATTTATCTATGACTATTGCATGTGCATAGATAACAGTGCACAACCCGTACTTGTAAAGAAAGGACCCTGAGGTACGCTTCAGTGCCTCAATCCTTAACTAAGGAGCGAAAGCTTCTTACTTTTGAGTAGAATTAACAAGAATTTTCTAAGTTTTTCAAAATTCTGCTCAAAAGAACAAGTATTCCCTTGTTAAGGGGGAGTACTTGAAACTAATATCTTTGTTCAAACCACGAAAGTTCTTATTGAAATTCTTCCCGTAAACCTCATAAAGCATATTTTAATCAAAAGTTTAACAAAAATAACATGAATATGCTATTTTTGAGGGGGAGAAAAAGTATGTGATTAAAATATGGTAACTCAAAGTTGAAATCTCGCATGAGCTCGACTCATATTGTACCCTCGAATTGATGAATATCAAATGTCAGTAATTGAAAAGACATGTCCTGGACGAGTAATAATTTCAAGCCGGTTTATCCGGTGATGTAAATGTGTCTCGCAAAGGACTTGTCTGAGTAGAATGTACCGATTTTGAGAGATTCTTCTTTGAATATGACCTGGACGGGTAATAATTTCAAGCTAGTCTAACTAGTGATGTAAACATGTCTCGCAACGGTCATATTCATTGAAAATCAATCAATTCAAAAAGTGCTAACTCTACCCGACATGTGCAAATTTACTTTAAACACTTATGAGCACATGTTAAGGGGGAGTATTTCTGAAAAATGCAAAACTCTCAAAGTGTAAACAATATAAGTTTTACACTCATAAACACTTTGAGAGATTTTTCAAATAATTGGTTTTATGGCAACATAGGATAGTCATGGAGATATAAGGTGACTAAGTAATAGAAATTACATCCTATGATCCGCCAGAGCAGTAGGGATCTACCCATGGACAATACCAATAGTTAGAACTAGAAAGTCCTTAGGTATGATTAAGAAAAAAGGAGTAAAGAAATGAACGGAGAAAGAAGGGGTTGAAGAATGAAAAAAAAGTAAAGAAAAGTGTGAAAAGAAATAGCCCTCCATATGTTCAACCTTAGGGCAGAAACCGGGTTCAATTCATATGCTACTGGTTGTTACTAAGGTGACACCGGTTTTAAAGATTAAGCTGTCATGGACCCACTGACGCACTACACTAAAACTTCTAGCCACTCAGGTGTCTCTCAAAAGACACTTGTTTCATTTCACACGGAGAACCCTTCATTCTCTATCGACTTCTCACTCCGAGATGTGTTGATATTGAAAAGGAGGCACTCTGCTCCATGCCTCCGACGACTGAAACCAATAAGCACTTAATCGAGTATAGAGCCGCGAGATACATAAAAAGATCTCATAGGAACACTTAACATTTCTACACTGGTTGTTCAACAATAAGAACACCAGTTGTATATTACCAGAGTCCTACGCAGATCTTAGTAATCTGCCGAGAACACTCATGAGAGAACTCACAATTGTGATTCTCAGTGATTGAGTGGAAATTCCTGCCAGGGTCAACATCAAACAGCCCTGACAGCAGGTCACTTCGGTAATCCCTTGTGGATTACGCTTAGTGTTCTTGGTGGTAACAAACGGTCTACAGTCGTGGAGTGATACTTCGGTATACTTCAGCGGCTCACCTGAATCGTTGATACACTTCGGTGTATCTGTGTTAGCTCTTTCGAGCGCATCCGGTTCAGGAACGGCCTTGGCAAGGATGAGTGTGTAAATACTCATCACTTTTATACCCATTTAGACTAGAAAACGACCAAAAACACCCAAATATTACTGCAGATATCCTTGTTTTGTGTTTTTATGTGTTTCAGGTACAAAAGGATTGAAAACAGGGCAAAAACAGACAAAACCGAGCACAAGATTGGAAATGCGTGAAAAGCCGAGGACGGGGACGAAAATTACGAGTTTGGACCAGGATTATGCTCAAATTGTCAAAGTCAACCCTCAGAAATATCAAAAGGGTCAATATTGGTCCTTGGACATATTTTCAGAATGTTGCATAAATGGTCCCCGAACTTTCAGATGTTACAACATAAATCCCTAAACTCTAAACCTAAATAACCTACCAACCAAACCTTTAACCCAAAATAAATAAAAACTCAACCATAACTAATCCTAACCCTATCCAACACACCTAAGCCCACACCCAAAAATTAACCCAAACCCGGCCTTCCCTTTCTTTAGTTAAACACCCAGGTCAAACCCAGGGTCAACCCTTCTTCCAAAACCATCAAACCCCGCCAAAACCACCATGTCCAATTCCCCAGGCCAGACAATCATGTGTTCCCATACCCCTTTTTCTGAGACACGCCAACCTCCCCCTCCTCTTAGCTACTCACTACAACTCCTACGTGTAACACCCCAACCCGACAAGGGTAAAGATATCACAATAATGGTTTCATATCAGATCCAAACAAAGCATACATCTATAGTAATACAAGAATTCTCAAAGGTTACAAATGAAATACAGATATTACAGGGTTACAAATGAACTTCCAATAAGTACTAATTCCGAAATAATAATAACTTCTAGTCATTTCTAAATTCAGAACAGCTATCAAGGTCTTCTAAGTCCAACGTACTCTCCACTCATTCCCAGCTTCCTACTAAACCTGCCGCAGGAAAAGAAATGCGGCTGAGCTACGAGAGCTCAGTGAACAGATATAATGATAACAAACAGTAATAGAGAATAGTACAGAATAACATAAACAAAGGTCAAACAGATGTAATATGGTTCAAGGGATAAGTCAATGAATAAGTATAAAGGGAAGAGAAAAAGGGATAGTAATCCACCACGAGCCCAGAAACAGATCATATCATATCGTAACCATAAATCTTCAAATCATATAGAGGGGAGACCTCTCAGATAATCAGATAATATGAGGGGTGTCCTCATTCTTCAAATGGAGTAGCTAGCTCCCAGATATATGTGAAGGGCATGTATAGCACACAGTACCAATCACCAGACAATAATAATCAATCATGTTAAATCCACTAAACAGATCAGATCTAGGATGCATCCATACGCCCCCGCAGATAAATAGTGGCCAAAATAATATAATGCGCATATCAGATAACGGATAAGGGGACGTGGCGGAACATCACTCTACCGCCCTAGAGTCATGTCATTGGTGCATCAATGACACGACCATGTTACCTTCATGGCTAGGAAACAGATTTTGGCTCGGGTATCAAACTAAGAGTCAGATATCATATCAAATCAGAATGTCATAACAGATGGCTCATAACAGATAGTTCATAACAGATGGTTTATATTAAATATCATCAGAAGTAGTACCAAAAGTCCAAATCAGAGTTTATCAGATCAAGGTTCATATTAAATAATCAAGTCAATGTTCAGATCAAAATTTCATTTCAAAAGTTTCCATCAAAAGTCCATTTTAAACAATCCTTTATTCATGATTTCCATAAAACGATCCTTTAGAGTGGTTTTCATAAAAATAATCTTTCAAAACGGTTTTTATAAAGATAGTCTTCAAAATATAGTTTCATAAAAGTTAGTAACATTTTATAAATGTAGTTTCGCATCATTTATAAACATCCTTTTTAAAATGGTTTTCTCAAAACATTTCCATGGTATAATTCAAAAGGTTTTCATAACATAGGTTTATAACAGAGGTCATATCAAATGGAATCAACAGAGAAGGTTCAAGCAAAGGGAATCATAGCAATGGCATCAGTTCAGAAACTAACAGATCAGAAAATGAAAGAGATCATGAGAAACCTTATTGGAAAGGTCAGAATATCTGTACCTTAGACCGCAAGTGGAAACACAAATAGAAACATAAAGATCGGAATCAAACTCCTTCTTCAGCGAATCTACACGAATACATGATCGTCTTATTATTAATATCTTATTTAAATCAGATTACTTATTTTAGTCGGCTTTCCATTTTTAGTAACTTTCCTTTTATAGCAGCTTTCAAAAATAGTAACTTTCCAAAAATAGTAAGTTTTCATAATTAGTAGGTTTCCATTTTTAGGGACTTCCTATTTTTAACAAGTTCTCCGATTTAATAACGTTTAGGGTTAAAAAATATCAATTGGATAACCTTTAGACTTAATATCTTATTTTAGTTTAGGGTTTAATAGGACACCTTTAACAATTTTAGGGTTTAAACTGCCATTTATTAAAGTTCAAGGGCTAACGTGTAAATTATATATTTTTGTGAAGTTTCTCATATTTTATATATTCTAATCACCTCCTTAAATGTGCTATGCACTAAACCCTAATTTACCCCGACCTTAGTCCTTTTTATTTACCCAACTTAGTGTCGCAATTTCACATAAAATCACACTCTATGTACCCTCCTTCGACCCACATAAAGGACAGCACACCAGCCTCACTTGACCACACAATTTGACCCACCATACACACACACTCGAAACCAGCCATATCCCATGTACACGCCCCATTTATTCACATAAAATCACAGCCCATGACTCTAGTTTTATCCCTACATTAATGCTACATGCACATAACCAAAAAAACTCATAATAAATCACCACATAACCCACCACACCACAGTAACATGCGGACCACATTTAACCCTCCATACACACTCATATTTCGACCAGAACTTGCATGATATTCCTCCTTATTTTCAGTCCATGCCACACGACCAAAACATCACATAAGGTTTCAACACACTCACTACACAATGGCAGTATACAACCCACATTTTATACTCGAAAAACCCTATTCGATCCCTTATTGACTTGACCCATTATTCCCGACTCCAATTAACCATACTCCTCGACATCATCAAGACCCATGCATAGCCTATTATTTCATGCGACAAACTCACTCTATATGTAATAGTTTTCCCCAGACTTTAGCTTGTATATTAGTGCTCTAATAGGTGTCCAAGATTAGATTTTAAAGACTCAAAATGTCACTGATTGAAAGTAGCAATTTAGACCCCAGTATCGACCCATGTTTTCATCATTTTAAGTGTTCTTAAATTCATTAGTTTGTGTAACATGTATCCAGGTTGAATAGGCTGATTTGAAAAGGAGTTTTAAAACCTTAGGTCGACACATATTTTTAGTATTTCATGCATTAAAATCTACTCTTTGGTGTGATCAAAAGGGCTTTTCATTCGTATGTACATTAGATCGACCAAAGCTGTTTTTAGGTTACAATATTATTAACATGTCATACATATATATGTCGAGCAAAACAAGGTTAAAAATGGTGATACCTTTGGGCGATTTAGAGGGGAGGAAAAACAAGAATGAAGGAACTCCCACCTAGAACATGAATCGATCAAACAAAAGTCTCACGAACCCAGCAAGACTACGATCTAATACCTTCTTGTACCACCCTAGGATCGGATAGAGAAAAGAGCAGACTGCCATTTGTGTTAGGGTTTTAAAGAGAATATGTATGTTGTGTGGTTGTCTATTTCGGCTAAGACAAGAATTGAGTGGGAGATTGAGAGAATAAAACTCCTGGTGCCGCCACTTTTAGTTTAGGGTTTTGTTTTGAGTTTATTTGTGTCGTGTAGTGTATGGGTGAAGTTAGTAAATTATGAAGTTCGGTTATTATTCAAGGGACGTGTGGGCTTATGAACGAAAAAGGAAGGTGTGCACATTTAGTGGGATTTGATTGATTTCCAAATCAATCACAAGTCAAACTCGAATTTAGATGGAAATCGGGTATAGATAAGTTGTAACACCTAAAATATATTCGGCTAGGGAAAAACTTATAAGCGTGTGATATGGAATAATTGTGCACAATTTATTTACCATAAGTTTTTATTTATTTTGAATAAACGTTGGTGGTTCAAACATTAACGAATTTAAATACTTAGGTTATGATCGTTATTCGTTCTTCAAAAGTTTAAAATCGTAGGGGTATTTTGGGAATCGTTACATTTTCAAAAATTTTGGGTTTTACAACTCTTCACCTCTGGAAAAAAAAATTCGTCCTCGAAAATTGAAGTGAAGCAAAACGGAAGACACAACGGACTGTGAACGGAAATGTGAAGGACTTGTTTCTCATGACTCTATCTTGTTGATCAAAATAGCTTCGGCTTCCTCAGAAAAGACATACCATACTGAATCAAGATCAAAAGGACAATATACCAAACGTAATAAATGATAATCATATTGTCTCCGAAGAGATACATGGAATTTGAAGGATTTGACGGACATGCCGTCCATAGAATTTGATTAGACAAATCAGATGAGAACGTACAGAAAATAGATTGTCGATAACATCAACCGGCAGAAAGCTCTACAACAATACCTAAGATTTTTATCGGAAGTGCAGAGGTCAGCAAAACGCGTGACGAGAATCCAAACGTATCAAGTCGCATCACGGTGAAAGCATATTAAACGCATAGGTAGAATGAACCTAAAGTCTCACTAATCACGGATAATCTAACGGAGATCAAATTCTAAACTTCTTAGGTACTCCCCAAGATATCCTATGCCCACAACAAGTGCACGTTATATGATGTAAGTATTATCACGTTGGCCAGACGTCATAATACTGGCATCATATAAATATGCCCTCATGATGGTCATACTTTATCTCAAAGTCGTAATCAAAACCACCTATCTTAATTCACCTAGTACTTCTATAGTCTCAGAGGTCAACCAAAATCGAATGCCATAGTCAAGAGGGAAAACGAAACTATTCGCAAGAGTATCAAAGCTCCAGATTGCCTAACAGAAGTGAGGTACGCCGTCACAAGCATCATATCTTCCACAATTCGCCAAAATCTCTCAAAACAAAGCCATCACCGAACATACGAAAATAAATACGAACTGAAATACTTCTAGGGAACTTAAATCATAAGAGGATCTTATTACTTTATAACGAAACTTAAGAGGGTCAACGGAAATGAAAGTTAGTCGCCAATAACTTCGGCCTTCATAGAATCAATTCTTCCAAACATAAAGGGCCTGTTTCAAATTTTCGTTCGTTCAACACGTCCAATCTCTTCAAGTCCGGTTAATCTGTCTTCGTTGTCCATCAATCGGGAAGTGAAACCAAAATCGGGAACTTGTGTCTGGTTCGTCGAGCCTCCTGCAGTTCTTCTTTGGAATGTGATGGAGTCATGTGAATTTCGGGCACGATCTTTAAATCTCTTCATCATCCAGTCTGCTTCCGCTCTCAATTCATCTTAGTACAACCAAGATGAATAGGGAAATGAGACTGCATGTCTTCATCAGCTCCAGGTTCGCCATCTTGGCTAGAATCTCTTATTCTGCATCGCCAACCCTTCTACCTTGTAAGGAAAGTCTTCACTCTTCAGGGTGGCCGCCGTTGTTGTCTTGATGCGCTTCTAGTTGTCTTGATGCATACGAAAAACTTTCTGTGCAGCATGGGAGTATTACCGAGTCTCTTTCTGAAGTATCCCAAAATTGTTCCGCCCGAGGGTAAGGAAGCTAATTTCTATTTCAACTTTTCCAAAACTCCATTCTAAATCAAACTAAGCTGTTTCTCTCGGTTCACGAAATTTCTCAATGGTATCGCAACTCGTGAACATCATCCAGAATTCTTTTGCAAGGTTCAAAAAGGTTTCAGTTCTCCATTCTGTTATCGGTCTTGACCAATTGGTGATAGTTCTCAAAACTTGCGGGATTTAAAGAGATATCCTCAATTAAGAACGTCGTTGTCTCAACAAATATCAATCTCTCAGAATGCACAAATGGTCGACGAATTTCCTAACAAAGTGCAAAGATGATTTTTCGTGCTCTTCCTCGTCTCCGAACGTACTATTAAGTCATACAATGACCATTTGCTCAGTACTCACGAGAAAATATCATTTATCAAATTCTCAAAATCGTCAGAGCTTTAGCTAATACTCTTAGCATCACTAACCGTCATAGCAGTCGTTTTCGAATACGGAAGGCGATTTCAAGAATAAAATCAATTCATCAGAAAGGAAACTTCGCGCTCTGAATTTAAACAAAACACATAGTCGTTCCAGGGTGGAGGAATATTGGCTCTTAACAGTAATACGGTTCAGCTATCTCCAATCACCATCCTTCTCTATCGCGAATGAAACTAAAACACGCCCAAAAAATACACTTAAGTAAACTCACCTCCTGGTCTTCGGTTGCTGCTCTTCCCGGTTGCTCCAATCAATTTGTATGATCCGAAAGACATCTTCGTTTAGTGACTAGAAATATCTCGGTATCATGTCAAATCCTACTTCACGCTCCGATGGAAAATTTTTGGTGGTTCTACCAGGAATCATATTCAGAAAACGCAGGGTGTCAAATAACGTTCAATACAAGGTTCATGCTCAGACGACTCAAAGTGCCAATTAGCTTCCAAGATAAGGTTCATTCATTGGTGTACGAAATGGTTTCTAAAAAAACTTTATAACCGCGAAAGTAACATACGAGTCTCCAGAGTAATAGCGAACGTTTAACAATTGGTAATCATGGTAGGGAGTTCAAAAATGGTTTCAAACACCGAAGGTGAAACATAGGAGGATAGTCGTCAATGATCAATCAACCTATCCTTTATCAGAATAAAATCAAAGTTACTATCCAATGAAAACAGATCGTCCACGCAAGTCTTATCGTTCAAAAGTGAGAGGAAAAAATTCTCATACTCGTGGTTAAAACACCACAAGGCTTCTCATGGGAACAGAGATGTTTAAGACGGACTCAAATAGGATCAGAAGATTTATAGATGATTATCAAAAGCAAATAACAGAATGTATCAGATAGGTCATCGTCATGGAGATTCTCAGAATGCCCGAAGAGGCATCAAAATGATTAACAAAAGAATCAGAGGTCGGAGTCGGAAATTTAGGTGGTGCAAAGCGTGAGCTTTCAATCTCCAAAAATGATCTCAACAAGCAGGGCACGGATCAGAGTGATGCGGAAGCAATGATACTTAAACAAAAGCCTTATAGTCTACCCATTCCTCACTGATCAAAACTTAAGTTCCTATAGGGAAATCCTAAAGCAAATCTTAAAGGTTCTCTGGTGAGCGCCTACAGTGGAAACTTAGTGGTCTAACTTACACAGGTCAAGGGTAAATGCATTACGAGTCGCAGCCTGTCGCTCTGATACCATAAATTGTAACACCCCAACCCGACAAGGGTAAAGATATCACAATAATGGTTTCATATCAGATCCAAACAAAGCATACATCTATAGTAATACAAGAATTCTCAAAGGTTACAAATGAAATACAGATATTACAGGGTTACAAATGAACTTCCAATAAGTACTAATTCCGAAATAATAATAACTTCTAGTCATTTCTAAATCCAGAACAGCTATCAAGGTCTTCTAAGTCCAAGGTACTCTCCACTCATTCCCAGCTTCCTACTAAACCTGCCGCAGGAAAAGAAATGCGGCTGAGCTACGAGAGCTCAGTGAACAGATATAACGATAAAAAACAGTAATAGAGAATAGTACATAATAACATAAACAAAGGTCAAACAGATGTAATATGGTTCAAGGGATAAGTCAATGAATAAGTATAAAGGGAAGAGAAAAAGGGATAGTAATCCACCACGAGCCCAGAAACAGATCATATCATATCGTAACCATAAATCTTCAAATCATATAGAGGGGAGACCTCTCAGATAATCAGATAATATGAGGGGTGTCCTCATTCTTCAAATGGAGTAGCTAGCTCCCAGATATATGTGAAGGGCATGTATAGCACACAGTACCAATCACCAGACAATAATAAATCAATCATGTTAAATCCACTAAACAGAACAGATCTAGGATGCATCCATACGCCCCCGCAGATAAATAGTGGCCAAAATAATATAATGCGCATATCAGATAACAGATAAGGGGACGTGGCGGAACATCACTCTACCGCCCTAGAGTCATGCCATTGGTGCATCAATGACACGGCCATGTTACCTTCATGGCTAGGAAACAGATTTTGGCTCGGGTATCAAACTAAGAGTCAGATATCATATCAAATCAGAATGTCATAACAGATGGTTTATATCAAATATCATCAGAAGTAGTACCAAAAGTCCAAATCAGAGTTTATCAGATCAAGGTTCATATTAAATAATCAAGTCAAGGTTCAGATCAAAAGTTCATTTCAAAAGTTTCTATCAAAAGTCCATTTTAAACAATCCTTTATTCATGATTTTCATAAAACGATCCTTTAAAGTGGTTTTCATAAAAATAATCTTTCAAAACGGTTTTTATAAAGATAGTCTTCAAAATATAGTTTTCATAAAAGTTAGTAACATTTTATAAAAGTAGTTTCGCATCATTTATAAACATCCTTTTTAAAATGGTTTTTCTCAAAACATTTCCATGGTATAATTCAAAAGGTTTTCATAACATAGGTTCATAACAGAGGTCATATCAAATGGAATCAATAGAGGAGGTTCAAGCAAAGGGAATCATAGCAATGGCATCAGATCAGAAACTAACGGATCAGAATATGAAAGAGATCATGAGAAACCTTATAAGAAAGGTCAGAATATCTGTACCTTAGACCGCAAGTGGAAACACAAATAGAAACATAAAGATCGGAATCAAACTCCTTCTTCAGTGAATCTACACGAATACATGATCGTCTTATTATTAATATCTTATTTAAATCAGATTACTTATTTTAGTCGGCTTTCCATTTTTAGTAACTTTCCTTTTATAGCAGCTTTCAAAAATAGTAACTTTCCAAAAATAGTAAGTTTTCATAATTAGTAGGTTTCCATTTTTAGGGACTTCCTATTTTTAACAAGTTCTCCGATTTAATAACGTTTAGGGTTAAAAAATATCAATTGGATAACCTTTAGACTTAATATGATCAGTATTTTAGTTTAGGGTTTAATAGGACACCTTTAACAATTTTAGGGTTTGAACTGCCATTTATTAAAGTTCAAGGGCTAACGTGTAAATTATATATTTTTGTGAAGTTTCTCATATTTTATATATTCTAATCACCTCCTTAAATGTGCTATGCACTAAACCCTAATTTACCCCGACCTAAGTCCTTTTTATTTACCCAACTTAGTGTCGCAACTTCACATAAAATCACACTCTATATACCCTCCTTTGACCCACATAAAGGACAGCACACCAGCCTCACTTGACCACACAATTTGACCCACCATACACACACACTCGACACCAGCCATATCCCATGTACACGCCCCATTTATTCACATAAAATCACAGCCCATGACTCTAGTTTTATCCCTACATTAATGCTACATGCACATAACCAAAACAACTCATAATAAATCACCATATAACCCACTACACCACAGTAACATGCGGACCACATTTAACCCTCCATACACACTCATATTTCGACCAGAACTTGCATGATATTCCTCCTTATTTTCAGTCCATGTCACACGACCAAAACATCACATAAGGTTTCAACACACTCACTACACAATGGCAGTACACAACCCACATTTTATACCCGAAAAACCCTATTCGATCCCTTATTGACTTGACCCATTATTCCCGACTCCAATTAACCATACTCCTCGACATCATCAAGACCCATGCATAGCCTATTATTTCATGCGACAAACTCACTCTATATGTAATAGTTTTCCCCATATTTTAGCTTGTAGATTAGTGCTCTAATAGGTGTCCAAGATCAGATTTTAAAGACTCAAAATGTCACTGATTGAAAGTAGCAATTTAGACCCCAGTATCGACCCATGTTTTCATCATTTTAAGTGTTCTTAAATTCATTAGTTTGTGTAACATGTATCCAGGTTGAATAGGCTGATTTGAAAAGGAGTTTTAAAACCTTAGGTCGACACATATTTTTAGTATTTCATGCATTAAAATCTACTCTTTGGTGTGATCAAAAGGGCTTTCCATTCGTATGTACATTAGATCGACCAAAGCTGTTTTTAGGTTACAATATTATTAACATGTCATACATATATATGTCGAGCAAAACAAGGTTAAAAATGGTTATACCTTTGGGCGATTTAGAGGGGAGGAAAAACAAGAATGAAGGAACTCCCACCCAGAACATGAATCAATCAAACAAAAGTCTCACGAACCCAGCAAGACTACGATCTAATACCTTCTTGTATCACCCTAGGATTGGATAGAGAAAAGAGCAGACTGCCATTTGTGTTAGGGTTTTAAAGAGAATATGTATGTTGTGTGGTTGTCTATTCGGCTAAGACAAGAATTGAGTGGGAGATTGAGAGAATAAAACTCCTGGTGCCGCCACTTTTAGTTTAGGGTTTTGTTTTGAGTTTATTTGTGTCGTGTAGTGTATGGGTGAAGTTAGTAAATTATGAAGTTCGGTTATTATTCAAGGGACGTGTGGGCTTATGAACGAAAAAGGAAGGTGTGCACATTTAGTGGGATTTGATTGATTTCCAAATCAATCACAAGTCAAACTCGAATTTAGATGGAAATCGGGTATAGATAAGTTGTAACACCTAAAATATATTCGGCTAGAGAAAAACTTATAAGCGTGTGATATGGAATAATTGTGCACAATTTATTTACCATAAGTATTTATTTATTTCGAATAAACGTTGGTGGTTCAAATATTAACGATCATAACCTACTATCTCTTTTCCTGCCAAAAATGGCATTGGACGATTGAGATTGATTTATGCTAATCCAACGATTGGGAAATGTTGAGAAGAGAGAGAAGAAGCTTTTAAAGTGTTATCACTAGTACAGATTTGGCCTACGGTCACACCAAAAATTTGTGACTATATGCATATAGTCACACACGTTTTTTTGGGTGTGTGAGACAAAAAGTCACGCCACCGTAGGTGCTATATGGTCACATTGTTTAGTTTGTGACCGTTTTCATTGAAAAAGAGTGACCAAAACCCGAATATGTGTGACCAATTAGGCACAAGTTTTGTTGGATTTATCAGTATGTGTGACTATTTCCCATCCTATAGCCACATGAATATATAATAAATGTGACGTTTATGATGATTTAGTCACACAACGTGTGTTGTTTTTTACGAGTTAGTCACATACAATTTAAAAAACAGTGGCCAAAAGTGTGAATAAGTGTGACCATATGCTGTTTAAAGTGAAGAAATGTGTATTTTGTGTGAATATTGTTCATCCAATGGTCACGTGAATTTTATGTTTGTGTGGCCTTTTGTAATATTTAGTCACACAAAGCATGTTTGTTTTGGGTATTTAGTCACATACAATTAAGAATAAAGTGGCCAAAAGTGTTAATAAGTGTGACCATATGCTGTTTAAAGTGAAGAAATATGTATTTTGTGTGACTATTGATCATCCAATAGCCACATGAATTTTTTTTGGTGTGGCCTTTTGTAATATTTAGTCACACAAACCATGTTTGTTTTGGGTATTTAGTCACATACAATTAAGCATAAAGTGACCAAAAGTGTTAATAAGTAGGACCATATGCTGTTTAAATTGAAGAAATTTGTATTTTGTGTGACTATTGATCATCCAATTGCCACATGAATTTTTTTTTGTGTGGCCTTTTGTAATATTTAGTCACACAACGAATTAAGCAAACAGTGACCAAAAGTGTTAATAAGTGTGACTATATAAATCTTTTAGTCACATTTAAGAAATCAATATATATAAAAACAATTCAATTATATATCAAAACAAATTCAAATACAATAAAATTGGAATGTATATAACTGAACCAAATATAAAATTGGATCTCCTTTTATACACCAAGGAGTACTAGTCAGCTACAATACGTTCCTAAGTATCTATAATCTTTTCCATAAACAACTAATACATATCATATAAGCAATACTAACTATATGAACCAACACTACTAACTTATAACTAACAGTTGTAACTAATACACTAGCAGTATTAACCTTAACACGCCCACCTGAAGCAGCAGAAAGTGCTGATCTTTGGCTTGCAGCAGCTTTTTCATTTCCACTTCCTCTACGACTACCAGGGTTGTGAAGAGCATTAAGTTCCAACTCGTCTTCAAGCCATTTAACCAAGCTAACAACCTGACCAAGACATCATTTTTACAAGACTCAAGTTACTAGAAAATACCTTCGTGTCAAAACAATATATACAACGTTTCAAGTAAATGCCAACTCACCAAAGGCGGGGTCCCTTGAGAAATACGATTGACAGCAAAACATTGAAGACGGGTCCCTTGAGACACTGCTTTGATATTAGGAACTGATGCCATATTTGGTAAAACCTGCAAATCAGTAACACTGAAGGTGAGACAACCTTGACATAATTTAGACAAAGTGTTAAATGTGTATATGTGGTGCACTTACCATCAAGTTAACCAGTTTGCTAAACTTGTAGTGATCCTTTTTTGCTTCAATCTGATACTTTTAGATGTAACCTGATCGAGCTTATAATATCCTTCTTTATCAGTGATAGATTTCTCAACGCCATCCAGCACAATGTTTACACCATCCACTCCGTTTCCATTAGAATCAATAATACGACCCCCAACAGAAAAACTAGTGACCTAATCAAGTTTAGATACGCATGAGTTAGTCTATTTAATTCAAGAAATTTCAAAACACTTAAACTAGTGACGATTGAGCTTTGACCAGAAATTTACAGAATGCCAGAGAACGGTAAACATGACATGATTTAGCAGGATTTTGTAGTAATGATGATAAGTTACTATCACATGTTAATGTACCTGAAACTTTTCTGATATTATTGCATGATCATGCTGAACAGTCACAACAGCAGAGGGAGGGGAAACATAAAAAACTGTGTTCTCGCCCTTATAGTAAGGTATAAGCTTATAAACCCCTGCAGGTATATCACAAAATGAAGTACAATGATACAATTAGCAAAAAAACAATATAAAAAAACATACACTACAATGAGAGTTTTAGCTAACAGTGACTAAAAATATACTATACATTCCATTTCGGATTTCATCATATTCTTTACCAGGCTAAATAAATACAACATCTTCTTTATTGATTAAGCAACAAAACTCTGTGCCATCGATATGTATACAAGTGAGAAGTAGGGAATACAGTATATTACCGCATGGAATCGACTTAAATTTAAATGTTCCATCAGCATCAGATATGGCATGACAAAGTGCAGTTTTATCTCTAGAGGCATCACCGGAACCCTGTGGGCAGTGAACTTCCTTGAGCAGACCGTTTGAGATAAAAATCAATCCTAATAAACAATTAATATCCTTTTCACTAAGTTTCCCGGGTTTAACCAAAACCAACAGTCAAGTCTTAAATAATAAAAGGACCAGTGGCATGCCATCTACCTGAATCCCCAGCTCGCAACTGCATCGATCGTACACATGGTGCAGCCTTCAAGTCTTGGAAAACAAAGCGACAGCCTTCAGGCATAGTAATTTGAGGGAAGTGTGCCTGTACGAGAACAACATATTGGCATTTGAAAATCGTTGATCACTTAGACATACTTCACACATTCACAAGGTTCATATAACATGACCAGGAAACAAATCTTATATAGTAAAATTATAATGATACGAGTAAATAGCTAGGCTTAAATAATGATGTATACTTACCTCGGCACATCTCTTTAGTAGCACCAATCGCCCTATCCTGTTAACGTCGCTAGCACTTAACTGTTTCTTAAACAAAGGAGTGACCTTCACATTTGATCTAAGACAGGGTTAAAGAGTGCAACAAACCTTTGTGCTCAATAACAAAACCTGCTAATCGTTCACTTATGAAAATGATGACTAGTGTAAATATTTGCATGCTGATATCATAGGATCATCATCAGAAAATATTTAAATCAATAGTGCCCTTATATGCTACTAACCACAAGTAAACATTAATAATAATAGTGCCATTCAAAAGTAGGATACCCTCCAGAAATCTGTTGTAGTTCTTGATCCGTTGCTCTGGGACAGTGTTGGAGAAGTATCTGTATCTCACCTCGAGCCTTTGCAGAGTGAGCCTGAGCTTCAAGAGATGGACCAGCTCCATTATTACTAGGGCAAGAAAGTGGAGTGAGCCTCGAGCCTTTGCAGAGTGAGCCTGAGCATCAAGAAAGTGGAGTGAAAGTGGGATTGAAGAAAGATCGGCAAGAAACATCTTTAAACAAATCACGTTGCCATTCATACTGGATATCTGAATCCCCAGCTAGCAACTGCATCGATCAGAAAATCTTGGAGTAACAGATGCACTGATGGAACTGCTTTGAGATACAATATATGCGTGATTTCAAGAAGCAAATCAGTGAGTATCAATAGTCCTCAAGAACCCAAAATCCAATATACTAGCTTCGTGTAATGATTACTAACAGGCAGAAAACAAAGTTGGAAGTGAACAATTACTTAAAAGCATGTAAAATATATTACTCAATAGGTCAAATCAGTTACTTAAACTTGAATTTGGTTTTCTGAAAAGCGTATATTTTCCAATCCTATCTCAATGTGCGAATAAAAAGGTTCTTTAAAACTAATTTCAGGCGTCATCCTCTTTCAAGAACAAACTTAATATATGAAATGGTGAAAAAAGCAAACTCACCAACAAAAGGAGTATTGCTAATATAGCAGCTTCCAGCAAAAATACCATTTAGTCCTCATAGGGAAATGCGGTTGGTGTGCTGTTGTATGGGGTTTTTAGCTAGTTGTTGTAAAGGGAGATTGGCTACATCTTCTTTCTTCAAATGCTCCTTGCACACACCAACCAACAAAAAAATAGTCATGACCACTATCAAGCAAACATAGTAAAAAAAACATACTTGTTTTGTGGTCACTGCCACTAATAGTTTCTAATTGTTTACCTTTGTTGTAGTAAGTGATTTGTGGATCACAGACACAAACCGGACCAACAATACATCAAACTTTGATTGGCTCAAGTGCCTAAATTAACAAAAACCATAACTATTTCATTTCTTAAAGTGTGTCATTTCTACATCTACTGTAAAAGACATAACAAAATGAAGATATTACAGTTAGTAGGTAACAAAAAATAAGAGTTATGTACCTATAATTGAAGAATTAGTATCCCTCATACATCATCCCCCTCACATATCGTAGGAACATGATTGACCTGTGAACAAAGCACAGGTTCATTAATCGCAGGCTACTCATAACTCAAGGTTGATCGGGTTGCGATTGATGATGGCGGATAAGGCCGGTGCTGACGACAGCCATGACGAGCATCTCCTACCCGCGACACGCAACATCTTTCTTCTTCTGATTTTAGTGGATTTTGATTTTGGTTTTGATTTTGATTTTTAGGGTTTGTGTGGAAATGAAATCAAATGAAATGAAATGAAGATCGATTTGGGGGAAATGAAATGAAATGGTGTTGCCAGTGTGCGGGAGTAGTGAAAATAGTGGGCGGGAGTAGTGAAAATAGGTGACCTAGTTACTATGGAGGGATGATAGAAAATGTAAATTTGATTTTGGGAAAAAAATGTGGGCGGGAGTATTGAAAATATGTGAGGGAGATATCAAAATTTGAAAAATATTGTAAAATCAGTTTATAAAACATTTGAACTATAAAAGCAAAAGTGTGACCATATATGATATTTGGTCACACTGTTCAAGTGTGTGACATATATTTGTCACTTTTAAATGCATATCGTGACTAATACTTCAAACTTACTTTTTAGTTGTCACATATTTCAAATTCATATGTGGCTAAATTTTCAACAAAAATTAGCAGTCACGTTTAAATAATGTGTGACAAACTTGAGTATATGATTTAGCCATATACACAATTACTTCGTGTGACCATATATGGATTTTGGTCACACGTTTCAATTGTGTGACATATATTGGTCACATATGTATATATATAGTGTGACTAATGTTTCAAACTTATTTGTATCCGTCACACGTCCCAAATTATAAGTGACTAAAAAATAAAATAAAAATTTACCAGATACGTATAGTCACAAAAATATTCAAATGTGTGGCTGTAGCCTCATATGTAATTCCGAAATAGTCACACAAGTCGGATCAAGTGTGGCTATTTATTTTATTCTGATACATTTAGTCACATAAAAAAGTTAGTGTGTGGCCGTTCGAAAAACTGCATGTGTGACTAAATCCCATTTTTGTACTAGTGTATTTAAAGAAGAAGAAGACACAGAGAAATATGGTCACTGTTTTTAGACCAAATTTCGTAGTGTAGGATTTAAATTTAGTTAAGCTTTATTGTAAGTTTAAATTCAGTAAAATGTAATTTTCAATTTCAGTTCAATTTAATTTCAAGAAGTTTGTTCTAGTTTCATTGTAATTCGGATTTTAATGTTGATTCAGTAATTCAAATCATTGTTATTTAAACCTTCCAAGCCTTCAGTTCGGTTTCAATAAGCTCAAATGAGCTTATCTTAGCCTTTGTTGAAGTTAATTTCCTTAATTTAGTTTTAATTTTGAAAGTCAAAAAAGAAATAGTCAAATAAGTCAACAGAAAGTCAACTTGGAGGAATAAGCTCACTTGATAAGCTGATCTGGGTATTTTTCTGGCTTATTGGTTAAGTCTGGGTTGAGAGTTAACTCTTGGTTCATTCAGGATCAGCAGGAACCATTTGTGAGTTTAAATTCCATTTTTAGCTTATTTTCTGCTTATTTGTGTTCAGCTATTATTACTGCTTCTTTGTCTGTGATTTGTGCTTCTTAGATTATTAATCACTTAGGTAATCATAGATTAGTGATATTTTACCTTAATTCAGTTAGCTTGTAGTGTATTTTAGTCATTTCAGTGTAGTTAAGGAGTGTTTGGATTTATGTGTTATTGACTGTTGTAGTTGTTGTTTTGATTTATTAGTGGTAGAAATAGATTGCCTCAGTTATAAGTATAACTTAGATAGCATAATATTTATGTTTCATTCCTTAAAATAGTCAAAGTATCATTTAACTAGCTTGAATCTGTCCACTGTTTGTTAATTAGGATTAGTTTTGCATCAAATCAGCTCACAAGTAGTTAATCTAGGTAAATTTGGCTCAACTATAGTTTCTTGTATCAAGTTTAGTAGATTAGAAGCAATCAAAGTTCATATAAGTCAAATTTTCAAAAATTGCAAAAAGTCAAAAATCGGGTTTAAATACAGTTTTTAGCTGCTGATATCAGCTTGATTGTGGCTTAATCAATTAAGCTTAGGACTTAAAATTTGGTTTATAAGTAGTTTGAATAATAAGCTTTAAGTTCATCATCTGGTATTTACCTTTTCAGCTTATTTGTTAGCTTATTTTTTGTCTGCAAGTAGCCCTGTTGCACTGTTCTTAGTCTGCAATCAGTTTTCATTTTTTTTAGCATCTGATCTGTTCCTCTTTTCAATAAGCAATTATGGATAAGATTTGGGCATTTTCAGTTCTAAAGTAGCTTGTAGTATTAGCTTTCTGTATCTGCTTTTTGATTTCCCCAATAAGCTTATTCCTAGCTTATTGGACTGCTGCAAAACTGCTTCTCATTCATTTCATTTCTGTCCTTAATTGAAACTGTGCAGAAGCTTTTCTGCTTATTTCTCTAGCTTAATTGATCTTTTTCAGTTTTTTTAAGTTTCAATTAGTGTATTAATCAGTTTCTGAGCTTTTTGTAATTTTTGGTTAACTTTAGCTTATTTTTAGCTTATTTGAAAACTGCTTATTTGCCCAAAATAGCTTATTAGGTTTAGATAAGCTCTGCTTTTATTTTTCGTAGCTTTTAAATATAATTTTAGATTTTCTTGAATTTTTTCAGATTTTTCCAATTCAGTTTACTATTTTTAATCCTTTTTATTAGTTTCTAATAGTTTTTAATTCATAGAAAATTAAATATTAATCAGAAAAATGTAATTCTTTTTTGTAAAATTTTATTTTGTCATTTAGGATGTAGGAAAAATAATTTGGTATCCTAGGATTAATATTTCTTAGATTGCACGTTTTAGTCTCGCGTTTTCCCGTTTTTAAATTACGCGTTTTAAGTTTTCTTTACGTTTTTAGCCTCGCGTTCTTTAGATTATTGTTTTTATTGTTTATTAAATCGTTTTTAATTTATGTTCAATAATTTTAGCGTAGAAACCCAAAATCCCTTTTATTTCACCATTCAGCACACGCAATCACGATTCGAGATCACGAAATTCCATTCATGCCTTCGTTGGGGATAACGACCCGGGAATACAACTTCCCTTGTATTCCTTGGAAATAAATATGTGTTGATTCCAGCGAATCAATTTTTGGCGCCGCTGCCGGGGAGGGCTGACGCGAATTTTGAATTCTCGTTTATCGTTGCGTGTTTTGAATCTTCGTAAATATTTTCTCACAAAAAAAAAAAAAAAAAAAAAACCCAAAAAGATTTTCATTTCAAAATTTATTTTCCCTTTATATTTTTCAAAATGTTTCTAAAAATCCAAAAATATTCTTCGTATCCCACTTATCCGTTTAATTCTTTTTCTCACCCTCTATCCGTTTAATTCTTTTTATGTCTTCATCTTACAACTATGGTTGTGAATGGTGTGGGGGACCTCTAAATGGTGGAAATTGTCCCGGTTGTAGCATTGTAAATTCGGGAAACGGGTTTGTCTATGACCAAAATCCCTACAATGAAACACCCGACCTTTTCAACCAACCCCCACAACATCATATGGAGACATACTTGTGTGAATTTTGTGGAGGTTGTCCTCATCCGGGATATGATTGTCGAACGGGAGACGTGCTTGTCTATGAGCAGAACCCTTATAACAATCAGACACCATCCGGATTTGACACATCTTCATATTATTCACCGCCACAACAGTTTTACTGTTGTGAATACTGTGGAGGTCCGCACTATAATTCCGATTGTCAAACAGTGATATTATTTCTCAACTCCCTCAGTCTATTGCAATCACGTCCATCCTTCCCTCTCAGTCTAAACCCGAGGACTCTCTTATTATGGGGGATGAGCCTCTTAGCACTGTTCCTGAAAAGGAATCGGACGAATTCATAAAGTCTAGTGCTGAGAACCTTATCCCAATCCCAAGTGAGTCTGAGGATATATCGGACAATGAATGTGATTTGTCTATTTGTAGTGATCATCCTCTTGACACTACTGATGATTTTTTCGGGACGTTTTCTAACCCTCTTTTCAATTCAAATGATGATTTTTCCTCTAGTGATGACGAATCACTTTCTGATGAGGACGTTTCAAATGAAAGTCTCGAAGTCTATTCAAATTCTCTTTTTGAATTTGATGACGAGTACTTTTCTAGCAATAATCCTCTCTTTGATGAAGAGTTAGAGAATGATGAGGTCAATGAATCTATTAATCATAAACTTGATGATATGACCTCAACTCTTAATCCCGAGATTCATACGGACATTCTTTCTCCGACATATGTGACATTGCCCTTTGAGGATCGCCATTATATTGATTTCACATATGTCGTTCGAGTTTTTCTACCTTCCTTCTCTTATAAGGTAGATTTTCCTTTCATTCACTCATTCGGGAGTGAAGACAAATTTTTTGACCCCGGCATCTCAATTTATCATTCTTTTGAGCCGGGTGCATCTCATCGGAGTGGAACTTTCATGTACTTCAATGTTTATCCAAACATTTCGAATGAAAGTCCGATGGAGATTTTCTTTTCCACATGCTTCCCCAAGAACAAATGAATTCGGGGTCGAGTCAAGCTAGTGACTCGGTGAACAAAAACATTAGCATTGCATGGGTAAACGCCCATGTTTCTGTCTTCTTTCTTCTTTCTAACAACTAAGTGTGGGGGAATTCCTCTACTGTGCTTTGTTTTGTGTGTTGTTTGCCCTTGTTTGCAGGTTTCCCTTGGATTGTGATGATTGACGCGCCTGTTTTCAATCCAGCCGCCCAATATCCTATCCTTTTGCTAACGATTATCTAGGGATATCTTTTTAATCCTTTTTTGTGAAAAATGGAGATTTCGTTTCCACACTTGGCTATTAGTATTACCTTTTTACGTTCTAAGTGTCGGCATAATAGCCGGTACTTTGAATATTGAGGGCAATATTCAATTCTAAGTGTGGGGGGGGGGGGGGGGAATTCTCGCGAATTTTGTCACATGTGTACCTTCTAGTGCCCTAGTACCCCCGTTTTGGCAACAAAAATTTTTTTTTAAATTTTTTGTCGTTTTTAGATAAGAAATTGCAATAAAAAAGTAGTGTTAGTCTTGATTAGGTTAGAACAAGGGGAATCCCGACTCTGCTAGAGTGTTGATCTAGCTGCTTCCTTAACGTTTAGACTAAGTTTTTACGATTTGTGCAAATGAAAATGCTAAGCGTAGAGTAGTTGGTTCTCTTTAGAGCTTATATAAGTAATCTATGGCTTTTCCTCCCATAAGCTCTTAATCGGAATAAATTAGTGCTTATTTTCAAACGTTTGAACATACAAAATCATTTTTTCATACGATTTTGAAAAATACTAGTTCAAAGATTTATTTAAAAATTCGGAACAAGCATATGTCATAATAATGTAAAAGTTAAGTAATAAATGTACGTGCTAAAAATCTAAGGTTCAAGATCGGCCCTTGGATCCTTATTTCCGGAAGGCGTTTAGGTCATGGCTACCCTCTTACCCCGGCCCTTGGACCCTTAATCCTGAAAGGCGTTAAGGTCTTGGAACTCTCCGTTGTAACGGCCCTTGGATCCTTTATTCCAGGAAGGTTTAAGGTCTTGGTTCCCGTGAAACTCCGTTAGTTTATGTTGCACAAGTAAAAAAAAAAAAAAAAAAAAAAAAAAATGAAGAAAAAAAAAATGAAAAGAAAAAATTAAATTAAATGAAATGATATTGCAAAATGCAATAAGTTTTGATGTGTTTTGAAACTTGCTTGTTGTGAATTTTAAATCTATCTTTCAACTAGTTTTAGTCAAAATTTTATATAAACGTCGATTTTTGTGATCAAAATTTTGAAAATCAAGCACAGTCACCTAACTTGAATAAATTGTGGGAGTGAAAAGTTAAGTTTCGGCTTACATAGATTATTAGTATAAGTAGTGTTAGCATTTTACAAAAACATTTGCACATTGAGTTTAAGCTTAGTTGGGAGTATAAAAAGAGGATGACGATATCAATTCCCTGGAGACACCCATTTTGTGTGAATCCCGTTCCATGATACCATTTTTGGAAATCAAGCATGTTATCTATTTTTTGTTTTAGTTTAAATTTCTCGCATTGAATAAAAAGTCGAAATGGGGTATACTTGGTATTCTTTTGATCCTTTCATTACTTCATATGATCGGATTACTAAGGACTAGCAATAGTTTAGTGTAGGGGATTGATGAGTGTGTAAATACTCATCACTTTTATACCCATTTAGACTAGAAAACGACCAAAAACACCCAAATATTAATGCAGATATCCTTGTTTTGTGTTTTTATGTGTTTCAGGTACAAAAGGATTGAAAACAGGGCAAAAACAGAAAAAACCGAGCACAAGATTGGAAATGCGTGAAAAGCCAAGGACGGGGACGAAAATTACGAGTTTGGACCGGGATTATGCTCAAATTGTCAAAGTCAACCCTCAGAAATATCAAAAGGGTCAATATTGGTCCTTGGACATATTTTCAGAATGTTGCAGAAATGGTCCCCGAACTTTCAGATGTTACAACATAAATCCCTAAACTCTAAACCTAAATAACCTACCAACCAAACCTTTAACCCAAAATAAATAAAAACCCAACCATAACTAATCCTAACCCTATCCAACACACCTAAGCCCACACCCAAAAATAAACCCAAACCCGGCCTTCCCTTTCTTTAGTTAAACACCCAGGTCAAACCCAGGGTCAACCCTTCTTCCAAAACCATCAAACCCCGCCAAAACCACCATGTCCAATTCCCCAGGCCAGACAATCATGTCCCCCCATACCCCTTTTTCTGAGACACGCCAACCTCCCCCTCCTCTTAGCTACTCACTACAACTCCCACGTGCTCTGAAAAGGCCAGTAAACCCACTATCTCTTTTCCCGCCAAAAATGGCATTGGACGATTGAGATTGATTTATGCTAATCCAACGATTGGGAAATGTTGAGAAGAGAGAGAAGAAGCTTTTGGAGTGTTATTTAAAGAAGAAGAAGACACAGAGAAATATGGTCACTGTTTTTAGACCAAATTTCGTAGTGTAGGATTTAAATTTAGTTAAGCTTTATTGTCAGTTTAAATTCAGTAAAATGTAATTTTCTATTTCAGTTCAAGTTTAATTTCAAGAAGTTTGTTCTAGTTTCATTGTAATTCGGATTTTAATGTTGATTCAGTAATTCAAATCATTTTTATTTAAACCTTCCAAGCCTTCAGTTCTGTTTTAATAAGCTCAAATGAGCTTATCTTAGCCTTTGTTGAAGTTAATTTCCTTAATTTAGTTTTAATTTTGAAAGTCAAAAAAAGAAATAGTCAAATAAGTCAACAGAAAGTCAACTTGGAGGAATAAGCTCACTTGATAAGCTGATCTGGGTATTTTTCTGGCTTATTGGTTAAGCCTGGGTTGAGAGTTAACTCTTGGTTCATTCAGGATCAGCAGGAACCATTTGTGAGTTTAAATTCCATTTTTAGCTTATTTTCTACTTATTTGTGTTCAGCTATTATTACTGCTTCTTTGTCTGTGATTTGTGCTTCTTAGATTATTAATCACTTAGGTAATCATAGATTAGTGATATTTTACCTTAATTCAGTTAGCTTGTAGTGTATTTTAGTCATTTCAGTGTAGTTAAGGAGTGTTTGGATTTATGTGTTATTGACTGTTGTAGTTGTTGTTTTGATGTATTAGTGGTAGAAATAGATTGCCTCAGTTATAAGTAGAACTTAGATAGCAAATATTTATGTTTCATTCCTTAAAATAGTCAAAGTAGCATTTAACTAGCTTGAATCTGTCCATTGTTTGTTAATTAGGATTAGTTTTGCATCAAATCAGCTCACAAGTAGTTAATCTAGGTAAATTTGGCTCAATTATAGTTTCTTGTATCAAGTTTAGTAGATTAGAAGCAATCAAAGTTCATATAAGTCAAATTTTCAAAAATTATAAAAAGTCAAAAATCGGGTTTAAATACAGTTTTTAGCTGCTGATATCAGCTTGATTGTGGCTTAATCAATTAAGCTTAGGACTTAAAATTTGGTTTATAAGTAGTTTGAATAATAAGCTTTAAGTTCATCATCTGGTATTTACCTTTTCAGCTTATTTGTTAGCTTATTTTCTGTCTGCAAGTAGCCCTGTTGCCCTGTTCTTAGTCTGCAATCAGTTTTCATTTTTTTAGCATCTGATCTGTTCCTCTTTTCAATAAGCAATTGTGGATAAGATTTGGGCATTTTCAGTTATAAAGTAGCTTGTAGTACTAGCTTTCTGTATCTGCTTTTTGATTTCCCCAATAAGCTTATTCCTAGCTTATTGGACTGCTGCAAAACTGCTTCTCATTCATTTCATTTCTGTCCTTAATTGAAACTGTGCAGAAGCTTTTCTGGTTATTTCTTTAGCTTAATTGATCTTTTTCAGTTGTTTTAAGTTTCAATTAGTGTATTAATCAGTTTCTGAGCTTTTTGTAATTTTTGGTTAACTTTAGCTTATTTGAAAACTGCTTATTTGCCCAAAATAGCTTATTAAGTTTAGATAAGCTCTGCTTTTATTTTTCCTAGCTTTTAAATATAATTTTAGATTTACTTGAATTTTTTCAGATTTTTCCAATTCAGTTTACTATTTTAATCCTTTTTATTAGTTTCTAATAGTTTTTAATTCATAGAAAATTAAATATTAATCAGAAAAATATAATTCTTTTTTGTAAAATTTTATTTTGTCATTTAGGATGTAGGAAAAATAATTTGGTATTCCTAGGAAAAATTTTATTTTGTCAATTAAATATTTCCCGTTTTTAATTACGCGTTTTAAGTTTTCTTTACGTTTTTAGCCTCGCGTTCTTTAGATTATTGTTTTTCTTGTTTATTAAATCATTTTTAATTTATGTTCATCAATTTTGGCGTAGAAACCCAAAATCCCTTTTATTTCACCATTCAGCACACGCAATCACGATTCGAGATCACGAAATTCTATTCACGCCTTCGTTGGGGATAACGACCCAGGAATACAACTTCCCTTGTATTCCTTGGAAATAAATATGTGTTGATTCCAGCGAATCAGCAAGGATTAGAGAAAGTCTTCACACTATGCTGTTTGACGATCTCAAAGTCTGAACCTGTAAGTGTCGGATATTTTTTGCTAACTGTTTAAATTGCAGGTACTTATGGAGACCAGGAGTTCCACCACCACCACTTCCATCATGCTCATATCATGAAGAAAAGTTCTCACAAAGACTAAGGGATAACAAAAGTTCAAAGAAGTCAAAGAAAGTCAAAGATCAAGGCAAAACAACCTTTCTAAAGTTAAAGAGTGAAGCTTATGAGGTGAGAACTACTTGAAGTATGAAGATCAAAAGTCAAAAGAAGTATGAGCAAGGTGGAAAAGACATAAAGACATCGTGATTAAAGAATGTTGGTTGAAGGCAAACCAAGACATTACCAGATCACATAACACAAGAACAAAAGAACGAAGATACAAAAGACGTCGAAGCCAATGAAGCAAAGATAACGTCAAGCAACCGAGATGACCAATACTTAGGGGGAGATTGTTGGGAACACGTTATAGATTATCAAGTATAGGTCATATTTTGTAATAGGTTGCTTAGGCCTTTATGTTAGGTATTAAGGTTCGGCCTATGTAGAAGGCCCATGGGCTGTGGCCTTGTATTTATCTTTATTTTAGGGCAACGCCACACTCTTGTAGAAAACTATAAATACCCCCTCCCTTGAAGGGAGAGGGTGTTGGTTAATGTTAATCTCATTATTCATTATTCTTAAGCATAACTCTAGATCTAGTAATCTTGTGTGATAAACTTATAACCTAACAAAGATGATCCTAATATGAGTGAATATGAGTAAAAAGTATCTTAGTAAAAAATATGAGTGTTCTAGAGTGTGGGAATTAACGAAATAAAAATAAATAAAACTACAGGAATGAGTTACCTTGCGACATAACGGGCGGAACCATATTTTTGGTTCCGCTTTATCCGTGATGTGTATTTTGGGAGTACCCAGAAAATACAAGGGCGGAATCAAATTTTTGGTTCTGCCATATCCGCCAGTCCAAAATCCTTAACAGGTTGGATTTTTCGACCCCCAAAACCTGTTCAAGTATTGTAATATCTCCTAAAACGTATGTAATTAATTCAATGTGATTAGGAAATGATGAAAAAACAGGTATTAATACACGGATAGCTATAGATCAAGCAGGGACTAACGATTTCACTAATAAAGTTAAAAATGGAAAAATGATAACATCAAGATGTTATCTACCTGCAAAACATGATTAGTTCACATAATCGTCAAATACCAAGTTAACATCCTAGAAATAGTAAAATACACCATACATCACTATTTTTAGAAACTTAGTACCAAACCACTCATAAAACCTCTCATAGTTTGTCTACTTTCTTTTTGATCTTGGACATCATCCCTCCAAGGCACTTGAACATCCCTCTTGTTTGCTTGAACTCCTCTGATTCGTTCTCAATTACTGGAAGTTGTCGAAGGTAGTCACGTGGAGGAAGCCTAGAGTTGGGGAGTCCATCCTCTTCGCTATTTGATGATGATGATGAGGAAGTTGGAGGATGAGGACGTTTCCCTTGAGTCTTTGCTACTCTTTTGTCACTTAATGGAACCATAATGTGATCAACAAGAGAGTAGTCCGGACAAAACCCTTTAGGATTGGGTGGAATGGGAGCAAAGTATAGATGATGTTGAATATTAAGAAACATATTAAACAAATAAACGCAGCGGAAACATCACCTAGAGACGGATCCATATAGCCATATGATCAATCAAATAAATTAATATAACAATTATACCTTTGAAGTGTGATCACGGATGCACCAATCACACCAATATCACCAAGATGGAATGAGAAACCCAAGGGAATCAATAAGGTCGACCCCTTCTAAGAGTGTAATACACTACACGTCCTTGATCACCAATTAGATGCTAGTCTTAACCTTGTAACCTCAATCCTTGCAACACCTACAATAGAAATATGCAAAGTGGGATCAAGAAAGAATAACCCTGGGGGGGGAGGGTTATGAATGCCGTGAGATAAGAGGGAGAGGAGGGAGAGATTTTCTCCTCTAATGTAGTAAGTTATAAAGTGTGATTGATATGATTAATTGTTGATTGATCTTATCAATTATATATTACACTTAGCACCTAGGAAAAGCACCATAAACTCCTCCATACCCCTTCCATAGGCCGGCCATATGAAGGGCCCACAATGTGTTTGCCCATTGTTGGTCTAGTCCAAAAACGCTAAGTCTAACTTAGTTTTAATGGCCCGTTATAGATCCCGAGTTACGTAGTCATTTATATATTGTAAATACGATAATTACAATCTATAAAATGATGTCTCTGTGTATAAGTGTGTGACCCCATAGGCTCACATATGTCTAGCCATATAATTATTTATTATGACACGAGTATACTCCAACAACTCCCACTTGCGACGTCATAATAATCAAGTAATTATACAAGCAAAGGTTAGCGTCTAGCAACACGCCAATGCCCCTAGAAATATGTGATTAGTTTCTTAAACGTCTCATTTTAAATGGTTTATATGTCATCCATCCTTTTGTTACAGATACCATGTTGAACATTAGACATGGATCAAATGTCATTCTAATTGTTCAACTATTATGTTTCTCGATATTGATATTGAACAAGATTACCAAGTGGATCAAGATTCATCTTAATCTCATTTGGGTACGACCATACAAACATCTGTCCAATTCATCGAGGGGCCTAATAGTATCTAACTCCATAACCTATGGAGGAACAAATCATATTTTGACTGCACGTGTCATTCATGTGTTTCATATCACTCATGAAGATGGTTTTTATAACTACCTTATTCAGGACAGCGTTTAACCATATCAAGGAATGAAATTCCATGCATGCAAGACCTACTTGCATCTCAAGTCTAAGGATACGAGACATAACCAATTGCAAGATTCACTCTTGACGCCGATCCATGTAGTGAATACTCGTAGGTTGGGTCAGTGCAATGTTCATCACAATGAACAACATGTGAGTTTGTTGGAATCATCAATTAATATCTATTATTAATAAATATCACCAACACGCTCACATTTGCCTTAATTCGATGATACTCCTGTATCGTCAATTGGCAATGGACAATTTTAGAATAAATAAATTATTCATGGATTAAACATGCAAATATAGAACACATTAGTATAAATGAAGACGGTCATACCAGGTATATCAATTCATTATATAATAAGACTGCTTACAGTTCCATTATCCAAATACTAAAAACAGATATGCATAAGACTACTCACAGGTTGGAATCCAATGTTCCCACCATGATCAAATTATGTTGTACAAGACAAGTAGTCATCTGAGTAAACTTTGAGAATACTTGTTTCAAAACTCATGAAAGGTTTGAATGATGATTGTCCTTTTATGTGTACATTCAAGTACAATACGAGTATTGCAACAATGCATTCCATGTGGTGTTTGAAGCTAGCAAAACACCTACTTTAGACAGTCATCTAAGCAGTTTCTCAAACTGTAAAGTATTCTTAATCTTCTAATGTATAACGCATTAATGCTCTAAGTTGAGCACATCTAGTCAGCAATTTCATCATTCATGATGACATCCTACCACGACTAGGGTTGAGCATCATCTCAGTTAAATAAGCATCAGTGTATTAAAAAAAACAGAGCTCCTCAAATATCCGTAAACGTTTGAACATATATTTGGTCCTTTGTAGGTCCATTATAATGTTTGTTTAACAATTATCTAATGACTTTCAATTAGATATTTGTTGCTATCAACTCATCTTGCATTCATGCAAATGATGTAAATAGTCCAATGCATAATACGACTTACATAATGAATCCTTTAGTTAAACTTAAGGTTTCATTCATGTGTTCAATCTCATCAAGTGAGATTGATCATTGAGACTCCCCTCAATAACGTGTCATATTGTGTTTAGACTTAATAACCGCTTATGTTTATTCTAATAAACACACACACACACACACACACACACACACACGTATATATATATATATATATATATATATATATATATATATATATATATATATATATATATATATATATATATATAACAAGGTTGTATGTCTTATTTTATAAATCCCTTAAGAGAAACTTCATTCCAAGCTAAGGATTAAAGTCTAGCTTAGATGGAATATTGTTTCTAATATGTTAATGACATATGAGATTTAAGAAAATAAATACAGTGCTCCAACTTGCTCTCAGCGTACTTAGGAGTAATCTTATTAATCAAAATCAAATTAATGATTTTATAATTAACTTAAGATCTCTGCTCCTAGATGCATGATCTAATCTACACATGGATTCTTTTATCTTGTATACATAATAAAGATTATATGGATTCATAAACCCTTTTGATTACTCATCGTCCTCGCAAAGGTAATCAACAAGAAAAGTGTTTTGAAATCCTATTGTCATATTTCATTTACATGAAAACAGGTATGACAATTAATCATCTTTATACATTTAATGTTTGTAGGTAGGAAGATTTAATCATAGTCAATTTCTTGAGTACGAGTAAACTCCTTTTACTACGCGTGCATTAAATGTGTGTACAAGTTTTTCCTTTTGAGTCTTCTCATCAAGAAACTCATTCTTAACCTCACAGTCTAACTGATTGGTAAGAGATCAATCAAGCTCCATGAGTGATTCTCTTTCAAGGACTGCATCTTAATATTCATAGTTTTGAGCTATTCATCAGATACAAGATCTAATAATGCATTTCTGTAGTTAGCAGGTTCACTATGATCCTCCAACTTATATCCCTTAGCATTGATATAAAAAACTATATCATTCAGGTGCAAGAGGTATCCTTGCGGATTTATGAATGAGAGATATCAACCTATGGTTTAACATATGCATGTTTAACCTTAGTATGACATTAGCAAGTGTACTCAGAAGGTTGCTCTTGAATAACTTCAAGATCTAAAGGTGCTCCCACTTGCTTTTGTAAGTAGAGACTAATCTCTAGATACTCAGCATCTTGAGTAACAATAAATTGTTTTCAAGTGGGACATCCAAAATACGTCATTAGTTCTTGACTCTAGTTTGTTAATTACTTACTCTTAGGTATTTAACAAATTCAGAACTTCAATCAAGACATAATGAGATTCATCCCATGCCATAATACTGATGAAGCGAAAAGTGTACCGCTTTTAAGGGGTCATTTAAGCCCTAAATCGTATTTATTTGATCAAATATTGCCCTAAATCGTTCCTTTTGTCATTTTAGGTACTTTTGAGAAGAAATCTGGAAAAGGAGGCATTTTGGACGTTTTTGGAGCATAAAAGTGAAGAAAACGACAAAGTCTCAAAATCATGCTGGAAATTACCTTTGACGGCGTCAGGATTATGCCTGGACGGCGTCATGGCTTGGCAAAAGTGGTGGATGTGAAATTTACTCATGATAAGCCAGTGAAAATTGCATGGGAATTCTGACGGCGTCACCCTTTAATTTGATCAAGGTCGTCACGTTATAATTTAAAGAGGGACGGCGTCACGTTCATAGTCTGAGGGCGTCAAGCCTTGATAGGCCAGAACGGATTTTGGAGAGCTAAAGAGGGACGCCGTCAAGAAGGTCATCCGGGAACCCTAAAAGCGGCGAGGTGACGGCGTCACACTCCATAACGTGACGCCGTCAGATCTAAAAATCTATATATAGTTTTGCAATTCTTTGTCATTAGTGTGGAACTTATTGGGGAACTTTGTGTGTGAAAACCCTAGGACGAATTTGGCAGCTCTTTCAAGGCTTTTTGCCTTGAGATCTTCCATGTTACATTGAAGATAAGTTATCAATTAATCATTCAATATGTCTATGTGTTGTTTGATTCTATCTTGTTCTTGTCTTTTGTTTAACATGCTAGGCTAGATTTATCTTGTGTTTGCTTAGATCTAATGAAACCTAGCTATTGATTGTTGGTTATTAGTGTGTTGTTAGTTGTATTGGATGATTGTTCATCTATGTTAGGCTTAAGAAAACTGGCTAACTTCCTATTCGGTAACTTGCTTGAACGTCTTAAGAAACATGAACCAATGCGTACTAAAGGTTTTTATGGTTGTATTTAATGCACAAGCGAATTCTAGTGATCCCATGTTAGGAGCTTCCTAGCCGGCTCGACATAGGAGTGAAGTAGGAGCTTGTAGAGTTGGGGAAGTACGTACGCCACCCCACGAATGGTATTAAGGAATACACCCGTCATCCACGCAACTAATACACACTAATCAACCGGTAAAAGATAGTTAGGGAGTAAGGAAATCTAAGTAAACACATTTCCCTCCACATAAGTTTTCACCAACATTTTCATTTTTGTTATTTTATTTTATTTGCATTCGTAGTAATTTGGGTTAGTTGACTAGCAACTAATTCCGCCCACTCTTTCAAACCCGAGATTTTACTTGCTTTCATAAAAATATAAAAACACAAAAAGAATCTTCCCTCACCCTTAGACCTATTAGAGTAGTTTTTCATACCTAACGAACACTATTCCCTGTGGAGAACGATCAATCCCCCGTACTTACCACTACACTATACTACATCGGTCAGGTACACTGCCTGGTGGGGTTGTAAGCCTCTTGAGATCCCTCGAGAGGTAAAACCTGTTGTAAGGTTGCAAAACCACGCATCAAGTTTTTGGCGCCGTTGCCGGGGAATAGTTATTGTTTAGGTTGAATTTTTATTTTATAGGTCTACTCACTAGATTCCTTTCTAGTGAGATTTTTATTTTCTTTTTCTAGGTTTTCTTTAGTCTATCTTTTTTCTTCGTTTCTTTGTTCGTAACCATTACCATTCGACATCATGGAAGATGGTAATATCCTTGATCCCAACATCCCACCACCACAACAACAACCACCACCTCCTAGAGCCCGTACTTTAGGAGAGTACTCCCGTCCTAGCCACCATGGCTATCGAAACACCATTGAGCTCACTCAAGGAGCCAATGTCACTCCCTTGCGATCCGACACCATCCGGTTGGTGCAAAGCGGATGCGCATTCCATGGACTTCGTTCTGAAGATCCTAATCAACATCTCAAGGACTTTCTCAAAATCGTTGATTCTATAGACCTTGATGTTGCCACTCGAGAGACGACCCGATTGCGTCTCTTCCAATTCTCTTTGCGGGACCAAGCTAGTCAATGGCTAGAGCGTCAACCCGCAGGATCCATCACCTCTTGGGATGATCTCACCACTCGTTTCCTTGCTCAGTTTTTCCCACCGGGAAGAACTACCAAGCTAAGGAATGATATCTTGATGTTCCAACAACGTCAAGGCGAAACCCTCTACGAGGCATGGACTCGATTCAAGGACTTACTCCAGAAAGTCCCTCATCATGGCATAGAACTTTGGCTCCAAGTCCAAATCTTCTATGACCATATCAATCTCTCCACGAGGCAAACCATTGACCAATCGGCCGGTGGCAAGCTACGTGATCTAAGTGCGGAACAATCATGGGCTCTCCTAGAGGATCTTGCTCTTTATGACAACGAAAGTTGGAGTGATCCCCGTGATTTGAATAAAACGGTCAAGGCAATATCTTTGCCTTCGAACAATTCAAGCACTTCCGACCGTAGGATCATAGAACTTGAAGACCAAGTCAAGTTTCTCATGAAATCCTACGAGGCTCCTAAACCTTCAAGCCAAGTGAACAAAATCACTTCTTCATGTGAATTATGTAGTGGTCCCCACGACACTCGTGATTGCATGAAACTCCCCGAACAAGCTTTTGTGGACTACGCATCCTCGCGTACCGACGGAGCGGGAGACAAGTGGTACACTTTCAAACCCGAGCCAAACCCCTATGGTGATACATACAACCCCTCATGGAAAAATCACCCGAACCTTAGGTGGAAACAAAACCAAAACGCACAACAAACCAATTCTTCCAACCCACCTAGTCGTTTCCAATCAAGCGGTTCCAACTCGAACCGTACTTTCAACAACAATCCTTCCGGCAATGGTAGTACCAATAACTTTGAAGGATTGATGTCTCAATTTATGGCATCTCAAGAAGCTCGGATAGCTAGATTCGAATCCGAATTCAATCAACAACAAACGGAGATGACCAATAAAATTGACAACTTGTTGAAAGCTCTCAATAACCAAGTGTTATCACCTCCACATAAGGACGCTAGGAACACAAATAGCGGACCTCAAGTAAAAGACCCCTCTTCATCCAAACACGTCCACTTTGTCAACATTGTCACTATTAAACCAATTGATAGGAATGAGGATAATAGTGAACCTAAGGATGAGGATAAGAAAGTCGAGGTTGATAAGGAAGTTAGGACAAGTGAGATTGAAGAAGTAGATGATGATGAGGACTACTTCAATAGGCTAACCACTAAGGAAGAGCGCGCATATCATACAAACTTATTCGATGACCCCGAGACACCATACTTCCTAGGTAGACCAATTATAGAAATAGGCGACCCTTCTAATCTCAACATACCATGCAACGTCGGACATTTGCATGTGTGGAAAGCCTACATCGACCTTAGATCACCCATAAACATCATGACTAGAGCCCACTACAACTTGATAATGAAAAATCAACTTGGGTATAGGATGTTCCCTGACAAGGGATGGATGAGTAACTTCACGGGAAGAGTTAAGGGATTACCGGTTTATGTAGGAAACTTCACCTATGTCACCGACTTTGTAATTGTAGAAGATATCCGCCCAATAGTCGATGCATCCTTAACTCAAGTGGTTTTTGGAAAACCATTTGTTGAGGTCTCTAGAATGACTTATGAACCTTCCTTAGGGATAGTTAGATTTAAGGATGAGACCGATGAGGTAAACTACCAAATGCCATATAAGATAGAACAATTCCAACACTTGTCAAATGTTGAGAAGGAGCTCAAGCAAGCGGTCTACTATAGGAATGATGAGGATAGAAATAAAGGAGTAGACTATGTTATGGAAAGGATATTCGGTTTCTACAAGGATTGTTTGAAATTGGGACCGGAATATAAAACCGGGAATGAAAATGGCCTAGGAACCGTGACCAATGATGGAATCACGTAATGTGCGTGACTTTGAGTCTAGCTACAAGACTCGTTAATAAAGAAAAGCGCTTCTTGGGAGGCAACCCAAGCTTTATTTGCTTTGTGTGTTTATTTGTTTGTTTGTTTGTTTTTATTTATTTCCGTATGTGTGTTTAATTTTTATTCTTATTGATTCATGTTCAAAAGTAATTTGTAAAAATGCTTTATTTTGTTTTTAACTTCGTCTTAACTACATATAAAGGTATTTTGCAAAAGTTAAGTGTACGGGAAATCTAATTCGGTTTATTAGAACACAAATGAACATGAATCGTAATAATAATAAATTAACATACATATTAGTATTTGTTTGAGTCAAATGCTTGTATCGAGTCATAATGATGTTTTGCAGGATTTCCAGGAAGTAAGGTATAGGTTTTTCCAAAATTTTTCCGGAAACGTAACATGAGAATTCTGTCAGATCATATCTGACGGCGTCAGGCTTTACAACCTGACGGCGTCAGGTTTAATTTTCTGAAAATTTTTGAAAGTTTTGTTTTCATAAAAAGTTTTTATTAAATCTCTAACTTATAATCTCCAGGAATCTGCAAAGTTATCATTCCACAAGCATTATATCCTTATATATAGATTTTATCCCGCCGATGTTATGCAGGTTTTCGTGTTTGTTTTCTCGGGTTTAACAGGTTATTTTGGACAAGGAAATGTTTTTGGATCAAGCTTTTGGCGATGCATTAGTCATGAAGCTTTTACATTCTCTTTGGAAGAAGATCTAACCGTGTTACTTCATTATCCACCGAACGAATCAGGGGAGTATTTGATTTCATTCTTTTACCTTATTTACTTTTACATCTTGTTGTTTGAACATTGGGGACAATGTTCATCTTAAGTGTAAGGGGGGGGGGGGGTAAAAGTACGATTTTAGAGAATGCTATTACGCTTGATTTTTGTTTGTTTAATAGTAGATGTGTAATAAAACTGAGATAAATACCTGTTAGGGCAATTTTAGTGCCAAATTTAAAAATTTTTACAACATATAGGAGTGAAACTTGGGTCTTAATGAGCGTCTCACGGATAGGAGTTATATGACTAGCACAAAAACCGTACCACTAAAAAAATTTTCCACCCCCAAATATGTGAGGTTCGCCCCTAGAATTGGTAGGAAAAGCATTTATGCTATGATGTGTGTACCGATAGCACTTAGATTCTAGAACTTGCGTTAGGACCATTCCGAGGCCACAAGTGAGACTACATTCGTGTAGTTAGATTTACTACATGATAAGAGGCATTAGGATTAACCCATTGTTTTACACCTGTGTTTTTGTTATAATTACATTGGCTACATTGGTCAAGTAATTCTCCCACACCCTTTGCGTTGTACTCATTTTTAGTACACGATACCCCTAGTACACCCCTCAGAGCCTATCTTTTCGTTTCTAACTTTAAGCATTTTACTTAAAGGAAGAATTTGTTACACCCCACTTAAATGTACACCCAAATCGCCTTAGCCTACCTTGTATGCACTCATTTTTAGTGCATTATTGTGACAACATTTGTTTAAACCCAAGTTAATTATCTAGTTGATTACATGGTTGCTAAGTCGAGTCATATCCTTGTACATATTGTTTTGGGACGATTGGGACTCATGGGTAAAGTACTAGTGTAATGAAGTAATGGGGAAGAACATCATTTATTACCCCCATATGTGCTAAATATTTTAAAAGTACTCCAAGTGTTTTGATTATCTTAATTCGAGTCATTAGAATAGTTTTTTATAAAGTTATGTAAAAGTTCAAGTGTAAGGGGGATGCAACGCCCCTATGATGTATTATTTTGGATGGTAGGGCAAAAGTGTATGCAAAAAAAAAAAAAAAAAAAAAAAAAAAAAAAAAAAAAAAAAAAAATCGAAAAAATCAAGAAAAATACAAAAAAATGAGAAAAAGAAAAGTAGAAAAAACATACGGACTACCATCCCGTTTCATTTTATGTTTGTTTTATGTTTTTGTTATTTTCTTTCATTAGCTTAAGATTGAGTCGAGTCTTGGCTTAGCAACATTGTATAGTACATGTAATTGATCAAGATCTTTAACTCGCCACCAGTAAAATATCCTTTATCCAACAAAACCGTGTTTTCCTTTTCCCTACACCTAACGTTATAACCCATTTAAAAGCCTTCTTTGATAGTTTATCTTAGGTGCTTACGCCTAGTGGAGGAAGTTTTCGATCCTTTCCCAAGCCTATGGTAATCTATTTGCTATGACAGGTAGTGAGAGATATTATCCGTTTTCATTTTTGAGATTTATTTTGATGACACTTGAGAGATGTGAGTATCTAAACACTACTTGTGAGGTGCTAGTTTGTAATCTCCGTGCTTATTATGATTAAAGTGGAACGAATATTTGTTGTAATTACTTTTATGTTAGCATTAAATGACCCCTAACTTGTATTTTGATTAGAATAAAAGCGCATTTGCTTGAGGACAAGCAAATCTCAAGTGTAAGGGTATTTGATGAAGCGAAAAGTGTACCGCTTTTAAGGGGTCATTTAAGCCCTAAATCGTATTTATTTGATCAAATATTGCCCTAAATCGTTCCTTTTGTCATTTTAGGTACTTTTGAGAAGAAATCTGGAAAAGGAGGCATTTTGGACGTTTTTGGAGCATAAAAGTGAAGAAAACGACAAAGTCTCAAAATCATGCTGGAAATTACCTTTGACGGCGTCAGGATTATGCCTGGACGGCGTCATGGCTTGGCAAAAGTGGGGATGTGAAATTTACTCATGATAAGCCAGTGAAAATTGCATGGGAATTCTGACGGCGTCACCCTTTAATTTGATCAAGGTCGTCACGTTATAATTTAAAGAGGGACGGCGTCACGTTCATAGTCTGAGGGCGTCAAGCCTTGATAGGCCAGAACGGATTTTGGAGAGCTAAAGAGGGACGGCGTCAAGAAGGTCATCCGGGAACCCTAAAAGCGGCGAGGTGACGGCGTCACACTCCATAACGTGACGCCGTCAGATCTAAAAATCTATATATAGTTTTGCAATTCTTTGTCATTAGTGTGGAACTTATTGGGGAACTTTGTGTGTGAAAACCCTAGGACGAATTTGGCAGCTCTTTCAAGACTTTTTGCCTTGAGATCTTCCATGTTACATTGAAGATAAGTTATCAATTAATCATTCAATATGTCTATGTGTTGTTTGATTCTATCTTGTTCTTGTCTTTTGTTTAACATGCTAGGCTAGATTTATCTTGTGTTTGCTTAGATCTAATGAAACCTAGCTATTGATTGTTGGTTATTAGTGTGTTGTTAGTTGTATTGGATGATTGTTCATCTATGTTAGGCTTAAGAAAACTGGCTAACTTCCTATTCGGTAACTTGCTTGAACGTCTTAAGAAACATGAACCAATGCGTACTAAAGGTTTTTATGGTTGTATTTAATGCACAAGCGAATTCTAGTGATCCCATGTTAGGAGCTTCCTAGCCGGCTCGACATAGGAGTGAAGTAGGAGCTTGTAGAGTTGGGGAAGTACGTACGCCACCCCACGAATGGTATTAAGGAATACACCCGTCATCCACGCAACTAATACACACTAATCAACCGATAAAAGATAGTTAGGGAGTAAGGAAATCTAAGTAAACACATTTCCCTCCACATAAGTTTTCACCAACATTTTCATTTTTGTTATTTTATTTTATTTGCATTCGTAGTAATTTGGGTTAGTTGACTAGCAACTAATTCCGCCCACTCTTTCAAACCCGAGATTTTACTTGCTTTCATAAAAATATAAAAACACAAAAAGAATCTTCCCTCACCCTTAGACCTATTAGAGTAGTTTTTCATACCTAACGAACACTATTCCCTGTGGAGAACGATCAATCCCCCGTACTTACCACTACACTATACTACATCGGTCAGGTACACTGCCTGGTGGGGTTGTAAGCCTCTTGAGATCCCTCGAGAGGTAAAACCTGTTGTAAGGTTGCAAAACCACGCATCAGGTGTCTTAAATTCCTTCTGGGTTGGAACCATATTGGGTGTACACATGGCACATCCAATTTTTCTAACCTTGATAGCTTTGGAGGTAAAACAGATTAAGTCATCAAAGATCAAACAATATCAATAGAGTTTGATTTTCCATGATGGACATACCATAAAGTTGTGGTACTCCATGAGGACTGATGCTGTGAGACTATCACACAACTCATTAGATGAACTTATACTTTTGGCTTACGTATCTGCCAACCAAGTCAAACCAGATGGCATCAATAGTAATTTTAGCCTACTGCATACTTTACTTCATGTGCATGTTTTAACAAGAAAACATAAACATTTGAATATTTTACTATACGTCGTAAGTGTACATGTCTTTAACAAGAAGACATAACAAGTTAACGTCTTACTTTACGTTATAAGTCTTTCAACAATTAACGGAATTGATGTTTGTGTCTTTACAAGAGACCTAAACATATTCAACTAAAGTAATTACGAGTGCCGACTCTTGGCCTCAATAGTAAATTCAAGTTAATTTCATACTTCATGATTATGAATTTACAAGAAAACATAATCATATTTACTAAACAATTCAGTAAATATGTTGAAGTAGCTTTTCATGCTATCTTGATATTTGTTCTAATTAGGGCAACATACATTTTATGTGTAGAAGTCCTAGTAGAATCTTAGTTTCTTACCTTGCAGTCAAGAAAAACCATTAGTCATATTGTTATATGTTGTACCTTGCACACAATTAAGATTTCTCCCACTTGTGCATGGCACAACATCATGAGAGTATACAGACAACACTACGCTCGTTTGTTTGTATGAGCAATATGACAATGTCTAAGATAACATATGATTTTTAGTCAAAATCAAAATATAGATATGTAGAACTTTATCGTTTTAATAATGAATCATGCATAACAATTTTATAGATAACATTTCAGGAAGCAACATCAGGAACGCGACAAGTTATCTTATAAAATTTATGCAATGGTTCTTATATAAACTATGATGCTTAACATGTGGAAAGTAATGTATTATTTCAATACAATCTGGAAATAAGATGGGCAACTTGCAAGGTAATAAAGCTTACAGTGCTCCCACTGGATTAGACAACATTACATGTGTTTCGTCACCGGTAATATAATCACGTGGCTCCCACTAGATTAGACAACATTTATAAGTGTTACGTTACCAGTGGAGAGTGAGTGACGATTGGATACTTTCCTTTTTTCTTTGAATATCTACACATTATTGCTAATGTGAGTCACTTTGACTAGTAAACATGTACTTAGGTATTCAAGGAAGTGCATCAAGTTCTAACATATAGATGATGGGCTAGCCATCATTGCTATTTTAACTTGAAAATAGGCATGCATTTCCTCCATAATTGGTCTACTTTACCACAAGGGTATGTAGGACTTTAGTAGGTTTATTGGGTTAAGAAAAACTGCTAGGTAATCATGCTAGTAATTGCCTTTACCACTTTGCGGTTTATTGATATTTTTGTCTTCTTATTATTTAAACTCATTTTAGTTTGGTAGCTATAGAAAACGTGTTCTCTAGTTATCCAAATATCTTATATTTCTTCTAGGTTTCAAAACCGAAACTGGGGTTATAAAACAACCTTGAAAGAATAAGATGTGTAACAATACTTAACCGTTTTGACTTTTACAGGACATCACGATTTCTAGAGTATGTGTTCTTTGAGTTTGATTAGAATTAGGAAAATTCAAATATTCCTATTATGGCTTTTCCTAATATAAGAAAAAGGATAGGAACAAGTCTCTTTCTTACAAGGAAAGAACGAATTAGTTCATCCTTTTAACAAGAAAAGAACAAACTCTTGTTTACGGTTTGTGTTGCATTAATTCATTAATTGAATTTACAAAGTTCATTGTTAGTATTTTCGATAATTATCCTTTTGTAATTTAACTACCCCATGTTTACAATTTAAAACAATTAATTTACAAAAAGGCTAAGATCCACATTGTGCTTCTACTATCACATCAGTTGATCTGCTAGCAATAGTATATTCAATTGGTAGGCGACGATCACCAATTGTATTACACGTACAACTCTTAGATCCTTATGGGACTCATGGCATCTAGTGTCAAACAACTAGTGTCATGTAGGCATGTTTAGTCCCATCTTTGCCTCGTGTCAAGGTCTCACCGCTTAACTCGATTAAGTCATCCAATTTGAGAACGTGTGAGAATATATCTAGGTCCCACGCATAGAGAATAGTCACCTTGGGTTACAATTCAACCTAGGTCCCACGCATAGGCAAAAGGTAATTGCAAGTGTTCTCAACGATTGGACGGCATGACTTAAATTTTGACGGGTAAAATATTTGATGTGAATCAAAAAGTGTACGAAAGAAGCATGCATTCATTCTTCGTAGCACAAGTTAAAAACTCTTCTTAACTTAAGTCTAATCATTGTTTTAATTTATGTGTGTCGAGTTGTCCATTTTCAAGACTAATATTAATCCTAAGTGGATTATAATTAAGTTTGGACAATACAATAAATAAATAAACAAGCTTAACTAGTTTAAGTGTTATTTAGAAAACAATGATTTTAAGTTTCAAATTCATATTAAACTTAGTTAAACTAAATCATAAGACTTAGTTTGTAAAAAATTGGTTTGTATTTCGTTTCAAGTTTTTTAGAAAACAATTTGCATTTTACATACAATCGTAGCATATATAAAAGCAAACAAACAAACACACAACCACAATATGCAAAGCCTCAACCGATGAAAATCCTATGCTTGGTCTTGTGAGCCATCACGAGAGCCAAGGGTCAACTAGGTACACACAACCACACGGAGGGCTCCCACTTGCTCCAAGACAATCAAGAGCAAGTAGAGGCCCATTATGCACATGAAAGAGTGATTCTGTCAGCCCATAATTTCTGTATTAGGAGGCCCAAAATGCCAAGAAGGAATCTTCCCCACTCTTAGGTCCAAACATCAAAGTTGTAGGCCCATGTCTTGTGTACCTGCACAAAAAATTTCAGAGCATAAGTCCTTACCAATCTCCTAGAAACTACGTTTTACTGCGGCATGTTCTAGCAGCCATTCTTCGCTTTAATGTCTTTCACTCTTTTACCATTCCAATCCAAGCTTCGGTTACAATATATATGAAGTAAAATACAACTAATCTACTTCCTATCTACAGTAAAAATGCCCAAACAATGGCAAAAACCAAAATGAAATTGATTACATAAAAAGCCGAAACAATGGCAACCACCAAAACATGAAATTAACGACAAATCACAACAACACATGGCACAAGGGTCTAGGTTTTCATCGGATTTGCATATCCACTTAATAATACAATAATATAATCAAAAAAACAAGATGTTGGCTAACTCCATGGACAAACATGCATGTATTTTCCATGGATACAAAATTAATAACAAGAATTAAATAATTAGCCAACGAAACGAAGAAATTAATTAACTAGAATTAATAACCCCGTGTGGTACTCGTTTCAAATGGCCTTAGGTTCAAAATCCACTGATATTAGGACCTTCTAATTATCATTTTACCACAGAAAATTAAGCCATAGAGGAGGTTTTAAAATCGTTTCACAAATCGATCAAAATAATGCATTTTAGGCCATTTTACGCGTACCTGACAAGTAAACCAATTAACATATGCATAAAAAATGGCTATGAAGTCAAAAATCACAGATCTTAAGACCTCTTAAGGGTCGAAATTTGTGAGAAAATGGAGCCCTATGGGCTGTTTTAATTGTGGTTTCATAAATCATAAAAAAAACACCCGTTTTACCCATTTTTATGTATACCCGATAATCATATGGCACATATGATGGCTCATGATACCACTATAGGTGATGTTGAATATTAAGAAACATATTAAACAAATAAACACAGTGGAAACATCACCTAAAGACGGATCCATATAGCCATATGATCAATCAAATAAATTAATATAACAATTATACCTTTAAAGTGTGATCACGGATGCACCAATCACACCAATATCACCAAGATGGAATGAGAAACCCAAGGGAATCAATAAGGTTGACCCCTTCTAAGAGTGTAACACACTACACATCCTTGATCACCAATTAGATGCTAGTCTTGACCTTGTAACCTCAATCCTTGCAACACCTACAATAGAATTATGCAAAGTGGGATCAAGAAAGAATAACCCTGGGGGGGGGGGGGTTATGAATGCCGTGAGATAAGAGGGAGAGTAGGGAGAGATTTTCTCCTCTAATGTGGTAAGTTATAAAGTGTGATTGATATGATTAATTGTTGATTCATCTTATCAATTACATATTACAGTTAGCACCTAGGAAAAGCACCATAAACTCCTCCATACCCTCTCCATAGGCCGGCCATATGAAGGGCCCATAATGGGCTTGCCCATTTTTGGTCCAATCCAAAATTGCTAAGTCTAACTTAGTATTTAATGGCCCGTTATAGATCCCGAGTTACGTAGTCATTTATATATTGTAAATACGATAATTACAATCTATAAAATGATGTCTCTGTGTATAAGTGTGTGACCCCATAGGCTCACATATGTCTAGCCAGATAATTATTTATTATGACACGAGCATACTCCAACACAAAGGCTCTAAAGAGACGGGTGAAAAGCATCCCGTAGGGAAGAGCGATAGTTCCTCTTATAGGTATGTCGGCCATCCTTTTGGCAATATAGTAGGCTAAGTTGAAAGGTTGACGGGTGGACAAACTATAAAGCATGTAACAAAGACAAGCATTGATTTGATCACGATTACCTATGGTGCACAAGTCATTTTCTCTAAGAATTTCTTCCCATTTACCGAATTGGGGTTTTAGTTTACTAAGTTCCATTCCAAAAGGATCCTTGTCAACTTCATTACCCGAACGAGTTCTCCTTGTGGTTGCGGTTCTTGGAAGGAAAAGATGTTCTTGGATGATTTCTTTGGCAACTAGAGGAGTGTCGTATGGAGACATACGATCAACGATTGAGTCAAGGGTTGAAAGAGACCATTTATCCGAGTAAAGGCATGTACCTTCACATGGAATTCTAAGGACTTTGGCAAATTGACGAAGAGGAATGTGATACTCATGTTGGTTGACCTTAAAGTTAATGGTTATTAGACTATCATCTTCACTTGCGAGAACGACACTAGAATAGAATTCTAGGACAAATCTAGGACAAATTGGTTCGTTGATGTCTAGGAGGCAATCAAAGTGAATGGTTGCAAGTTGTTGGAGAATGTTTGTTCCTTCTAGAAAGGATGGGTCAATGGTTCTACCCTCATGAAAATAGCGTTTCTCTAGAGCTTTGAAAATTTAGACTTGATCCGGGGTGAGTCCCTTTGTCGTATGGTGTTTGGGGATGTATTTGAGAGTGTCTTTGTGGTCATATAAAGTTGAGGGAGGCATGTTTGATCCTAAATACAAAAATTTCACACTTTAGTCAAAACTAATGACAATTTTGATATGATGTTCTAGTGTGTGCCTATATGAGGACAATGTGGAGGTGCGGTTATCTCGACTCCTTTTAATACATAAATAGTTTTTATTATTTTTTGAAAAAATGTGAGAGATAACCCAAATGCTCCTAATTCAATGTAGATTCAATTGAATGTACCCAAAAATACATATTAATTATGTACTTCCTTTAGCATTCAAGAGACATTATGCAAGTGATGTTTTAAACATAATGTTTTTATTTGTATCAACAATGTGAAAAATTATTTGTCCTAAAAGTGAGAAGCTTTTAAAAAAAATTGACATGGGGTTTTTAGTAAATCATGGTAATGGTTTATAAGATGCAATTCGTAACTAAGGGAAACATGATTAGTTATGTAATTTACAAATGTACTTCATGAATTATCTAAGAAAATGCATAATCCCCAAGTTTTGTTTTCGTGCATAAATTAGAAATCCTGGACTCAGAATTGTGAGAAGAAAGCAGTAAGAAAACTTACAATGTTGATTAGAACTGAGATTAGTTGAAGGAGAGGCCTTAATTTTGAGAGTGATATGGTGTGGGATGAGTTTGAGTCGTTTATGTGTTTTGGTTATGTGAGAAGGAGTGTTTGTTTTCAATGTTTAAACTCTGGCCCAGGAACCGACGGATGGGGCGGAACCAAATATTTGGTTCCGTCCTGAGAGGATTCTTTGATACACTATAAGGTGGTTAAACCTTTGTTGCTTTGTGTATATGATAAGTTGAGTTAATATGATCAAGTACGCGGAATTTACTTAATAACACTTAGAAGGTTATTTTGGTTATGGAAATGGAAAGTAATGCTTTTGTAACGAACAAGGAACATACAATGTTAACACCAAACGATTCAATATTATTCAAGATAATACGAGTGATCTTCAATATCACTAGGGTTATAAAACCTTGAATCTTATGTTTTTATGACTTATGATATTGTTGTGTTTGTTCTATGTTCTTAACAGTTATATTCTAAGCACTTAATTATTCACTCTAAATATCTAGTCTAAGATTTCTCTTTTATAGTCCAAGAGAGATCTTTACAATATTTTAAAGTCTAATCGAACACATGCTTTGAGAGTGTCAGTCATTAAGATACAACATGTATCTATGTTTACAACTTGTTCTGAGAATATAACATAATGACTGATCACATGTGGTAAGATATTATCTACCGTGTATTGTTGACTTTAATACACATAATATCTTTGTATACTTATCTACTCAGCAACAGAATTATTCGATAGTTATCCACTTAGCAGTAGAAAGTTCTTCACCAGCAGCAGAATCATTCAGCAGTAGAATGTTTAACGCTAGCAGCAGAATCAAATGCTCTAGTAGTAGAATGATACTTAAGAGTATTTCTTGAGCAGAACCCGATATTAATCTTCTTGAATATATAATTCCCAACAATCCTCCCCTAAACATGTGAATCCTTTTCAACATGTTTCTGAATTAAATTATGGATTGTGAAGATCTTTCAAACACTTATGTAGTCAGATTCTTGATCTGAGCTATCTTCTGTTCTTCAAGATTAAATATCTTTCTCAGTAACTCATCTGCCATATTCTTTTGACTTCGACAATATTAGTACCTATCTTCAAGCTTTAAACAAAGCCTAAAAGATGGTGCAATTTCCTTGGATGGAGGAATTATAAGAGGCAATGATGCTGTGTATCTTGGGTGCTTGTTTCAACAAGTGAAATCATCTATCAGCATGCCTTTGCAAGTGAAATTGAAACTTTTCTCCGTTTGACCTAGATAGAACTTTCTCCTTTGGAATGCTTCATCCCTTCTGAATATATATAATACTCCAGAATCAGCTCTGTTCTTGTCATTTTTAACCTCTATGTCATCATCTTGTATGCTCTTGTCTTTTCCTCCCTTTCATTGGTTAATCTTCCTTCTTTGGGATTATTTCCTCCCCTGAGATGCAAATAACATTTCCTCCCCTGTTTGGAAGATCTCTCACAATGTACCAAAATATTTCTCTCCCCATCATCTGAGCTATCAATTAGAACTTGTTATTAGACAATATTGTACATGTAGCCATCAATTCCTTAAGAGTTCAATTTGCTGCCCTCATCACTTCTAGGTGTGTTAACTCCTATGAGAGGTGATTCATGGGGCATTTGACTCATGGTCCATCCCTTTAAAAATCCTTTTTAAGAAGCTTTTGACTTAGCAGTATGTTCAAGATTTTATTATGAAAAACCATACTGCTTACAACCATTTTGAAGGGCTTAAGTGTGTAACAGACACTTAATCAAGATTTCGGTTTAAAGCAACCTCTGGTTGTGTGAGAACCAATGTTTTCAGTTATAAATAACTGCCTGTGTAAAGATAAACCTATTCAAAAGGCTTTCTTGACAGGGTTTCCAGCTCATAGCAATTGTTGCCTCTAACACAAGTGTTAGATTCACTTTTACTAGCTGTTCTTTCTATCAGATGTCCTTAGACTTGCCCATTATACTTAAAAGTATAAAATGATAGAAAGTGAGTTGTATCAGTTACTTTCTGATCAAATAAATCATCAATTCAATGTGAAACATCATAATCAAGCTTCAAGAAAGAAGTTTTAAGGAGGTTTGAAATTCCCAAACTCTTTCTATCATAAACCAATTATGTCAGCAACAGATATTATCATTCTGCTGCTTCCATTCACTTGAAACTTCCTTTGTGTTCACATGTTCATACCTGAAATTGTTAGTCTAAAACCAAAAGAACAATGTACAAAGTACTTGTCTTGTATTAGAATAATCATAGGACTAACTGTATGAATAACACAATTTAAATTTGTACTAGCAGCACAAACTTTTGTAATAGCAGCATTAACTTATAAAGTGAGCAGTACAGCCAAAAATTTATGTACAAAAACACATTAGATTGAAAAATTCAAAGATTAAGCATTCCAATACTTGCTACCAAGTACTGAAACCTTCCAACATCAAAAGATTTTGTTAGCAGATCTGAAAAGTTGTGTTCTGAAGCAATTTTAAGAACTTGAATTAATCTTTTCTCATTGCAGTCTCTTATAAAGTGATGTCTAATTTCAATGTGTTTTGTTTTAGAATGTTGCACTGGATTTTTAATTATGCAAATAGTACTACTATTATCAATATGAATGACAGTGTTCATAAAATTGCACCCATAGTCAAGAAGTTGGTTTTGAAGCCATAGGACTTGAGCACAGCAACTTGCAGTAGCTACATATTCAGCTTTAGTTGTTGAAGTAGCCACAATTGTTTGCTTCTTACACTGCCATGAGATAAGTCTACACCCAAGGAATTGACATCCTCCAGTTGTTGACTTTTTGTCCAAGCTAGCACCAGCATAATCACTATCTGAGAATGCTACCAAGTCAAAAGGTAACTCTCTAGAATACCATAGTCCCAACCTAGGTTGACCCTTGAGATATCTAAAAATTCTCTTGACTGCTGTTAAATGAGAAACCTTTGGAGTTACTTGAAATCTTGCACAAGCACAAACAGAGAACATGATATCAGGTCTTGATGATGTAAGATACATCAAAGAACATATCATAGATCTGTATATGTGTACATCCACATTTTCTCCATCTAAGTCTTTAAGAAGTGGCTTCTCAGAGTCCATTGGTGTGCTTGCCATTTTTGAATCAGCAAAGTTGAACTTCCTAAGTATCTCAGCAACATATTTATCTTGACTAATAAATATGCCTTCATATGACTGTTTAACTTGCAAACCCAAAAAGAATGTAAGTTCCCCTATGGAACTCATCTGAAACTTATCATGCATAAGCTTCTCAAACTCCAAACACATCTCCTTCCTTGTAGATCCAAAGATAATGTCATCCACATACACCTGTACTAACAAAAGATCACTCTTCTGCTTCTTGATGAATAATGTCTGATCAATCTTGCCTCTTTGAAATCCATTTTCAATTAAGTAGGAAGCTAGTGTTTCATACCATGCTCTAGGTGCCTGATGAAGGCCATAAAGAGCCTTAACTACTCTGTACTGTCTGGATTGTCAGGATCAATGAACCCTGGAGGTTGTGAGACATACACCTCTTCTTCAATAGTACCATATAAAAATGCACTCTTGACATCCATTTGATAAACTGTGAAGCCTAAAAATGAAGCATAAGCTAAGAAAAGCCTAATTGCCTCAAGTCTTGCTACTGGAGCAAAAACCTCATCATAGTCTATCCCTTCTTGTTGTGTGTACCCTTGGGCTACTAATCTAGCCTTATTCCTAATCACTATTCCCCTTTCATCCCTTTTATTCTTGAAAACCCATCTAGTGCCAATTACCTTTGCATCCTTAGGTAAATCAACTAGCACCCATACCTTCTGAATCTTGAACTGAAGAAGCTCCTCTTGCATAGCCTCTACCCAGCTTGAATCATCTAAGGCTTTCAGAATATTATTTGGTTCATCTTGTGAGAGAAAACATACAAACAAGCAAGAGTTTGAAAACTCATGCTGCTTTGAAGCATAAAGGGCATCAAAAAGCCCTTGTTGGTCTGAAGACATAAGTTGTTGTCTTGTCTTCACACCTGATTGTACATCTCCAATCACATTTTCTAGCGAGTGAACTTTGTGAATCCTTGTATGTGGGGTTGAAGGAACTTGATAGTTAGGTGTGATATTGCTCAAATCCACCTCTTTATTTGAGAAATCTGCTTCATTTGAGTCTGAAGGGCTAGCAGTAGAATCATTTGGCCTAGCAGCAGAAAAATTAAGCCTAGCAGTAGAATGCTCTGTCTCAGCAGCACTATCATCAGCAGAAACATTTTGTTGTTCCTTTGTTCCTTCTTCCTTGTGTTCATCTTCAAATCTTCTTTAGCTTTACCAGAAAAAGATTCATCATTTGTTGAAGTTGAAGCCACACTGGTACTTATTGGCATCCATACATGATCTTGATTTGTCTCCTTGTCTAACCCTGCCTCATTTGTTGTTTGTGAACCTGAAAAATAATTAGTTTCTGCAACAACAGGCACATAATTCATAGAATGTGTTAGGAACACGTTTTAATATATTTCAAGTCTTGTTCATTTGCGATACATGTTGCTTATATAGGGCTTTATGTTTGCAATTTAAGGTGCGGTCCATTAGAAGCCCATGGACCGCCCAATTATGTGTTAATTCTTCTAGAAACATTATTGTAAGAGTTGCCCTAATCCCTTGCCTATAAATAGAAGGGTAGGGAGCTCATTTTACTTGTTGGTTATTCATGTATGTAGCGTAAGCCTTGTCCCTTTATCGTATGAAATGAATTACCTTCCAAATCTCTCTTCTTCATCTCTTATTCTCTTCTCTTATTAGCTTATTCTCTTTTCTCCTTATCGTAGCTTATTAGATAAGTAGTAGTACGTGTTTTACTTTGTTATACGTGTGTGTGTTGTTGAGATATACACGACCTACAAGTGGTATCATTCGCCAAAGGGATAATTAGGATAGTGTTTTGAGTAGATCTAATTGTATTTTAGGTTGGTTTTAAGGATTACGTAAGGTTTTTGTTCTAGTTTCATTGTCAATCTCTTTTTGTTGGCATGTATTCATCATCTTGTCAAAAAGCTCAACAAATCTCATCAAATTTCCATTTACAACGTTGTTGATCTTAAATTTCATCATACTTTGTGGTTTCTAATCGTTAACAATCAAAACAATCGGTTTGTTATTGGTTTTCTAGACGATTTAGTGAAATCCAGGAAAGTCGCGTATTGGAAAAGTTTGTGAAAAGTGCATCTTGGCTTCTGGGTGAATTCTGACAACTTAGGGTTTATCACGATTCGAATAGCGACAAGTTAGTGTTTCATCGCAATTGGAAGATCTTCAGATTATCGGCATTGGGACTCAGTATTTTACTTCCTTGTATAAGAAAGTGAAAATACTTTGACTTGGTTGCTTCTTTTCTCTTGTATAAGAGTTGAGAATTATTGAAATTGGAATTTAGATAAAATTATCGAAATTGCCATAAAATATCGCAATTCTGATAAATTATCGCAAATTGCCTTTTCTATCGCAATTTAAGATAACTTATTCAAATTGTCATTTTTATCGCAATTTTAAGTTTTATCGCAATTTCTATTTTTCTTTATCGGTATTTGGAGTTTATCGCAATTGGGTGAACAGTACTTATCGCAATTGGGTGAATAGTAATTATCGAAATTGGACAAAAATCTTCAGTTAACCAAAACCAACTTCACATAACTCATAACAAAAATCTTAATTATCTTCAAGATCCAGACATGTCTCAACCACCTCACTTCAATTACTACTATCAGCTACAGCAATATCCACAACAACAGCAATTTCATCCTCAGTATCAACAACAACAACAAGCATTCGTGCAACAGCATCAATTTCATTCTCCACCACAAGTATCCCCACAACAAATCATGCAACAGAATCAAATGCTGAACAATCCATCCTACTCCAGAGAACCACATTGGTTTAATAAGATGTGTGAGGCAATCAGCAGTCAGCAATCCCGACATGAGGCTGGGAATCAGGACACTCCACCTATGCTGACACCTGGTAACTATGTGCAATGGGCTAGTAGATTCCTCAGATTCATTGAACTCAGAAAACCCCATGGGAAATATCTCAAGCAAGTCATTGAAGAAGGACCCTTTCCACTTCCAGTAACTGTTGTTCAAGGAACTTCAGAAAGAGAAGAGACATCAACTCCTATTGCTGTCACTAACTACACAACTGAACAAACATTGCAACAAGAGGCAAATCAATTGGCAATGTTGAACATACTTCAGGGAATTCCCAATCCTATTTACCGAAGTATTGATGCTCAAAAGACTGCCAAAGACATGTGGGAACATGTGCATCTTCTAATGGAAGGGACTGAGTTAAATCAAGAAGACCTTGAGTCAAAGCTTTACATGGAATACAATAATTTCATCATGGAACCAGGGGAGACAATTGAATCATACTACCACTGTTTCATAAATGTTGTAAATGACCTCGATCGTCATGACATCAAGTTACCTAAGATTGCTATCAATTCAAAATTTCTAGGATGCCTTGGACCAGAATGGCAGAAATATGCAACATTTTTCAGGCAAACTAAGAAGATTGGTGAAGTCAAGTATGGACTAATGTATGACTTTCTGAAACAACATCAATCTAAGGTAGATAAGGAAGTTGCAGCACGAGGCGGTTTCATATCAGCACCAACACCTAACTCGCTTGCTCTTGTTGCTCAATCCAACTTTCCACTACCAAACCAGGAATTTGGTCAATCATCTTTCCAAACAAGTTTTCAACCACAACCTTCTAACCAAATCATTCCATATGAAGCACCATCACAATACTTTGACAACCAAATGGTTCCATATAACAACTCAGATTCCATGTTTTACTCAAACGCTGATTATGATGAAGAAGAGGATGCATTCAACTCTCTTAATGAAGCATTTGGATTAATTGCTAAGGCATTTGGCAAGTTCACCAAATCCAACAATCGTCTTCGTTCATAATCCAATACCAGGAATCAAGCTGTTATTAATGATGGTAGAGTGGAAATTCAGAATCGGTCTTCGGGCAGATTTGGTTCAGGAAACAATGGAAACTATGGGTCTCAGAGGTTTCAGTCTGGAGGGAACAGGTTCAATTCTGCAGGGGGTAACAGCAACAGTATGGGAACTACTCAGAGAAGAAATCAGATGGCTGGGAATGCACAGAAAGGCATTGCAAATACTTCAATCACATGCTACAACTGTGGTGGGACTGGTCATATGGAAAATGCTTGCTCTAAGCCTAGGACTCAGGGTAGTGCATATCACAAGGAAGCTCTTCTGATGGCTCTCAAAGATGAAAAAGCTGCAGGAATGTTGACTCAGAATGAGCAAAGCTTTATGGCCAATGCTGCATCTGATGATAAGATGGAAGATCTTGAAGCAAATGCTGCAGTAATGCTCATGGCAAACATGCAGGAGATGAACATGTCTGAGACAGGCCCGGTTTATGATACCGATGGTCTATCTCAGGTACCTGATCCACAATGTCTTATACATGAAATTGCTTCACCATCTGCATCTTCATCTACAAATGACAATTCTATTCAACATGATTCACCATTCTCATCTCCATCTGGTTATCAAATAAACACTGTTGTATCATTTAAAGATGATAAAACCGTCTATTCATTTGATGATCCTATTGAAGATGAAAATTTGGATCATCTTGAACGAAATGATCCTTTGCCTGATCAAGATTCAGAGCTTCAGGCCTTGTTAATGACCACCCAATCACAAATTGAGAAATGCAATGAAATCAATCAAAATCTAAAAGCAAAAATTGCATTGTTAACGAAGGACAATGAGTGCTATAAACTACAACTTTCAGGATATCAAAAACAAGAAAAACGTGAAAAAGGTTTTGAGATTGCTTTCCAAAAAGAGTACGTAAAAGTTCAAGATTTAGAAAATCATGTCCGTGAGCTAACCGTTTCCAAGGCTGAGCTCCTCTCTTAAAAAGAAAAGGATCAATTTGAATTCAAAAAACAAATTGATACTTTAAATTCTGAGTTGTTAAAAACTCAATCTGAGCTTTCAACATCTCAAAATAATCTTCTTGAAGAAAAGCAAGCCTCAAGTAAACGTGTCAACTCATATCTTGAAGAAATTGTCGCTTTGGAATCCAAACTTAAAGAGTTTCAAACTATCATATACAAAAATGGTGAATCAATAACTCAAATTCAAAGGCTAACGGTCAAACCAGTTCCGAAAGGAGTTGGATTTGCTATTGGCTGTGACCAACCACAGTTTTCTTTCAAAAGCACTCAGCAAAAATCCCAAGTTATACAGTGCAGAATTATTACTTGATGATACCTTTCAAAGAGTTGTTGTGCTTACTAATGATGAAGAACTTGCACATCTTGAACGTCAAAAAGAACTTGAGAGTCGACCAAAACCAGTCAAAGATTTTTCCAGAGTTCATTATGATTATAACGCAAGACCTCATATAAGTAAATCATTTGTCCCTCCAAAGGACAAACCAGAACAAACGTTGTTAAACACCTACATACATGCTTCTTCTTCTGGAATTCCTGTGTCCAAAACTGTTACACATCTCAAGGATGCTTTGAAAGAGGATGAAGTTGATCCACAAATGCCTCAAGAATGTCAAATTCTTCGATATTTTAAGACATTTATGGAAGAAATATTTCTTTTGGAGAATGAAATTGAGTTTAGTTCTCAAATCAAAGTCTCTACTTTTCTTTCCCCAGTCGCAAAAGAAAAGCGAAATATTCGTCAAAAGAAAATTCTGCCTCATGTCAAACATCTAAAGAAATGTCCAACACAATGGGAACAAGAATTACAAACGGAAGTAGCATCTATGAAGAGCATTTTCAAAGCTAAAGACGACAAAGTTCAAAGACAAAAACTTCAAAAGAAAACTTTAGCAAAAGAAAATGATCGACTCTTAGAAAAAGTTCTGTGTTATGACGTTGTTTCTGTGATAATGAATTCGCTTTATGAGTCATGCAATGAGTTACTTGTGAATGATCATGCTGTAAATGTTGAGATGTTGCAAATGGAGATAGAAAATTTGGTTAAAGAGAATGAGGAACTTCGTCAAATCAACCATGATGTGGAAAACAAAGTTTTCAATCTTCAAAAGAGGCTTGACTGGTGTCAACATCAAAGTGTCATATTTGAATTAAATTACCAACATCTAAAAACATCTTTGTCATTTCAAAACAGTCACACTTCTGAAAGTGAGAATCATAATGAAAATGATGTCTTAAGACATAAACTATTTGAATATGAAAAGGATCTGGATGAAATTCTTCAAAATAGAAATGACACAGTCCGCCTCAACAGAATTTTAGATTCCAAAAATCAAGAATATTAACACATCATTGTTGATCTGAAAAAGAAACTCAGAGTTTTAGACAAAGGCAAAGCAAAAGTTCATAAGATTTCCCTAGGGATGTATGCAGTAGACAAGGCAATTACCCAAGCATCAGACTTAACCACTAATGACACTACTTCAATTTCCACAGGATTAGATACCAAGTCTAAGGATAGCAACTCCAAGACCTACAAGAAACAACAGAAGCGTAGAGTCCGGAAACCTAGGAATGGATCATCTAAGTCTGCAGAAGTTAAAGCAAGTAGTTCGAATAAAACGCATGTAATATCAGGAATAGAATCAAACTTATCTAAGTCTAATTCTAGTAATGATGTAACAGACATTAAATCTATGAATGTTAATGATGATGTTATGGTTGATGCTAGTTGTATTGTTTGTCGTGCTAGTATATTATCTGGTGATCATCAAAACTGCATTGCTAAAACTCTGTTGAAACGAAAAAAGAAACGAACTAGTGGCTCTTCTTCTAGGCTCAAAACTGTTGCCAAGTCCATTTTAGGGAAACTACCACTAGTAGTTTCTGAGCAAATCATTGAAACACCCATAGCCACACCTAAGACAACCAAATCACCTAGTGCATTCATTAGGAAAAAGGCTGAGACTAGTTGGACATGGCAACGTTGGTTACAAAACACAGCAAGCTTTAAATGGGTCCCAAAGATAATTAAATATTGTGTTTCTAACCCAACGGGTCCAACCGTTATCAATTCTTCACCTGTTTCCAATATTTGTGATGCAGGTGATTCAAATTGTCCTCTGGATTGTTGATAGCGGGTGTTCCCGACACATGACCAGCAACCTCAAGCTTCTCACAAACTTTATCGCAAAGTTCATCGGAACGGTCAGGTTCGGGAATGATCACTTCGCAGTAATAATGGGCTATGGAGATTATGTTAATGGGAACATCGAGATCAGTCGTGTATACTATGTTGAAGGCCTTGGTCACAATCTATTCTCAGTGGGACAATTCTGTGACGGAGATTTAGAAGTAGCATTTCGGGAGAAAACTTGCTTCATTCGTGATCTTCAAGGAAATGATTTGATGAAAGGAAAACGAGGAACCAGTCTCTACACTATATCCTTTGAAGGCATGACAGCATCATCTCCTATTTGTTTACTCTCCAAGGCTAATCCCACAAAGGCTTGGTTATGGCATAAAAGATTGTCTCATCTCAATTTCAAAACCATGACTGACCTTGCAAGGAATAAATTGGTTGACGGATTACCCAAATTCAGATATGCCAAAGATCATTTTTGTTCTGCATGTGAACAAGGGAAAAGTCACCGTGCTCACTTTCCTCCCAAAACAGAACACAGCACAGATCATGTCCTACAGCTGCTACATATGGATTTGTGTGGTCCAATGCAGGTTCAAACTATTAACGGGAAAAGGTACGTTTTGGTAATAGTAGATGACTACTCACGATGGACATGGGTCTACTTTCTTCGGACAAAATATCAAGTTCCTTCAATGGTCATCACGTTTCTCACAAAGATTCAAGTTCAAGTCCGTAACACCGTCAGGATTATTCGAACAGACAACGACACTGAATTTAAGAATCAAACCCTTCGGGAATACACTGAGAAGCATGGGATTGTTCATCAATATTCAATTGCTCGCACTCCCGAATAGAATGGTGTAGTTGAAAGACGAAACCGTACGCTTGTGGAAGCAGCTAGAACAATGTTGATCAATGCTCAATTGCCAGACTACCTTTGGGCTGAAGCTGTTAATACTGCATGTTATACCCAGAACCGCGGCATGATAAATAGATGACACAACAAAATTCCATATGAGCTTATTCAAGGCAGAAAACCAAACATCAACTACTTTCATGTTTTTGGAGCACTGTGTTACCCGAAAAATGATAGAGATGATCTTGGTAAATTAAAGGCTAAAGCAGACATTGGGATATTTGTTGGCTACTGTGAGAATTCTAAGGGATATAGAATTTGGAATCGTCGGACCGGGGAAATTCAAGAAACTATACACGCCAATTTTGATGAACTCACGGAAATGGCTTCTGAGCAAGACCGCTTAGAACCTGAACATAACTGTCTAAACTTCCCTGAATCTTCGGCTGCACCCTTACCCTTTAACAGGAAAGATCTGGAAGATTTGTTTGCACCAATGTTTGATGAAGTCTGTGTTAGTAGCGCATCAGATGCTACCACCAGTTCCGCTGCTCAACATGTCCAAAATCAAGCACCTGATCAATCTGCAACTACTTCTACAACAGTTGATAACAATGCACCTCAACCTGAACCCTCATCACCCATGGTTCAAACACCTCCACCTGCAGTTGAAGATTCTTCCCCCACTTCTAACCAAGTTCCCACACCTTCAGGGTATGGCGTGAATGCATTTTTTAATCCATTTGCTCCACCACCAACCATTCCAGAAACAGGAGAGTCATCCTCGAGCAATATGGACCCATCATATCACCATAACAACATTCAACATTTCCCATCCACCCACAAATGGACAAGAGATCATCCCTTGGTAAATATAATTGGAAATCCTGACTATCCAGTCATGACAAGACAAAAACTTCACTCAGATAGTGAACACTGCATGTATGTACTCACTGTCTGTCAATCTGAACCTAAAAACATCAAAGAAGCCCTTACATATGACAACTGGATTGAATCCATGCAAGAAGAGCTGGAATAATTCAAACGTTTGGAAGTTTGGGAATTAGTGGAAAGACCAGATGGAGTTTATGTTGTTGGATTGAAATGGATTTGGAAGAACAAGCTAGATGCAGATGGTACCGTCATCCGTAACAAGTCCCGACTGGTAGCAAAAGGGTATAGCCAAGAAGAGGGTATTGACTTAGAGGAATCGTTTGCTCCAGTAGCTCGGATTGAGGCAGTTCGAATGTTTCTGGCATACGCAGCCCACAAGAACATCACAGTGTATCAGATGGATGTGAAGACGGCATTTCTCAATGGACAACTCCGAGAAGAGGTGTACGTATCACAACCAGAAGGCTTTGTGGACCCAGATCATCCAAACCATGTATATCGGCTTAAGAAAGCCCTTTACGGCCTTAAACAAGCCCCGAGGGCGTGGTACGATAAACTGTCTGCATTTCTACTTGCTAATCATTTTACCATAGGAACTGTTGACCCGACTTTATTTATACAGACACACGGAGAAGACATTTTCATTGTTCAAATTTATGTGGATGATATTATTTTTGGTTCAACCAATAAAAAATATTCAAACGCTTTTTCTAAACTGATGAAACAAAACTTTGAGATGTCTATGATGGGTGAACTTAAATTCTTTCTAGGATTGCAAGTTCATCAATCGCCCCGTGGTATATTTCTAAGTCAGTCAAAGTATGCTCAGGAAATCCTGAAAAAGCATGGTATGACCAGCTGTGACACCTATAACACCCAAATGTCCTCCTCATCCACGAAGCTAGATGCTGACATATATGGGACACCCATTGATCCTACGAAGTATCGTAGTATGATTGGTTCGATCATGTATCTCACGGCTAGCAGACTGGATGTTGTATTTGCCACATACCTTTGCTCCCGATATCAGTCTAGACCGACTGAACGGCATTTGTCAGCCGTTAAAAGAATCCTTAGATACATAAAGGGAACCATTAATTTGGGGATCTGGTATCCAAAGGATTCTGGGTTTGAACTTGTTGCATTTTCAGACGCTGACCATGCAGGGTGCTTAGACACACGCAAAAGTACATCAGGGGGAGTACAATTCTTGGGTGACAAGCTCGTCTCTTGGCAATCAAAGAAACAAGACTGCACCTCACTGTCGTCAACAGAATCTGAATATGTGGCCATGTCTGCCTGCTGTGCTCAAGTCATCTGGATGCGATCACAACTGATGGACTACGGATACGTATTCAACAAGATTCCTATGTACTGTGATTCCAAGAGTGCCATCGCTATTTCATGCAACACCGTGCAGCATTCCAAATCAAAGCATATTGATCTCCGGTACCATTTCATCAAGGAACACGTGGAAAAGGGTACTGTTGAATTGTATTTTGTGGGAACGGAACACCAATTGGCGAATCTGTTCACAAAAGCCTTGCCTCATGCAAGATTTGTGGATCTGGTTCACCGGATTGGTATGAGATGTTTGACGCCAAATGATTTGGAAAAATTTCTTAAACACAATTAACCAAGTCAATCATCTCCAAACTATCTTTGTAAATATATATTCTAAAAAAAAAAAAAAAAAAAAATAAAAACCCTTATCCAACACGTTGTTCATTTTAAAATGTCACAAATTATTTTTGAACACGTGTTGAGGGGGAGACATAATCTTTTCCACAATTTTTTAAACTTGTACTTGCATGCTTTCAGAAATTTGTTGCTTCACAAAGTTTTGGTGATAAGATCTCAAGATGAAAAAGTTGTGTGCCTTAAATGTAAAATATGAGACTTAGAGTTAGTATGATGGTGGTTTAGGACTTAGAATTCAAAGTTGTTAAGGTTAGGGGACTATATGTGTCAAGATTGCAAAGTTAATTAATAGATATAAAAGTCAAGAAAATTAACCGCAGTTATTACACTGACATATTCACCAACCATATTAAATAACCACACCCACCATCATCTACGGTCGTCCTTCAATCTGTCAATCCACTCACGATCTTCATATTTTGTGAGTATTTTTGTGCTTAACATGTCATTCTAACAGATGGTTTTTAATTTTATCATGATCCAACGGTTAAAACTATCGCAATTGTGAAGTTTAGTTCTAGGGTTTGCGTAAAATTGGGGATCTTCGAATGAGAGTGTTTTAGTTGAGAAAAATTGTACGATAATGCTTAGATATTGATTATAATCCAAGATTGTATGCTTAATCACTCCCAGAAACTTCAAATCGTTAGAATTATGTTTTAGGGTTTAAGCGACAAATTTGGGGAAATCCGTATATGAGTGTTATTGTGTAATTTGTATGTTGGGATGTTGTTGTTATAAGTTTAATTGAATATATGCATGCTTAGATTGTGCCCAGAAACACGTTAAGTGGATTAATTGAATTTAAGGGTTTATGAAGAACAACGAACACTAGCAGTTTGATCATTGAGTTTTTATGGATGAATTTTGTTATAACTTGGACAGATTGTTTAGTTTAGTCTTAAAAACTGATTAAGATAATCTGAGGTTGAAAAATCTAAGTTATAATGAATTTCGATAAGAATCTGCGTGGCTGTCCATCTTCAAAGTTATCGAAAACTCTTGTATAAGAGTTTATCGAGATTGCCAAAATTATCACGATTGGATAATTATCGCTATTGCATAATTATCGCTATTTCCTAATTATCGCTATTGCCTAATTATTGCTATTGCATAATTATCGCTATTGCCTAATTATCGTTGTTGCCTAATTATCGCTATTGCATAAATTATCGCTATTGCCTAATTATCGCTATTGCCTAATTATCGCTATTGCATAATTATCGCTATTGCATAATTATCGCTATTGCCTAATTATCGCTATTGGATAATTATCGCAATTGCATAATTATCGCAATTGCCATAATTATCGCAATTGTGATCTTTTATAGAATTTGATCTATTTCCTTAGATATATCTTTTATACTTATCGAAATGAATCAAATTTTATAGAATTTGGTAATATCTTGATAAATTCTTTGATCAAGCATGTAACAACCAATCATAAATGCAAATGGATGCCATGTGTTGCTTCAGATAACATCAAATGGCTGCACCAGAACAACAACCTCTTCCAACACTCACTAAAGAAGAAGTTTTTCCTCATGGGTATTCTTTGGAGATTGGGAAAAACAATGCACGAGTAGAGCTTGATAAGATAAAGTGTTCTGACCCAAGCTGCCAGATTGCTGTGGAAATTCTCAAAGCTCATAAGTGCAGAAACCTTCTTGACAGCTCTGACACCATTCCAGAACTGTACATACATCAATTCTGGGATACTTTCACACTGAGCAGTGATGACAAGTACTTCACATGCCAACTGGATCGTAAAAGGATCAGAGTCACACCTAATCATCTCCGCAAAGCCTTAGACCTTCCAGATGCACCTGAACCTTCCTACCAATTCTACCCGACACCATCAGAATCTGAAATCATGCAATTCCTTGTAGACATTGGTTATGATGTTCAACCCGATACACCATTAACCAAGATCTCTAAAGTCAATGCTAAATACATACCTCAGCCCTGGAGAACTATCTTCTACATTATAACCCGTTCAATATCCGGTAGAGATAGTGGCTTTGAGCACCCAAGATTACTTCATCTTCAAGTCTTCTGGGGGTTCGTAAACCAGGAAAAGATTGACTTTGCAGCTCTTATATGGGAAGATATACTATTTCAGATGCGGAAAGCTTTCAAACAAATCCCTTTTGCCCGTTACACCAAAGTTCTCATAAGTTATCTGCTTGACTTACATAAGGACATTGATCAACGACCTACCGATCAAGAGATTCATCCATACAAGCTGGATAAAACTTTCCGCAAAGTCTACTTTCCCAAAGGGAGCACGCACAAACAAGGGACAAGACTGCCAGAGTTTCTAATGACCGATAAAATAAAAGAAACTCCAGCATATCTTGCATATGATAAGGCATTCCATGAACGTCGAGTAGGACTTTCTAACTTGGTTGAAGGGTCAGGATCTACAAAGACCCGTTCTCGAAGCAGGTCTAAGACTGGCAGTGCATCAAGTACCTCACTACCAAAGAAACCGCATCCAAGATCTTTCAAGAGAACAGTACCTAGTAAACCCCAACCAAAATCTGAACCATCTGGGATTATTGATGAAGATTCTGACTCTGAAGCAACTGAATCAGAAGAGGAGACTCCTGTTGTTATGACTGTTGAAGAAGCTGAACTTCAAAATCAGATCAACTTTGAAAATGCACAAAAGTTGAGTCTAAAGTCAACTAAGGAGGATGAAGAAAGAAGGGCACAATTGGCTGTTGAGAAACAAAAGGAGTATAAAATGCAGTAAGGAGCAGGAGGATCAGGCACCGTTCAAGAAGCAGCTTCGATCCACACTAATCCGGTTAATCAACCCGGAGGATCTGGAGTTGCTACATCCACGATTCAGCCTGATACGGTTATTCAACCCGATAAGGCTAAATCTGTCATTCCTCAGGAACCAAGTTCGGTTAATCAACCCGACTTGGAAGCACAAGCTCAGAATGAGAAGGAGAATGATCAGGAGAGCAATATAGTCTTAACTGACAGGGAAATCTTAGACTCCATGTTTGATGATAACCAGGGGGAGGAACTACACCATCAAGACAATATGGACTAGAATCCTGAAGATGAAAAGGAAATTCTTGGCAATAAGACAACTGAAGCTGCTAAGGAACTTGAGGAAGCAATGGCAAGACAAGAGGAATTAGAAAGGAAACGTAAGGAGGATGCTCAAGCTGACTTGGAAGCCGATAGCTACATCCGCTCTCCATCAGTTCCTCCAACCGAACTTGCTATGGTTGTTAATAACCCTCAACAGGAGCAGAAATCACCACCAGTTCAACCCTCACCTGTATCATCACCTAAACCAAACACACCTCCTGGGTCACCTCCCGAGAATCCTACACCTCCACCTTCATCTCCTAAGGACTCAACACCTAAATCTGATGAACCAATTCCCTCACTTACTCCATCACCGAAGAAATCACCATCACCTAAAACAAAAGCAACAATTTCTGATCATATCAAATCGGCCTTGAAAGGTAAGCATGTGAAAAGAATTGCCCGTGTTACCAAAGTAGAAGTTGTATCTCCTGCTGCAAGAAAACTTAAGAAAGCTGTAAAGCTCGCACAAGTCAAGAAGGACAAAAAAACAAGTGGAAAATTGGCTGAGATGGAAATCTTAGACAAGAACTTATCTCAACAAATGGAAGAGATGCAGCAAACTAAGCTAAAGATGGATGAGTTTCTAGAATCTGATATTGATGCTAAAATGAAAGCAAATACAAGGCATTATATCAAGAAGTACATTCCTGATCTTCAGAAAATAATTGAAGCTTATGTTGATACTACATTTGAAGAAAAGATCAAAGTTTTGAAGATTCAGCAACAACATCTTCTGGAATATTCTGTTGAAGATCTTCAAGACGCTCTCCACACCAAATTGCTTGCAAAATCTTCTCTCAATTACACTGAACTGTCCATCTTGAATGCTATTCGAGAAAATATGGAATCTTGTAAGGCTTCAGCAGATAAGGGCAAGAGGAAACGTGATGATGATGAACAAGATCCAGACCCTACTACTAAGAAACAAAAGAATGGTAGCGGATCTGGAATTCACATTGCTGAGCCTACAGGAACCACAACTTCTTCTCCACCTCAACTAAATCCGGAATCTGGTCCTACAGCAACTGAACATCATTCTGAGCATATTCATGAAGAAAATGTGGAATTTCAAACACAAGAAGATCAACCACAATCACCACCACCATCTCCACCAAAGTCTAAACCTTTCAAATCAAAGCCATCTAGCAGCAAGAAATCTTCTCAAAAACCAGCTGTTGTCACATGGCTTGATGATGATGAAGATGTGAACGGCAATGAATGGTTTGATCAATTTGCCAGTGCTCAGATCCAAGACGACGAAGCTTCTAAAGTTGAAGACAGTACGTTTGAATTTACACACAAAATCAAACATACTCTAAATGTGAAGAAAATGACAAAGAGAGAACTTCGTAGGATCAAAAATGATGCCTTCATTCTTCTTAAAGACAAATCAGCAAATGCGGCTGAGCTGGAGTATCACCTTGAAAATATTGCTCGTGCAATGTCAAGTGAGTTTGACTGGACGAATCCAGACATACTCAGGGTGGGTGGCCGTGACAACAAAAACCGTCCATACATCACAGACTGGACTAAGCCACTACCCGTGATCAGAAAACCTCATAGAACTTCAGAAATCCCCTTCCAGTTCTTTTTCAACAAAGATCTTGAACTACTCATGCATGGAGCATCAAGCAAAACGAAGTATGCAACTTCAATTACCTTCACTCCTGCAGCAAGTTACCAAAATCCTGCCATTGAGGAAGCTGCAATTCACCAGAAGATCTTCATCAAACAACAAGTGATCTATGATCGTGATGCTGAATTAGGAATCCATCACTGGTATGATAAAAGGAAGAACTGGTACAAGTACAAACTTAGCCAAAAGTCTCGAGAACAAGTCTCCAGTGACCTCAGGATCATGGCAGTGATTAGGGTTTCAGGATCAAAGAAGTATGATTACACATTCTTATCTGAGATCACCGTCAGACGACATGACAACCAGCTCTACTCGTTCTCAGAAGCAGATTTTCCTGACTTGAGTCTTAATGATATTGAAGACTTATACCTCATCAAAATACAAGGAAAACTGCAACATCTCTCTACCGATCTTCAGTATGCTTTTAGTGCAGCTATCTGCCACTTCATCCGAAGAACGATTATCAAAGAACGAGTAGAAGATCTTCAGTTAGGAGTGGAAAGTTATCAGCAGAAGTTGAATCTCGTTGAGCCCATAATGTTCTTGGAAAACAACCGCGATGCTCAATATACCATGAAGAAATACCCAGTCTTTGGTTCGTCTACAGAAGTGCAACACACACAAACCATTTCATGTCATTTCACGAGATACATAAATTCTGTGACGATACGCTGAAAAACGTTAGAGATGGGTTAGTTCTAAGAGTTCGGGATCATGAGTTGAAAAAGTCAACAAGGTGGACACATAATGAGCTCAAACAAGTGATGCAGTTCATCTTGAAGATTGAAAGAAGGTTGTACCGGAGGGATCAGATTAGGAGACTAGAGAGTTATGTGGGCGGTCGTCCACCATTTCCTATCAGACTATATCAAAGGACGGACCTAGAATTCACCAAGTTTAACAAAGGAGGTTGATGTAAGCACTGGAGTTCATAATTCATAATTCTTATTCTTTATTCTTACCACATGCCTGTGACATTACGGCTTGTGCACACATAACAGTGTACAACCCGAACCCCAAAGAAAGGACCCTGAGGTATGCTTCAGTGCCTCAATCCTGAAAAAGGAGCGAAAGCTTCTTACTTATGAGCAGAATTAAACCAGAATGTTTTCTAAAGTTTTTCAAACATTCTGCTCATAAGAACAAGTATTCCCTTGTTAAGGGGGAGTATTTGAAAATATAATCTTTGTTCCAAAATATAAATGTTCTTGAAATTCTTCCCTAAAAACTCAAAAACAGCATATTTTATTCATAAAGTTTTTCAAAAACATCATGAGTATGCTATTTTTGAGGGGGAGAAGTAAAAGATGATTAAAATATGGTGTCCCAATTGTTGGAATCTCACTAGTGTTCAAACTCAGAATTGACCCTCGAATTGACGATAGGAAAAGTCAGTAGTCGAAAGGACATGTCTCGGACGGGTAATAATTTCAAGCCAGTTTATTTGGTGATGTAAGCGTGTCTCGCAAAGGACGTGTCTGAGTAGAATGTACTGATTTCGAGCGATTTTCCTTGAATGTGATCTGGACGAGTAATAATTTCAAGCTAGTTTACTAGTGATGTAAGCGTGTCTCGCAATGATCATATTCATTGAAAATCAATCAATTCAAAAGTGCCTACTCTTCCAGACATGTTCAAATTTCAAATTAATTACTTATGAGCACATGTTAAGGGGGAGTCCTTCAGAAAAATACAAAACTCTCAAGGTGTCAATAAAAATGTTTTTTTTACAATCATCGACACTTTGTGAGATTTTTTCAAAAGTTTTGGTAAATGGCATCAACATAGGATAGTCATGGAGTTATAAGGTGACTAAGGTTAGGGAAAACCGTCCTATGATCCGCCAGAGCCGGAGGGATCTACCCAAGGACAATACCAATAGTTTAGAACTAGAAAGTCCTAGGTATGATATAAAAAAGGAGAAAATGAATGAACGGAGAAAGAAGGGGTTGAAGAAAGAAAAAGAAAGCAAAGAAAAGGGTGAAAAGAAATAGCCCTCCATTTGTTCAACCTTAGGGCAGACACCGGGTTCAATTCATAATCTACTGGTTGATGAGCATCACCGGTATTGAAGACTAAAGACGTCATGGACCTAGTGACGCACTGCACTAAACCTTCTAAGCCACTCAAGTGTCTCTCAAAAGACATTTGTTTCATTCACACGGAGAACCCTTCATAATCTATCGACCTCTCATTACGAGAGTGTTGATATTGAAAAGGAGGCAATCTGCTCTACGCCTCCGACGACCAAACAAATGTGCACTAATTGAGTCTAGAGCTATGAGATTCATCAAAGATCTCTTAGGTACACTTAGAATTACTCTGGTGTTCTACATCATGGGCATCAGTTGTAAATTAGGAAAGTGTCCTTCGCAGATCTTAGCAATCTGCCAAGAACATTCATGAGAGAAGTCACAATTGTGATTATCAATGATTGAATGGAAATCCTGCCAGGGTCAACATCAAACAGCCCTGACAGCAGGTCACTTCGGTAACTCCTTGTGGGTTACGCTTAGTGTTTGCTCCAAACGGTCTACAGTCGTGGGGTGATCTCCAGCGACTCACTGAATCGTGGGTGCACTTCGGTGTGTCCGTGTTATCCCTTTCGGGGGAATCCGGTTCAGAACGGCCTGGGTTAGGACTTGAGAAAGTCTTCACACTATGCTGTTGACAATCTCAAGTCTGAACCTGTAAGTACCGGTTGGTTCGTGCTGCTGCTGCTGCTAAGGAGCTGGAGTTCAACCATCAAGACTCCATCATGTTCATTTCTTGAAAAAATGTTCTCTCAAAGACTCAGTAACAACAAAAGTTCAACATATGATATAGTAAAGTCAAAAGTTCAAGCACCTCAACCTTTCTCAAGTTTAAGATTGAAAAGTGAGAACATGTTGCAGAAAACAAGTCAAAGACATATGAGCATGATGGAGAAGACGAGAAGACGTTGGAGATTGGCAGATCGAGACAACATCATATCATCATAGAACAAGAACAAAGAAACAAAGATTATAAATACGTCGGAAGCCAAAGAAGCAAAGAAGACGTCGAGCAACATTGATGATCAAGACTTAGGGGGAGATTGTTAGGAACACGTTTTAATATATTTCAAGTCTTGTTCATTTGCGATACATGTTGCTTATATAGGGCTTTATGTTTGCAATTTAAGGTGCGGTCCATTAGAAGCCCATGGACCGCCCAATTATGTGTTAATTCTTCTAGAAACATTATTGTAAGAGTTGCCCTAATCCCTTGCCTATAAATAGAAGGGTAGGGAGCTCATTTTACTTGTTGGTTATTCATGTATGTAGCATAAGCCTTGTCCCTTTATCGTATGAAATGAATTACCTTCCAAATCTCTCTTCTTCATCTCTTATTCTCTTCTCTTATTAGCTTATTCTCTTTTCTCCTTATCGTAGCTTATTAGATAAGTAGTAGTACATGTTTTACTTTGTTATACGTGTGTGTGTTGTTGAGATATACACGACCTACAGAATGGGTTAATGACTCTAGATCAAATAGCCAATTAGGACCTTTACCTGCTACATTGGATTTATTCTCTAAAAATTCCACATGCAGGTTCTCATCTACTCTCTTAGTTCTTAAGTTGTATCCTCAAAAAGCTTTGCTATTGAGAGAATATCCAACTAAGAATCCTTCATCTGCTTTACCATCAAACTTTCCAAGATGGTCTACGGTATTGAGAATTGTCACATGACATCCAAAAGGTCTAAGAAATCCTATTGCAGGAGTTCTACCTCTAAAAAGTTCATATGATGTCTTATTGTGAGGCTTAACAACTAAAACTCTATTCTGGACATAGCAACCAGTGTTGACTGCTTCAGCCCAAAAAGTTATAGGTAGCTTAGAGTCAGCTAACATAGTTCTAGCGGCTTCTATTAGTGTTCTATTTTTCCTTTCAGCAACTTCATTCTGTTGTGGAGTTCTAGCAACACTAAATTCTCTCATAATACCTTTTTCTTTGTAGAATTCATCCATAACTCTATTTTTGAACTCTGTCCCATTATCACATCTAATGACTTTTACTCTTTTGCTTACTAGGTTTTTTATCTCTGTAATGAAAGTCTTAAGGATGCTAGGTGTCTCATCCTTAGTAGCTAAAAAGAAAACCCATGTAAATCTACTATAGTCATCAGTAATAACTAGACAATATCTCTTATGTTGCATACTTCTAACATTTGTAGGACCAAATAAGTCCATATGAAGCATAAACAATGATTGATTGATAGATTTAAAAATCTTAGGCTTACAAGTGGCTTTGTGTTGTTTGCCTTTAAGACAAGCAATGCATGTTTGATCATTTTCAAATCGTTTTTGAGGTAAACCTCTTACCAAACCATTTTTAACAATCTGATTTATGGTTTTGAAATAAATATGACCAAGCCTCCTATGCCATAACATTGATTCATCCAATGTGGCCTTTGCAACAAGACAAGTTAAATCCTTTTTAGGAACAATGTTCTTCATATCAACACTGTACATATTTCCCTTTCTAGGAATTTTAAGAAGTACTTGACTTTCATCAGGCATCTTAAAATCAGGAGAAAGTACAAGACATTCAGTGTCACAGAAAAGAACTTTGTTCTTTTTATCACACATTTGTGAGACACTAAAAAGATTATAATTTAGCTCTTGTACATAGTACACATCTTCAAAATCTAAATTTCCAGTTTTAATTTGTCACAACCCGTAATTTCAGGTCCTTTTTAAACTTTAAATTTCACTATTCATCTCGGGAAATTACTATTCATGGGTTACTATTCATCATTTCACTATTCATCGTTTTTGAAGTCAGTTTGAGACTTTGAGAAGTCGTCAAAAATTTCACTATTCACGAAACACTATTCATCCCCGGAGAAAAATCACTATTCATGCTCATCATTCATCATTACGTAAACTAGGTTTACGGGTATTCAAATTCGCGTAACCAGGGTGGTTTAGCTGCGAATTCATGCATTGTCAGGAAGGACACATCATGTAGACTAGAGGAGTCTGCATAACATCAGTAACATCATCAGTACATTAGTTCATGCACGGATATGCATTATTTCAATTTACGTATGGTTATTTATATAATTAACGTTACCACTCAGTCATTTCTACTAACAGTAAACCCAATACTCCCGACAATTATCCTAATACATTTTCAAGCTAATTATAATGATATAGAGATTATATTATTACTTTACCCGGTGTTTTTAAACCAATCGTTATATTTTTCATTTGACGCTTATAACTCCGTCGATTTACGAAATTTCAATCCGATTATCATTCTAACACCCGATTCTTGCAAGGAACATGATTTTACAATTTTTACAACTTCGTCGTATCTCATTTCACCTCGTCACGAGTTATTTCTAGTTAACTCGGTACCCGATAACACCCAAGGTATACACTAAACTAGCCAATATCTAATTAAATGGGAGACAAACTCTTTAATTACACATCAAATCTCTTCATTTTAGCACATGTTGCCGCCCCCCCCCCCCCCCCTAACCATCCCATTTAGCTAATACTTCCAATTTGCATTAAATGAATTTACATGATTTATTTCCATCCTCCACTAACACAAACACATACACCATAACCATTTTAGTGAAAGAAAGATCAAACCTCTCATCCCTTCATCCCCTAGAATCGGCACAACCATGAACACCATCCAAATCCATAGATTTTTCAAGAACAAGTCATAAACATACTCCATTTACTATCCTAGTTAAGGTCTTGTGATCAAAACCTTAAGTTATTGCACCTTTCTCATCAAATCACTCCAAGATTGTAAGTAAACTTCAAGAACATCATTTTGATCTTTTCATTCTTTTATTTACTTCATATGATCATGTATTTTCAAGGTTATACTAGTTACTTTTGCAAGTTACTTATGTTTTGATACCATTTTATTTATAAAATATCACAAACACTAGATCTATAAGTTTCACTAATAACCACATGAGATCCACCAAGGTTGGTGATGTTTAGGACTCCATGACACCCTAAGAAGGTGTATGGTAGGATTTGCGAACTTGTGGAGTTGATTTGAGGTGGTATGATCAAGATTAGAACCATAGAAATGAGTTTTTAAAACATATATATACCTACTGTCCAAAATCGTGTAAACTGGAAAACTCAGTAATTTTTGGTATATTTTGGCCTTCATATTCAGAAAGTTCTTTCAAAAACGAAACCGTGGCCGCAAGAATCACTAAAAACCGACTTATAACGAAGGAGATATGATTTTTCGAAATTAGACGACGAAAACTAATTTTCTGAAAAATGCTTGCTGTTTTTCCGAACTTCGAGGGACAAAACGAGACGTTAGACGTGATCTAGACGAGCCGACCTACTGAAAATATGTTAGTTCATATTGGTACGAACCCGTGGATATAAAGAGCGTAGCAAACGGGCTTATAACGACCGAGATATACACGTTTGAAGCCAACGATTTACAAACTATTTTTGATAGCACTATATGAAAATAAAGTCTAAGTATAAGGACTAGTATTTTTGCAAGTCACCAAGTTGATAGCCGATTATCTAATTGATCGAGACGTATTTGGTCAAAAGTCAAATGAGACGACATAAAGATTATGTTACAAGGTTTTCAAAAGCGTCGAGTTTGATCACTAACACTCAACGAACTATATTTCACGACTAGTTTTACGAGGCCATTTGGGCATATTTTCACAAGTTATGAAAAGTGGTATTTTGCGACGAAAACATTATATTTACCAATAGAATACAAAACAAGGATCGTGGAGTATTGTTTCAACATATTTACACGAAAAGTGTTTATTAACTTAACAAGACGTCAAAAATGTATTTTTCGACGATAAACGTTATTTTCAAATCTAACGAGTGGTATCGTTAACATACGTATTTGCATGTGTAGCATCATTTCATTGCTTACATTAGATCCTATCATTCACATTAGGTTGCGGTTAGAGATCGTGCCTCATTTCAGTGTATCCATTTTTGTCATCGTAGCTATCGCACCAGGTGAGTTTTCATAGCCCCTCCTTTTACTTGTTTTGTAACTGTTTTGGGGGAGAATACATGCTCGTTTTCATCTAAATGTATACTTAATTTACTGGATTATGCCACTTGTTTAGTCAAACCATTATTTACTCTACCAATGAATTTGTTTTTTCCTTCGAATGTATTGTATATTCACTTGTATTATACTTAATCCTTTTCACTCATGGACCTAAGCACTTTAAATGAATATGTATGCTTAACCAAATGAACCGGCCCCACCACTATGTACATACATGACAGAATGAATGGGTCACATAACCGGATGTACGGGTAACATGACAGAATGAATGGGTCACACAACCAAATGAATTGGTCACGTAACCGAATGTACTGATCTAACTAAATGTATTTTAAATCATGGTCCACATATTACTTTTGTTCACTTAAACCAGATCATATTTGGCAGTGGGTTGTAAACACACAGGTTGCAAGTCTTGTATGGGCGGGGCTTGGGACTGAGTGGATTTACAATGCCTTTGCTGGGAAACCTTCTTTCAAATGTTTTACATTTTCAGTAAACTCTATGAACTCACCAACCTCGTGTTGACACTTTTAGCATGTATTTTCAGGTATTAAGCAACAGCACGCTACAGGAGGCTTTTGGCAGGGCATGGCATGGTCATAGGAGACTCTGATATTCATTTGGGGACCGTTTAACTTACTTAAGGGCCTATTTCCGCACTACTTTTAACAATGTAAATTTAACACTTTTGTTAAACAATTTTAATCTAAATGATTGAGGTGAAAACCGTTCTCTGCACTTGTGTTGTGATACCAATTGAGTTGCACCCCAGTGGCATGTATGCTTCCGCTGGACCCGATTTCTGGCGGTGTGACAGATTGGTATCAGAGCCTTGGCTATAGAGAACTGGGTGATTTTAAAACCTAGACTATAGCTACATTTACAAAAACTCAACCCTATGACCGCCGCGTGCCTGCCTGCCAAGCTGATGCCTCATTTGTGGTTTGTTGCTGACATATTTAATGAGATTTGTGTCTTATTATCAAATCATTTGTACTTGCTTATTCTCGTTGATTACTATAGTTGTCTTTCATATAAGCATGCTCGCATATCATACACGTCTCAGCGTTACGCCTTCTCCTTGCATAGTTCATCATTCGACCTCGAGTTGGGTCACTTGCTGTAGTCTTTTAGAACATCATTTCAAAGGTGAAGGACATAGTATTAGTATAACTGAGCTGAGTATTTCAAAATTCATTGAACCTCAGTGGAATATAGACTGGTCATCTATATTCGACTCGGGACAGTGGGACATAGGCTGACCACCTATGCCCGACTCAGAGATGAATTTTGCAATACTGAGGACAGTTATAATAGAATTATGTCTGGGTTGCATTCCTACTCGATTTCTAAAGGTTCCAAAATTCATGTGTGTGTACTCAATCGTTGCAAGAATATTCACCTCCACGTCATGATTGCGTGGTTTTGCGACCTTACAACAGGTTTTACCTCTCAAGGGATCTTGAGAAGCTTACAACCCCACCAGGCAGTGTACCTGACCGATGTAGTATAGTGTAGTGGTAAGTACGGGGGATTGATCGTTCTCCACAGGGAATAGTGTTCGTTAGGTATGAAAGACTACTCTAATTAGGTCTAAAGGTTGAGGAAGATTCTTTTTATGTTTTTATAGTTTTATGAAAGCAAGTAAAATCTCGGTTTTGATAGAGTGGGCGGAATTAGTTGCTAGTCAACTAACCCAAATTACTACGGATGCAAACAAAATAAAATAACAAAAAATGAAATGTGGTGAGAAACTTATGTGTAGAGAAATGTGTTTACTTAGATTTCCTTACTCCCTAACTATCTTTTACCGGTTAATTAGTGTGTATTAGTCGCGTGGATGACGGGTGTATTCCTTAATACCATTCGTGGGGTGGCGTACTTACTTCCCCAACTCTACAAGCTCCTACTTCACTCCTATGTCGAGCCGGCTAGGAAGCTCCTAACATGGGATCACTAGAATTCGCTTGTGCATTAAATACAACCATAAAAACCTTTAGTACGCGTTTGGTTCATGTTTCTTAAGACGTTCAAGCAAGTTACCGAATAGGAAGTTAGCCAGTTTTCTTAAGCCTAACATAGATAAACAATCATCCAATACAACTAACAACACACTAACAACCAATAATCAATAGCTAGGTTTCATTAGATCTAAGCAAACACAAGATAAATTTAGCCTAACATGTTAAACAAAAGACAAGAATAAGATAGAATCAAACAACACATAGACATATTGAATGATTAATTGATAACTTATCTTTCAATGAAACATGGAAGATCTCAAGGCAAAAAGCCCTGAAAAAGTAGCTAAAATCGTCTTAGGGTTTTATCCCAAAATTCCACACACTAAGCTCTCCTTAATGACAAAAGATTAGAAAACTATATATAGATTTTTGGATCTGACGGCGTCACCTTATGGAGTGTGACGCCGTCACCTCGCCGCTTCTAGGGTTCCCGGATGACCTTCTTGACGCCGTCCCTCTTTAGCTCTTCAAAAATCCATTCTGGCTTATCAAGGCTTGACGCCGTCAGCTCGTGAACGTGACGCCGTCCCCTTATGATTTAAGCCGTGACGCCCTTGATCAAGTTAAAGCGTGACGCCGTCAGAATTCACATGCTATTTTCACTGGCTTATCATGAGTAAATTTCACGTCCAACTTTTCTTGCCAAAGCATGACGCCGTCCAGAGTAAATTGTGACGCCGTCAAGAGTAACTTTTAGCCGATTTTTGAGACTTTGCCGTTTTCTTCACTTTATGCTCCAAAAACGTCCAAAATGCCTCCTTTTCCAGATTTCTCCTCAAAAGTACCTAAAATGACAAAAGGAACGATTTAGGGCAATATTTGATCAAATAAATACGATTTAGGGCTTAAATGACCCCTTAAAAGCGGTACACTTTTCGCCTCATCAAATACCCTTAGACTTGAGATTTGCTTGTCCTCAAGCAAATGCGCTTTTATTCTAATCAAAATACAAGTTAGGGGTCATTTAATGCTAACATAAAAGTAATTACAACAAATAATCGTTCCACTTCAATCATAATAAGCACGGAGATTATAAACTAGCACCTCACAAGTAGTGTTTAGATACTCACATCTCTCAAGTGTCATCAAAATAAATCTCATAAATGAAAACGGAAAATATCTCTCACTACCTGTCATAGCAAATAGATTACCATAGGCTTGGGAAAGGATCGAAAACCTCCTCCACTAGGCGTAAGCACCGAAGATAAACTATCAAAGAGGGCTTTTAAATGGGTTATAACTTTAGGTGTAGGGAAAAGGAAAACACGGTTTTGTTGGATAAAGGATATTTTACTGGTGGCTAGTTAAATATCTTGATCAATTACATGTACTATACAATGTTGCTAAGCCAAGACTAGACTCGATCTTAAGCTAGAAACAAAATAACAAAATAACAAAAATATAAAACAAACATAAAATAAAACGGGATGGTAGTCCGTATGTTTTTTCTATTTTTCTTTTCCTCATTTTTTTGTATTTTTCTTGATTTTTTCGATTTTTTTTTTTTTTTTTTTTTTTTTTTTTTTTTTTTTTTTTTTTTTTTTGCATACACTTTTGCCCTACCATACAAAATAATACATCATAGGGGCATTGCATTCCCCTTACACTTGAACTTTTACATAACTTTACAATTACTAATCTAATGACTCGAATTAAGATAATCGAAAAACTTGGAGTACTTTTAAAATATTTAGCACATATGGGGGTAATAAATGATGTTCTTCCCCATTACTCCATTACACTAGTACTTTACCCATGAGTCCCAATCGTCCCAAAACAATATGTACAAGGATATGACTCGACTTAGCAACCATGTAATCAACTAGATAATTAACTTGGGTTTAAACAAATGTTGTAACAATAATGCACTAAAAATGAGTGCATACAAGGTAGGCTAAGGCGATTTGGGTGTACATTTAAGTGGGGTGTAACAAATTCTTCCTTTAAGTAAAATGCTTAAAGGTCGAAACGAAAAGATAGGCTCTGAGGGGTGTACTAGGGGTATCGTGTACTAAAAATGAGTACAACGCAAAGGGTGTGGGGGAATTACTTGACCAATGTAGCCAACGTAATTATAACAAAAACACAGGTGTAAAACAATGGGTTAATCCTAATGCCTCTTATCATGTAGTAAATCTAACTAAACGAATGTAGTCTCACTTGTGGCCTCGGAATGGTCCTAACGCAAGTTCTAGAATCTAAGTGCTACCGGTACACACATCATAGCATAAATGCTTTTCCTACCAATTCTAGAGGCGAACCTCACATATTTGGGGTTGGAAAATTTTTTAGTGGTACGGTTTTTGTGCTAGTCATATAACTCCTATCCGTGAGACGCTCATTAAGATCAAAGTTTCACTCCTATATGTTGTAAAAAAATTTAAATTTGGCACTAAAATTACCTTAACAAGTATTTCTCTCAGTTTTATTACACATCTATTATTAAACAAACAAAAATCAAGCGTAATAGCATTCTCTAAAATCGTACTTTTACCCTCCCCTTACACTTAAGATGAACATTGTCCCCAATGTTCAAATAACAAGATGTAAAAGCAAAAAGTAAAAGAATGAAATCAAATACTCCCCTGATTCGCTCGGTGGATAATGAAATTACACGGTTAGATCTTCCTCCAAAGAGAATGTTGAAGCTCCATGACTAATGCATCGCCATAAGCTTGATTCCAAAAACATCTCCTTGTCCAAAATAACCTGTTAAACCTGAGAAAACAAACACGAAAACCTGCATAACATCGGCGGAAAAAATCTATATATAAGGATATAATGCTTGTGGAATGATAATTTTGCAGATTCCTGGAGATTATAAGTTGGAGATTTAATAGAAACTTTTTATGAAAACAAAACTTTCAAAAATTTCTGGAAATTAAATCTGACGCCGTCAGGTTATAACCCCTGACGCCGTCAGAAATGACCTGACAAAAATTTTCATTTTAAGTTTCCGGAAAATTTCTGGAAAAACCTTTACCTTACTTCCTGGAAATCCTGCAAAACATCATTATGACTCGATACAAGCATTTGACTCAAACAAATACGAATATGTATGCTAATTTAATATTATTATGATTCATGTTCATTTGTGTTCTAATAAACCTATTTAGATTTCCCTTACACTTAACTTTTGCAAAATACCTTTATATGTAGTTAAGACGAAGTTAAAAACAAAATAAAGCATTTTCACAAATTAGTTTTTAACATGAATCAATAATAATAAAAATTAAACACACATATGGCAAATAAAATCAAACAAACAAATAAATAAACACACAAAGCAAATAAATAAAATAAAGCTTGGGTTGCCTCCCAAGAAGCGCTTGTTTTTGTTCGAGTCATGAGCCTGACTCTACCCTTATTTAATGGATAAAAGAGAGGTTTTCCCTACACTTAGGATTAAGTGCGGGTGATAGTAGCGATACACACCAGCTCGGTAGGAGTATGCCACGTGAGGAAAGAGTGGTGGATGAATTATATGCTCAAAGGGGTGTGCTCCTTTCATCATAACCTTACCTAGTTCACTTTGGTCAATGGGTGAATTAAAGTTTTCTCCTAAAAAGGGATCATTTTCTAACAACTTCGAGAGACTCCTAATTGGGAATCCATCTTGACCCAATAGACCCGGTTTAAACCCATAATATTTCTTGTGATCAATCATGAATGGGTGATGTAGACATGTAAGGTCATTTTTCACTCCTATATTGTCTTCCTCACTACAAGGCTTAGAGTCTACTACCTTAATCTTAAGACTATATGGTTTGATGGGTGGGTCGGGACCTAATTCAATTCCTAAGTTCACATCTAAGGATGGAAGATTAGGTAACGTTTTTGGTTTAGGCTCCGGTTCATCAAAACTAGGAACTTCCATAGAACTAAAAGAAAGGTTATGACTACAAGTATTCAAACCTATTTCTTCTAGTTTTGTTTGGTCCAAGGGCTCTACCTCTATTGGGGTTCCTATAGTCTCCTCAACTTCTTCCGGGTAAGTCACGGGCGGTGTGTGTGCCTCAAATGATGGTAGGACTTGTGGGGTACTTGGTGGGCTTATGTTACTTACCTCATCATTCCTTATGTCAAGATCACCTATATCCTCATCATGTGTTTTAGTATGATCTAACCCTAACATTTTACCAAGTATCTCAAGTACTTCTCTAGGCATCTCAACTTCAATGTCCGAATCATAAGGATCATCCTCAATATTCTGACTGCTATATTCAAATTGCCCAAAAGATTCATCATGTGTTTCTTGAGATTCATCATCATCGATCATAAAACCTAGGTCTTTTTGATCAATGTGATCATGCTCGGCTAGATCCTCCGTCATATCAAGGTCACCTATGTGTTTGTTTTGTAATATGGCATTACATGACATCCACTTAGGTATCTCAACACTAACATATTCATCCCCAAACAAACTTGTTTCATGATCCTCGAAATTTGTGGTCAATTGACTTGTACTAACGTTTGTTGGGTTGTCTACTATATAATAATATTGGGCACACTCTTCAATAGCTTCCCATGCTTTCTCAGCACTTAATTCCCTAATATCCCTGCCGGCAATATGGTAAATGTCCCTTTGGGCATGTCGGTCGACATGATTGTAAAAGATTTGAGTTAGGGACCAAAAATCGAAGTTATGATGAGGGACTTTTTGGAGTAAATATTTAAAACGAGTCCATGCATCATAGAGAGGTTCATCTTTATGTTGTTTAAACATCAAGATGTCATATGGAGTGGGTGATTTATTTCCATCCTCCACCAACACAAACACATACACCATAACCATTTTAGTGAAAGAAAAATCAAACCTCTCATCCCTTCATCCCCTAGAATCGGCAAAACCATGAACACCATCCAAATCCATAGATTTTTCAAGAACAAGTCATAACCATACTCCATTTACTATCCTAGTTAAGGTCTTGTGATCAAAACCTTAAGTTATTGCACCTTTCTCATCAAATCACTCCAAGATTGTAAGTAAACTTCAAGAACATCATTTGGATCTTTTCATTCTTTTATTTACTTCATATGATCATGTATTTTCAAGGTTATACTAGTTACTTTTGCAAGTTACTTATGTTTTGATACCATTTTGTTTATAAACTATCACAAACACTAGATCTATAAGTTTCACTAATAACCACATGAGATGCACCAAGGTTGGTGATGTTTAGGACTCCATGACACCCTAAGAAGGTGTATGGTAGGATTTGCGAACTTGTGGAGTTGATTTGAGGTGGTATGATCAAGATTAGAACCATAGAAATGAGTTTTTAAAACATATATATACCTACTGTCTAAAATCGTGTAAACTGGAAAACTCAGTAATTTTTGGTATATTTTGGCCTTCAGATTCAGAAAGTTCTTTCAAAAACGAAACCGTGGCCGCAAGAATCACTAAAAACCGACTTATAACGAAGGAGATATGATTTTTCGAAATTAGACGACGAAAACTAATTTTCTGAAAAATGCTTGCTGTTTTTCCGAACTTCGAGGGACAAAACGAGACGTTAGACGTGATCTAGACGAGCCGACCTACTGAAAATATGTTAGTTCATATTGGTACGAACCCGTGGATATAAAGAGCGTAGCAAACGGGCTTATAACGACCGAGATATACACGTTTGAAGCCAACGATTTACAAACTATTTTTGACAGCACTATATGAAAATAAAGTCTAAGGATAAGGACTAGTATTTTTGCAAGTCACCAAGTTGATAGCCGATTATCTAATTGATCGAGACGTATTTGGTCAAAAGTCAAATGAGACGACATAAAGATTATGTTACGAGGTTTTCAAAAGCGTCGAGTTTGATCACTAACACTCAACGAACTATATTTCACGACTAGTTTTACGAGGCCATTTGGGCATATTTTCACAAGTTATGAAAAGTGGTATTTTGCGACGAAAACATTATATTTACCAATAGAATACAAAACAAGGATCGTGGAGTATTGTTTCAACATATTTACACGAAAAGTGTTTATTAACTTAACAAGACGTCAAAAATGTATTTTTCGACGATAAACGTTATTTTCAAATCTAACGAGTGGTATCGTTAACATACGTATTTGCATGTGTAGCATCATTTCATTGCTTACATTAGATCCTATCATTCACATTAGGTTGCGGTTAGAGATCGTGCCTCATTTTAGTGTATCCATTTTTGTCATTGTAGCTATCGCACCAGGTGAGTTTTCATAACCCCTCCTTTTACTTGTTTTGTAACTATTTTGGGGGAGAATACATGCTCGTTTTCATCTAAATGTATACTTAATTTACTGGATTATGCCACTTGTTTAGTCAAACCATTATTTACTCTACCAATGAATTTGTTTTTTCCTTCGAATGTATTGTATATTCACTTGTATTATACTTAATCCTTTTCACTCATGGACCTAAGCACTTTAAATGAATATGTATACTTAACCAAATGAACCGGCCCCACCACTATGTACATACATGACAGAATGAATGGGTCACATAACCGGATGTACGGGTAACATGACAGGATGAATGGGTCACACAACCAAATAAATTGGTCACGTAACCGAATGTACTGATCTAACTAAATGTATTTTAAATCATGGTCCACATATTACTTTTGTTCACTTAAACCATATCATATTTGGCAATGGGTTGTAAACACACAGGTTGCAAGTCTTGTATGGGCGGGGCTTGGGACTGAGTGGATTTACAATGCCTTTGCTGGGAAACCTTCGTTCAAATGTTTTACATTTTCAGTAAACTCTATGAACTCACCAACCTCGTGTTGACACTTTTAGCAAGTATTTTCAGGTATTAAGCAACAACACGCTACAGGAGGCTTTTGGCAGGGCATGGCATGGTCATAGGAGACTCTGATATTCATTTGGGGACCGTTTAACTTACTTAAGGGCCTATTTCCGCACTACTTTTAACAATGTAAATTTAACACTTTTGTTAAACAATTTTAATCTAAATGATTGAGGTAAAAACCGTTCTCTGCACTTGTGTTGTGATACCAATTGAGTTGCACCCCAGTGGCATGTATGCTTCCGCTGGACCCGATTTCTGGGGGTGTGACATAATTGTACCTTTACCGGAAATTTTGCCACCAACACCTCCTCCAAAGGTAACTTAGCCACCATATAATATTTAAAAATCAGAAAGATAGGACTTGTTGCCTGTCATGTGCCTTGAACATCCACTATCTGAGTATCCTTGATCCTCTTGTTTATCAATTGAATGTTCCTGCACAGAAATGAGAAGTATTAGTTTCCTTTGGGGACCCAAGCCATTACTGACTTGGATCTGCCTCTTGCATCAATGAAATTTAATCTCTTAAGAACAGTTGATGCAACATTGGATTTAAGAATCCAACATGCTGAGGCCTTAACAGCATTTGCCCTGTTTCCCTTAGCAGTAGAATGAATCACATGCTTAGCAGCAGAAACTGCTAGCTTTGTAATTGTTCCCTTAATTTTCTAAACTTGTTTTTGGACCACTGCTTTTGATTGAATGGGCCTTTTAACAGTTTTTGATGCATGTTTTGAAGTTAATTTTTCATTTTTATCTGTTGGTTTTGGGTTAACAGTCATGAATGGTCTAGCAGTAGAAACTACTTTTGTAACTACTCTGGGTTTTGTTCTCTTAGACTTAGAGCGAAAGTGAGTTTGAGGAGTTTGCCTTTTGAAATTCACCCTATTGTTTTCATACCCAGATACCCATTTGTTACAGAAAGCTGCAAGATGATCAAAACTACCACATGAGTAACAAGCTTTATTATAAAAGAAAAATTCATCACCTAATTGGTTAGACTTGAGGCCATTCTAATTTCTTTGGTTACCTCTGGGCTTGCTAGTGGATCTATATTGTTCACAATATTTAACTGGTTGCCTAACATGTTTAATGTTTGTTCTAGGCTTAACAGTATCCTTTTTGATCACTTTAGGAACCTTTGTTCCTGCTTTCTTAACTACTTCAGGTTTAGACATAACCTGTTCATCTTCATCATCATCAGATACCCAGTCTTCAATGACTACTCTATCTGATCTTCTATCAGAGGACACCTTGTCCTCAGGAAGTGAAGTTTTACTTAAACTTTCACTTACTTTCTTAGGTTCATCAACAACTAGCTTTGTTTTTGGCTGTATACCATATTGTAGCTCAGGTTGTTGAAATTCAGGGACACCTGAATTTTCTAGGTCAATCCCTGGGGGTTTAGGGATACCTCTGTATGGAGGTGGGACGCTCTTATATCCTATTCCTGACTTGGCTCTATTAATCACTTGACATTCTATCATGTTGGTCACACCTCTAGAAGCATGTTCTAGTGTTTGTGTAGTCAAGTGAATGTTTCCATTTTTCTTTTTGACCCTATCAAAAGCCTCTCTTAAAAGCTTAATTTCAGCATCTCTAAAGAATATGTCTTGTCTTAGAAGAGCTTTGTCATCAGAAAAAGCAAGTTCATTTTCTTTGTAGTATAAGATCTGCTTTTCTACTGATTCTAAACCACACTTATAATTTATAAAGTTTTGATGAGTTTTGCTTAGCTCTTTCTTTTGTTCATCATAATGTTTGATTAAAGTTTGTAATTCTTTAAGAGAAGTACAAGCATTTGAACAAGCTTTATGAGATTGTACCTCAGTAGTAGAAAAAGCCATGAGCGCCATCTGTGAAGAATCTTCTTCTTCATCAGCCATGAAACTCCAATCAAAACCTAGCCCATCAATAGCTACCATAGCTTTTGAGTTTGGCTCAGAAACCTCCCTTGTTTTGGATGTGCTTCCAAAACCTTTGTTCTTGCTATCCTGCTGCCTTGGCCTTCTACATTCTCTTGAGAAGTGGCCCATCATGTGGCAGTTATAGCACTCTATCTTTGACATGTCAAAACCAGCAGTATCAGTGTTGTTGATTAAGAGCTTCTTCCCGTCCTTTGATAGAACTTCTTGGCTCTCATGCTAAGAAGAGAAATTTGCCATTTTAGGTCCATTTCCTCTAGATCATCATCATTGATCTCTTGGAGGTCTTCATAAGTAAGCATGGACCCATCATTTCGACTTGTGAGAAATGCACAACAAGTCTTCTCATCCAAAATACCCATGGTACTGCTTGATGAACTAGCAGCACCAACACCATCAACAACTTTTACCTCTTCACTAGATTTTGAGGTACTAGGAGTTGACATAAATGCCATGTTCCCAGTATTAGAACTAGTACCTCCACTTCTCTTCAAATCTTGCTCCACAATCTTAAAGTTGCTATACAAATCTATCAGCTCCATTGTATCAAGGTCTGGCTTATTCTTCCAGACAACAACATGTATAGCCCACTCTTCTGGTAAGCTTCTCAGAAATTTTGAGTTCAAATCTTCTTGAGGTATTTCAACACCAAGAATAGCAAGTTGGCTCACAATATTCTGAAGCCTATTAAACATATGGTCAAGAGATTTATTGTTTATAGAGGAGAAGTTTTCAAACTGCTGCTTGAGCAGTGTCTTGTGGGTTTTCTTGGTGGCTTTATTTCCACCATATCTAGCAACAATAGCTTCAAATAATGACTTGGCATCTTTGAATTTGCTGAAGTTTAAAAGTTGGTCATTGGGAATGGTCATCATCAGCATGCTTCTTGCCTTTAAGTCATTTTTCTTCTTTATTATGTCTTCTACAGATGTTGGGTGTGTCTACAGAGTTGTCACCACTTTGTCGTCCACTGTTGATGAAGTGGTTGTAGGCTGGTAAAAGTTTCCATCTTCAATGATTTCCCAAAGTGCATAGTCTTGCACTTGGAAATATTGCTCTATCCTCAGCCTCCACATCTCAAACTCATTCTGTTTGAGCATGGGTAATTTTGCAGCAACATTGGTCTGAATAGATTCAACGTCCATTTCTTCTTCTTCTTCTTCTAAATCGACTATATCAGCCTTGCTCTGATACCAATTGAGAGGATTCTTCGATACACTATAAGGTGGTTAAACCTTTGTTGCTATGTGTATATGATAAGTTGAGTTAATATGATCAAGTACGCTGAATTTACATAATCACACTTAGAAGGTTATTTTGGTTATGGAAATGGAAAGTAATGCTTTTGTAACGAACAATGAACATACAATGTTAACACCAAACGATTCAATATTATTCAAGATAATATGAGTGATCTTCAATATCACTAGGGTTACAAAACCTTGAATCTTATGTTTTTATGACTTATGATATTGTTGTGTTTGTTCTATGTTCTTAACAGTTATATTCTAAGCACTTAATTATTCACTCTAAATATCTATTCTAAGATTTCTCTTTTATAGTCCAAGAGAGATCTTTACAATATTGTCAAGTCTAATCGAACACATGCTTTGAGAGTGTCAGTCATTAAGATACAACATGTATCTATGTTTACAACTTGTTCTGAGAATATAACATAATGACTGATCACATGGGGTAAGATATTATCTACCGTGTATTGTTGACTTTAATACACATAATATCTTTTTATACTTATCTACTCCGCAGCAGAATCATTCGATAGTTATCCACTTAGCAGTAGAAAGTTCTTCACCAGCAGCAGAATCATTCAGCAGTAGAATGTTTAACGCTAGCAGCAGAATCAAATGCTCTAGCAGTAGAATGATACTTAAGAGTATTTCTTGAGTAAAACCCGATATTAATCTTCTTGAATATTTAATTCCCAACACGTCCTTGTTGTCGATTGGTTCCTTGGGACCAGAACTCAACATGGCCAGTTTCGTCGTTTTGGTTAAAAGAAGGTCTAAGATATACTCAAAACTACAAATTAGGTTCCATTAGTCCTAGTCCAAGTCTAAGAAGGTTAAATGGTTCTCGTTTAAGAGGTTTGGTTAGGATATCGGCAACGTTGTCTTCTGAGGATACTTTCTCGATTGAGATGTGTCCTTTTTGAACATTGTCGCGAAGGAAATGATGTTTGATTTCATTGTGTTTAGTTCGAGCATGTTGAACTGGATTTTTGCTGAGATCGATAGCTCCTTTGTTGTCGCAAAGAATAGGGATGTTGTTAAGTTGAATTTCGTAGTCGACAAGAGCTTGCTTCATCCAAGGAGCTTGTTGACATTCTTTTCCGGCTGATACATATTCGGCTTCGGTTGTTGAAATATCAAAAGCCGTTTGTTTCTTAGAGAACCATGAGGTAAGACAATGTCTAACAAAATTACAAATACAACTTGTGCTTTTTCTATCAACATAGTCACCGGCATGATCCGAGTCGGCATACACTATGGTTTCTACTCCTGTTCCTTTAGGATACCATAATCCTAGATGTGTAGTACCTTTAATATATCTAAAAATCCGTTTTACGGCTTCAAGATGTGATGTTTTTTTATCTTCTTGAAAGCGAGCACATAGACAAACACTAAACTTAATGTCGGGTCTACTAGCCGTGAGATAGAGTAGACTACCAATCATTCCTCTATATTTAGTGTTATCTACGAATTCACCTTCTTCATCCTTAGTAAGTTTGGTTTCCGAGGACATACGCGTTTTAATAGGTTTAGAGTCTTCAAAACCAAATTTCTTAATCATGTTTTTTATGTATTTAGATTGGTTAAAGAATATCCCATCTTCTAATTGTTTTATTTGAAGACCTAATAAAAAGTTTAGTTCTCCCATCATACTCATCTCAAAATCGTCATGCATGATTTTTAAGAAATTGTCACATAACTCTTGACAAGTTGATCCAAATATGATGTCATCCACATATATTTGGACAATGATAATATGTGAATCCTTTTTCTTGGTGAAGAGAGTGTTATCTACTAAACCCATGGTGTACTTATGGTCAACTAAGAATGTTTTAAGTCGATCATACCATGCTTTTGGTGCTTGCTTAAGTCCCTAAAGCCTTTTTAAGTTTGTAAACATGATTTGGTTTTTCAAAATCGGTGAAGCCCGGAGGTTGAGCGACATACACTTCTTCATTTATATTTTTGGGTTCAATGGTTGACACAAAACAAAAGAAGTTGCTTTGATTTTGGACTTATGATCTTAAGGTTCTTTCATTTATTTTTCCTATAACACTATCTAATGGATGACCTGTAGGTTCTTTGATATTGACAATTTATTTGTTTAATAGTTCATCTTCCTTGTCATTATTTATATTCTCTTCATTTTTTGACAAGTTGACTTTCAACTAAGTCATCATCTACCAAAGGTGATGTCTTAGAGGGAGGTGGAATTTCGTCAAATGTTACGTTTAACGATTCCTTGACTCTTAAGGTTTCTTTGTTTAAAACAATATAAGCTTTGCTATTTTGAGAATATCCAAGGAATACACCTTCATAAGACTTCGGGTCAAATTTGGTGAGATAATCCTTAGTTTTTAAAATAAAACATTTACTTCCAAAAAATTTCAAGTATCCTAGCGTAGGCTTTTTACCTTTATATATTTCATATGGTGTTTTGTTTAAAAATGGTCGAATTATTACTCTATTTAAAATGTAGGTTGAAGTGTTAACGGCATTACACCAAAACTTTTGTGGTATATTTTGTTCATTAAGCATTGTTCTACTCATCTCATGAAGAGTCCGGTTTTTACATTCTACAACAGCATTTGACTGAGGAGTACGAGGAGCTGAAAAATTATGTGTTATGCCGTTGGCATCACAAAAGTTTCCAAATTGTGTTTCATTATCAAATTCACGACCATGATCCGTTCTTATTGACACAATACGACTATCTAGTTGGTTTTGAATTTTCTTACTAAGAATTTCAAATTGATCAAAAGCTTCATTTTTACTTTTCAAAAACTTTGTCCAAGTGTATCTTGAATAATCTTCTACTATGACCAAAGTGTAGAAGTTGCCTCCATAACTTTGTATAGTGGATGAACCAAATAAATCCATATGCAAAAGTTCTAGACACCTAGATGTAGACACTATATTTTTAGCCTTATGGCTACTACGAACTTGTTTTCCAATTTTGCAAGCATCACAAAAGTGTTGGTCATATTTAAACTTGGGTAATTTCCTAATGAGGTCTTTTGAGGATAGAGATTGAATGAGTCTCATATTGGCGTGGCCTAAGCGTCTATGCCAAAGATTTGAGGAATCATCTAACGAAGTTAAGCAAAGTTTATCTCTAGAAGTTTTATCAATTTTTATGACATATACGTTGTTTTTCAAAATTCCTTTTGCGGCGGTTATTCCATCATTTAGTATTTTACTCTCGTTTTCACTAAATAGGATGTTATACTTTTTATGGCATAGTTGACTAATACTAAGAAGGTTGAATCCTAGATTATCAACATGAGCAAAATTATCAATAGAGAGAGAGTCATGAAAGATAGTATCTTTTCCGATGATTTTGCTTTTCAACTTGCTACCAAAAATAACATTACCTCCGTCATATTCTTGGTAGGTTAAGAAGAGGCTCTTGTTTCCCGTCATATGCCTTGAACAACCGCTATCTTTTATCCACTCGTCTGGTTCCAATCCGACTTTCAAGCATACCTAAGTTATAGAAAAACTCAAGCATTTGGTCCCCAATATCTCATGGGTCCATTTTGGTTAAACATCCCATTAACTTGATTCATGCATGGGAATGGTGGATATGAGTTCCATGGCATGTAGTTAGGAGTTTTATAATGCCTTGGGAAGTTTTGATTCCAACCATTTTGTTGATAGTTGGGTTGTGTGTTGTAGTTGCTCTTTGGAAAGGGGCGTTTGGGAATAGGTGTTTTAGGCCTCTGTTGAGTGATTTTGGATCTATACTCATTTTTAGAAAGTCCTAATCCTATTGTAATAGCTGGTTTTTGTTTAGTTTCATTTGTGGTAGTGTTAGGTTTCTTTGTGACTTTAACAAACTCAGTATGAGCCGATGTACGAACTTTCTGTTCTGCTGAGGTACCCGCGGAACCAAACTATTCCACAGGCGGAACCAAATTTTTGGTTCCGTCTGATCCGTGGGTCCCTGAGGCAGTTGGAAAAGTTTCTTGTACTTTTTCGGCTTGTTTCTTTAGACTACTTAAATCTCCTAATTTCATAAAACCTAGTCCAGTTTTATCATGTGGTAATTTTTGGATTCTCATTATTTCATCCACACAACAAATATTTTTATCAAATCTTTTGAATTTAGAATTTTGTTTGATGAGATCATTCTGTGTGATTTTTAGTCTTTCAATTTCATGTTTGAGCCCTTGACATGATGTACACACTAAGTCAATGGCTTTACTCTTTTCTAAACATTTTGCCTTTTCTTTTAGTTCATAGACTTCATTTTCCAAAAACTCCTTTTTAGTTTTTAAAAACTTGTTTTTGTTTATGATTTTTAAACTAAGTTCACACAGTTTGTTATATTCTTTTTGTAATGTATCATCATCAATAGAAGAGTAGGATGAGTCATAGTGTACCTCATTTGAGTCTTGAGCCATGAGAGAAATTTCGTCATTCTTTGGTTCCTCGTTGTCATCTTCGCTATCACTCCAAGCACCACTCACAAAAGCTCTTTGAGTTTTGTTTATAGGTGGATTTGGAAAATCTCCTATCAGATGGCTTGTGTCACCGCATCTAAAGCACTTTTTTTCAACCTTCCCTTTCTTATCGTCACGATCTTTTTGGAAAGGTTTCTTATCATCTTTAGGTTGTCTTACAAACTTTCCTCGTCTTCGAAAGAACTTTTTGAAATCTCTTACGGCCATCGTATATTCTTCATCTTCACTACCCGAGCTAGATTCTTCATCATCACTTGACTCCGTTCTTGCTTTTAAGGCAATGGATTTGATCTTTTCCTTTTTGCCTTTAACAATTTTCGAATCATTCACCATCACCATTTCATGAACTTTGAGGTTTCCAATTAGCTCGTCAAGTGATAACATTGAGAGATCTTTAGATTCTTCAATAGCCGTCACTTTTGCTCTCCATTTTGGATGAAGTGCTCTAAGGAATTTCCTGACAAAATTCTTGCTACAAAAGGATTCATCAAGTGCTTTGAGAGAAGTAATAATAGTATTAAAGCGAGCAAATGCACTATCAATAATTTCATCTTCAGGAATACTAAATTGTTCATATTGTTGGACAAGAAGATCAATTTTGTTATTCTTGACTTGTGAATTTCCTTGATGAGTAATTATTAAAGATTGCCAAATTTCTTTAGCGGTTTTGTACATAAAGACTCTTTCAAATTCCTTTTTAGTTAAAGCATTGTAAAGCATCAGTTTTGTATCCTCATCCCGACCACTTGAGATATCTTTCATAATAGGTTTATGATCACATTCTATAATTATATACCATAGATCTATATCCTTTGATTTCACATATGTTTCAAAACGACTTTTCCAATAGATAAATCCATTTGGTTCAAAAAGTGGTGGTCTTTGCATAGATTGCCCTTCTTTAAAGTTTTCAAAATCCATGGATCGTTTCAAGTTTTAAAATACAATAATGTGGAAAGGATTGTGTTCAAACACTTGGGATGTGAATCTTAGTAACGTGTTTGGGATATTTATGTATGAATGTGTTTAGCATGCGGAATCTACTACAACACACTTAAAAGAACACAAAGGTGGTGAGTTATGTAAACGTGAGTATGTAATGAACAAGGAACACAACTTTAGTTAACACAAAACGATTCAATATTATTGATGAAATAATACGGATGATCTAACTATCACCGGGATTACAAAGTAATCTTGAATCTTAGATTGTAAAAGGATTTGTGAAATGAGTAACTAAGTTACTTGAGAGGTTGTTCAGTTTTGGTTAATAGTTGAAGAGATGCATGCATGAAGGAGGTGTCTTAGGGAACCTTTTATACAATAAGGTACCCTAATTACAAGTTGTCAAGTGGTTGAATATAATATGTTACTTTGACTATTCTAGCCTACAATTAAATACAACTACCAATGTAACAACTCTGTAATATTCTTCTGTACACCACAGAAGACTAAACTACTTCTACATAACGTATAACAATGTACAAAGACTAATAATTCAACTAAATATCTATTACAAAATATCTATCAACTTGACATAAAGCTTGGCAGGACCTTTGTCAACTAGCAGTACCTTCTACCCAGAAGGTACTGTTAGTACATCTTCATACTCTTCAAAATCAACTAGCAGGCTCTTTGACATATCTGGCAGGCTCTTTGACTTGAACATTTTATTCCCAACAATCCTCCCCTAAACTTGTTATTTCCTTTAAAATACACAAGTTTCTGATGAATAAAATACATACCTTGAGGATTTGAGAGAACTCTTCCAAAAACCTTCACTCTCTGTTCTTCCTTTTTCTTTCACATTGCTCAAATATGCTCCTCAGCAAACTTTGAACAATTTCTGAATTCTCTTCATCTTTGTCACATCTTAATCTCTTGGAGATCATAGTTGTAAGCACTTCATAACTAAGTGGATACTCTTTCTCAGCCAACATAAAGAGTTCTATCCCACTTTGTGTGTAAAGATGATGAATACTGCTAAGGCTTAGAAATTCCCATGTTGTTGAAGGATCATGATAGGGAAATTTCCAATGAACATCTTTTGAGCTAGGATCATACATCCTATTGAATTCTACCCATAGTTCCTGTTCCTTAACATCAGTACTAGAATTTGTGTCTAGCCTAATCTGAACTAGATTCCACAATTCTTCCAAGTCTGCTCTGTCACATGCTCTTACTAGATTTTCAAAATTCTTAAAGATAGCAGACTGACCCCCAACCCTTATTATTTTCCATGACTTTCCTAATCTATCATGGTTGATCTCCCAATCAATAATAGGGCGTCTACAGCTAATTAGATCAGCATGTATGATAGTTGGCAAAGTAATTAACATCTTACTTACTTGCTCTGAGTCCAATTTTGCTTCTTCTTTCTTCTGAGCATCTTTCCTTTTCATAGAGGGCTTTGCATCAGATGGAACTTTGTAGTAAAGACTTTTGTAGGCTTGAAGATACAAGTAGTAGATTTCATCAGCAGATTTCTTCTTCAGTTGATAATCAGTCCAATTTGCTTGACCTTTTAGAAATCTCTTCATAAAAGTCACTTGATCTTTCCATGATTTGCCCACCTTAAAACCTCTTTTCTCACTTTCTTTCATCTTTTCAAAAATGTCAGCCAGAGCTGCTTCTTTATACTTCTTGTTGATAAAAGATTCAAGCTCTGCTGTTTTCTCATCAGAGTTGAGATTCTTGTCATTTACTATTATTGCTGCTTGGCCTTTCACAATTGGATCATTTGCAATAATCCATTGCATCTATGCATCAAAGGTTTCTTGAGCAATTTGAGTATCAAGAAGAGTCTGAGCAGCATCTTTATGCTCTTTCATTTCTGTAAGCATTCTTGAAGCTTCAAATGCTTTCAGTTCTTCTTCATGAATTCTTTTGGCCTCTTCTTCATCTCTAGCCATCTGTGCTTGCACTGATTTCTTTAACTTTTTGGGCTTTGGCTCATCTTCAACCATAATGCTCTTGCCCTTATCCTTTGGAGTTGGTTCTTGAGATGGAGCAGAAGATTGCTCATCAGCAATAAATGATCTCCCTTGAACAAACAAATCTCCTTGAGGCTCTAAGTCCCTCTTTCTCTTGTACACTTTCTCAGCAGACTCTTTGTAGTCCATTGCTAATAGCCTCTCAATCCTAGCAGGCTCTTGCTCTGGCCCAGCAAGCTCTTGTCCTGCACCAGCAGGCTCTTCATCATAAACTTGAGTTCCTTCATGGAATTCAAATTGAGCCTCCTCTTCATCTTCAGAACTATCCATCCTCCCCTTTTTGGAAGAGTGACCTAACCTATCAGCATTTGATTTTGAAGAACTAGATAAAACAACCTTTGCAGATCTTTTACCCTTTAGCTTCTTCACTTCAACCTCCAATTTCTTTACCCTCTTGACTAATTTGATGTTGATCTCAGAAAATTTCTTGTTTTGACTTTTAAGAGCATCTTCTAAGAGCTTCACCTTCTCTTTTAGTTCTTGCATTGTCTGAGGTGATTGGGTTTGTGATACATGATGTGATGATGTTGGTGGTGTTGCTAATGGTACTGGAGATGGTATTCGTGATGTTTGATGTGTTTGTGAGATGTAACCAGTTGAAGAACTAGATGATGGTGATTCAGCTGATGGTGTTGGTTCTTCTGGATGTTGTGGTAACATTTCATCAAATAGTGGTATTTCTTCCCCTCTGAAACCAATTCTCATGTTTGAAAATACTTTGTGAGAAAGTTTTGGTGTTTCATAAAGTGTGTGTGGGGGAAGCAACAAATGTTTTGATTTTTCAATGATGGATGAAATAAATCTTGGATACATCAAAAACTTTGTTTCACTATCCACATTTTTAATCAATCCTTCAAAAATATGTTTGGAAAAATTGTATTTTCTGTTTGTAGCCAAGCAGATGAGAGCAGAAGCCATGTTTCCACTAAATTGCTCCCAAGAGGTTTTCTTCTGGCTCAAACAATGAAGGATTGTGTGAATCAAAAATCTCCATTTTGGAGTAAGATGCTTCTTTAGAAAAGTGAGTTTTGTAGAAGTAGCATGATACCCCATTCTTTCCAAATTTTCAAAAATTTCAGTATCTGGCAACTGACTAATACCATCAGAATCATCCAAATGAAGATGTCTTCTTATGGATGACTCAGTAAGAGTCAAATGTTTGCCATCCACTTTGGCCTTAATCCTTTGTTCCCCATTTTCAGAAATTTCAATTTTAGCTGATTTCCAAAATTGTAAAATTTGAGATTCATAAATAGTGGGATTGACTAGTAAAGCAAACCTGATGTAGGAGTTATTTAAAAAATCCACTACTTGATGAAAAGAGGCATTATCCTCTGACTTTTCCAAAAAGGCTAATTGATTGTGACGTTGGACAAAGTTTAGAACAACTGTGGTATCCATAATGAAAATTTTGAATATGATCGTGGGATTTGTTGGTGGTACTGGTAGAAGATGAAAGGTGTATGTGAATTATGATAAGGACTGATGAAAGATGATATGTGTGAATTACTTTTAACCGACAATAAGAAAGATTATAATAAGTAAATGAAAAGGCGTTTAAAAAGATCTTTTATATGTGAAATATAATATAATATAATCATCAGTAATTTACATAACTACCCCAACGGCTAATTGTAACTACCAGGCCCAACGGCTAAAAATTTTTCTGACAGGCTCAACGGCTATCTAGCAGTACCATTTTACTCTAGCAGTACCAATTTTTGAACTACCAGTACCTTTGAAAGTTTTACAAAAATCCCTTATAGTTTTTAGCAAACTACCAGCTATCAACAGATTTGAGTTGTCTTTACCAAAAGCCGTGTGCTTATGGACTAGCTAACTATTTACAATTAAGTATGGTTAGTTAACAACCATATAGTTTTTGGTAAACTATCAACCATCAACGGATTTGATTTGTCTTTACCAAAAGCCGTTTGCTTATGGACTAGCCAGCTCTTAAGTTTGTAAAAACTTGGTGAACTGAATACCAAAAGCCATATTGGCCTAAAGATGGTGCAATTTCCTTGGATGGAGGAAATTTAAAAAGGCAATGATGCTGTGTATCTTGGATGATTGGTTCAACAAGTGAAATCATCTATTAGCATGCCTTTGAGTTGAAACTTTCCTTAGTTTGATCTAGATAGAACTTTCTCCTTTAGGAATGCTTCATCCCTTCTGAATAAGTGATCTAATCCTATCTTTTTCAACCTTTGCATCATCTTGTATGCTCTTGTCTTTTTCTTTCATAAATTGGTTTTTCTTCCATTCTAGGCTATTATTTCCTCCCCTGAGATTGTTACCTCCCCTGAGATTAATATAACTTTTATTTCCCCTTTTTGTTTGAAAGATCTCTTGTTTTGTTATCAACCTGAAATGTGTTAGTTGCAAACCAAAAGAACAAAGTGCAAAGCACTTGATCTATAGCATTTTAAACATTTAAGCATTAATATGAACAAAACATAGCATTTTTATACTAGCAGGACCAATTATGAATTGACAGTACCTATTGACTAACTAGCAGTACCATGTTTAAAAGCTAATACCAGTTAATTTTATGTACAAAAACACATGTTTTTCAAAGATTTATCATTCCAATACCTCCTACAAGATATTTGAATCTAACTAAATCAAAAGCTTTGGTGAGAATGTCTGCATAATTCTTTTCAGAATCAATTTTAACAACTTGAATTAACCTTTTCTCATTGCAATCCCTTATGAAATGGTGTCTGATTTCAATGTGTTTTGTTTTTGAGTGTTGAACTGGGTTTTAATGATACATATAGTACTGCTATTGTCAATGTAAATAATGGTGTTAAGAAAATTGTACCCATAGTCAAGCATTTGATTTTGGATCCAAAGAACTTGCCCACAACAACTTGCACCAGCAACATATTCTGCTTCAGTTGTAGAGTTGGCCACCATTGTTTGTTTCTTGCATTGCCAAGAGATGAGTCTGCAACCAAGAAATTGACATCCACCAGTTGTGGATTTTCTGTCTAGAGTTGCACCAGCATAATCACTATCAGAATAAGCCACCAATTCAAAAGATGATTCCCTTGGATACCAAAGACCCAACCTAGGTTGACCCTTGAGATATCTAAAGATTCTTTTGACTGCTGTGAGATGAGTGACTTTGGGATGTATTTGAAACCTTGCACATACACATACTGAGAACATGATATCTGGTCTTGATGATGTAAGGTACATCAAAGACCCAATCATTGATCTATAATTGTGCAAATCCACATCTTCTCCTTCAGCATCCTTGAGTAGCCCTTTTTCTGGATCCATTGGTGTACTTGTAACCTTAGAATCAGCAAACTGAAATTTCCTTAGGATCTCTACTACATACTTATCTTGGCTGATAAATATGCCTTCTTGAGATTGTTTCACTTGGAGACCCAAAAAGAAAGTAAGTTCCCCCATGGAACTCATTTCAAACTTACTATGCATAAGTTTTTCAAATTCTACACACAAGTCTTGGTTTGTAGATCCAAAGATAATGTCATCAACATAAATCTGCACTAGCAAGATGTCTTTCTTTGTTCTTTTGATGAACAAAGTTGGATCAATCCTGCCTCTTTGGAATCCACTTTCTAGTAGAAAACAAGCCAATGTTTCATACCATGCCCTAGGAGCTTGGTGTAAACCATAAAGAGCCTTGGTAACCTTATAAACCTTGTCTGGATATTCTGCATCAATGAAGCCTGGAGGTTGAGAGACATACACTGGTTCTTCAATTTCACCATATAAAAATGCACTCTTAACATCCATTTGATAGACAGTGAAGCCTATGAATGAAGCATAGGCCAAGAATAGCCTAATTGCTTCAAGTCTTGCAACTGGAGCAAACACTTCTTCATAATCTACCCCTTCTTCTTGAGTATATCCTTGGGCTACCAATCTTGCTTTGTTTCTGATCACTATACCCCTTTCATCTTTCTTGTTTCTGAACACCCATTTGGTTCCAATTGCCCTATGACCTTTGGGCAAATCAACCAATATCCAAACCTTCTGAATCTTGAATTGGAGAAGCTCTTCTTGCATTGCTTCCACCCAACTTGCATCATCTAAAGCTTTGTTTATGTTTTTGGGTTTAGCTTGAGATAGAAAACATGAAAACAGGCATATGTTGGCACCTTCATTATTCTTTTTGTTAAAAAACCAAAAAGCAGTTCATATCCCAAACATAACACGAGCCCGTTTTAAATCTTAGATACGATTTGTTTACTTTGTGATTAGTGTAGCTGGATTATTGGAAGTTTACTTGGTGGATTTTCAGTGATTTTGGTAGATGGGTTTTGCTCAGTATTTACTCTGTTTTTTGATATTTTACGACACACTGGCATCTCATTTACGTTTTTATCTAAAGTTAATCTATCATGCGTTTTGGTTCTTATAATTGTATGATTATTATTATAGCTTCAAGTAAAGCTATCGAAGTAAAGTATGCTATTTGTTTTGTTCACTTACAATGAATTGGCGAAAATTATCTTGTGGCAGTGTAGTAAGCATTTGGAGTTTGCTAATACAACTTTTCTCTTTATCTGGTGGATTTTTTACATTTTGATTCACCTCATTGATAGTGGTTTGTCTTCCTTTTTAACCCGTTTATTTAAGAATGAGAGACGAGCCAGGTTTTGTTTCAGATTTAACATGTCAAATAAAACATATCAAGTGGGTTAGAAGTCACCGAGAGTGTATTTTCACATAACACCTCTTCTCAGATTATTATTAATAAACTTTAATTCCAGTAGTCATAGTTGACTCCATAGATGTTTGAGGAGTATATAGATTTTTTTGACAAAAAATTGGCCGACATGACATTTACAAAAATGACCCGTTTTATATTGTTGGTGTTCGATGTCTTTTCTGTCGTTATTTCTATTGCCATGGCATGTGTTCTTGGTATTATTATTGCTGTTATCTACCACGTATTATTGCCATCTTATATGTTATAGCTGATCAAGCGAGTTGTTGATGCCGTCTCCTATGTCATGCATCATTATTACAGTAACATTCAATTAAATGAAAACTTTGTGGACTACACATTGAAACAACCATCTGGACATTTATTGTACAACCTTTTTGATTTTATTAACCAAATACTTTACGGCTCTATTATGACAAATAATTTTATTAAGCAAAATATCAACAGGACAATCGGTTGCTGCATAATATTAAAATTCATATATACTAATAATTTCCAAAGGGATTTGATGGTGGTGGTTGTGTGGTGGTAGAGGGTGGTGGTGTTAGTTGTGTGGTTGTAGAGGGTGGTGGTGGTGGAGGGTGGTGGCGCTGGTCGTGTGGTGGTAAGAGGGTGGTGGTGATGGAGGATAATGCAGGGACATTATTTGCAAGTAATTATGACATATAGACGAGGGTATATTAGTCATTTCGCGTGCCACTAACGAGATAAATAACGGGCGTTAGCAAAAAGTAGCTCTTGATGGCTGTTTTGCAAAAAAAATGGAACATTAATGTCGTTTTTGCAATACTTTTTGCCTCGGTGTATTTCTTGCGTATTTGGACTACTTTAGGGACTAAATTTTCAATTTACCCTTTAATTTTTAATACTTTAACTTTCTCACAGAGTCCAAAAGCAACAGAAAAAGTCCAAAAGCACACTCTAAACTTCTAATATTGTCACTTTCAAAGAACTTTTTTATATTTTTACCGTGTCTCATTAATAGTATTTTGTTGTTTAATATTACTATTTAAATATTTTTCATTATTGTGCTAAGTAATTTATTTGATTATCCAACAACACTTAAATCAGTTTAAATAATTTGAACTATTAACTACCTTATAGTTTGGTGCGTAAATAATTTATTTGATTATCCAACAGCACAAGCAACTCTTTTGATATTTATTTTTTTTGAACGGCAAATAATATTAAAAATCTAGCAAGAAGCTAGAAGAAAAGATTACAAAATAACAAGTTTAGGATCTTTCATCCAAGTTATCCAATTAAACTTGGATTTACACCGATTAGAGCACCAATTATAAGATTGCAACACAATATCATCAAAAATAGTCGCCCTTCTAGGATTGCTTGGACTAAAAATGATTTGATTTCAAATGCTCCAAATCTTCCACCACACCACGTAAAAAGTGCGCTCTAACATATTCTTCACTTTCCTGCATAACTGAAGATTCCGAAGCCAAAACAACCACTCATCATGCGATTGAAAATCAGGAAATGAGATATCCCACCATCTGCTAACCTTTGCAAGAACATCACGGGCCAAGGAGCATGATAAAAGAAGATGTGACACTGATTCAACGCCTACTTCACAATTAGGACAAAAAATAGATTGGATATCTATACCTCGCCGAGATAGATTCAACAGCGTAGGCAATGTATCCTTTTGAACTCTCCAGGCAAATACGTTAATTTTAATAGGAATCTCCTTCATCCATCTCGTAGGAGACCCGTTAGAACTTAACAAAGAGTTGTCCAACAAATTGTGAGTCGATTTAACAGAAAATTCGCCATCGCCTGTTAGAGACCAAGTCCATCTATCTTTCATCTGGGTCAAATGAATCAGATCTAAACGATTTCCCAACTCTTCATATTGCTCTGATTTTAGCCCTCCCCTTGGCGCACGACGAAAAGAGGAAGCAACTGAATTGTACCTTAATTTCTCCGTGATAGAAACCTGTTTGCACGTTTCTAACGCGTATAACCTCAGATATTGACACTTCAAAGACAAATCACCCATCCAAGCATCTTCCCAGAATAACGTGTCTATACCATTTCCTACTTTCTTAATAAAAAAACTCATAAGATCTATAGTTTGGGTTTAAGGATATCGACTTCCTTAATAATATCCATCCAAAGAGATTTTCGAGACATATTCCTCCCAGAGCAATCCAGAGGTCCCCGAATACCATGAAAAGCTTGGATACATCTCGACCACAAAAAAGAATCTTTAGATAGGAAATTCCACACCCATTTGAACAAAAGGGACCGGTTTAATGCGAAGTAACTAGGAACCCCAAGCCCATCATTCTACTTCGAAACCAACACTTTTTCCCAAGACACCCAACCTATCTTTCTGACCGAACCTTCTGTTCCATTAAAAAAATTGCTACGAATGGATTCCATCTTTTTTATCACCTCTTTAGGAACTTTAAAAAGAGACATGTGGTATAAAGGAATAGAACCGAGAACCGATTGAAGGAGGATCAGCCTATCTCCTATATAGAGAGTTTTAACTTTCCAGCGAGACAACTGAGATGATATTTTACGAATGACATCGTCCCATGATTGAATTCTAGACATACAATAACCTACCTTAACTTCCAGGTATGTAAAAGGTGTAGATAATGTAGAGCAACCAATAACATTAGCTGCTCTATCCACTTCCCCAGATCCAACACCTATACCCATTAACTTACTTTTAGACATATTGATATTGAGGCCCGACGCGAGAAAGAAGCATTTTAGAACATGAACAATTTTAGAAAGATTGGAGTCATTCCATTCCCCTACAAAAACTGCATCATCAGCAAAAAATAAGTGAGATAAGTTCAACGAATTACCGATGGAAACACCCGTAAAAAACCCAGCCTGCATGACATGACTAAAAGATATATGTAAACTCTCCATAACCAGAATGAACAAGAATGGGGATAATGGATCTCCTTGTTTTAATCCTTTGAAAAATTGAAATTCTGATGAAGGACTCCCATTGACGAGAATTGGCCCCATAGAAGAAGAAAGACAACCTTTAATCCACATACGCCATGTTAGTGCAAATATTACGATATTTAATCTACACAGTCTCGTTTGTTTTGATTGATGAAAAACATGTAACTTAATACATAACGTAAAATGTACAAGTTACTCGTAATCATATTTTGTCTCAACATACATTCAACACCTCAAGTCCTCGTATGCTACAACACAGAATCGTACATGTTTGTTATGTTGCGTTATGATCAAACCCCTTAACAAACCATTTAGAATGTTTTAAATACTTCTAGAGTCTTTAAGTATTTTATAGATTTATCATTCTATTTCGAACTCACTTTACATTTTGCCTATACAAGTATTTTTACTTGTACATCATGCTTCTTAAATTGTATTCATGTCAAAGTGCACATTTGGTGTCAAAGTGCACTTTAGGTGTCAAAATAGGATAAGTGCCACATTCGGTGTCAAAGTGCACTTTAGGTGTCAAACTAAGACAAATGTGTTTATATACTTCTAAAAATAATGTTAATGACATAATAAATTAAGTCCTATAATAGCATAAGTAGTTTAACATTTTTAGTAACACATAAACTAACATGATACAACTTGTTAAACATATATTAACTATTTAAGTAATTTATTTTACAAGTTAACTTTCTTATATACTTAAATCAAAAAGGAAATATCTTATTACCTCATGCATTGCATCATTAAATCTAAGATAATATCTTACTTGGACGTTGGGAAGATCTTAGAAAATATTTTGGAAGGATTTGGTAAAGATTATGGAAAGATCTTAGTTAGATTTTGGAGAGATTTCAAAATGATTTTGTAGATTTTTTGTCAGAGGACCACGGAACCAAAAATTATAAAGGACGGAACCCTTTTTTTGGTTTCGTGTGATCCGTGGGTTGCTGAGCTTGTTGGCTATAAATAACAGCCCATTGTTCACTCATTTTTTATACTTCTTGAACACACATTCTCTCTACTATGTTTTCGTACATTTAGATCGGTAGTAACATACATTAATCACCCTCATTATCATGATCGTAATGCTTCTAACTTTCATTATGTTGTAAGCATACTCCCAAAATGATCCTGTGAAGCAAGCTCAGAGATCTTGAGTCATCATCCACTACAAGCATACATATATGAAGATCTATCATAACAAGCTCAAGGAACTTGTGGTCTTCATCCATTGAAGGCTTCCTATCAATGGAAGTTCATTTAGATTAGTCATTCATATCCATTAGACATTTGTGTCACGGATCATCAATGTAAACATCACTGTATTATCACAATATATTCACCAAACTAGAATAGATGGTTTATGTGTTCATGTCATAAAACACAAGGTTTGTTATGTTCGGCCATAAAACATAACGGGTTTGGTTGTACCCGAAGAAGGACTCGAGATCTAGCTTAGTGTCGAAAATATTGAATAGGCGACATCAGGTTGGTTCTACCTCGAACTAGAACCCGGTATTTAGCTTTGTACCGGAAAAAGTGTAAGCGACGTTTGTAAGGTTTTCTCCGCCAAGAAGGGTGCTTGTTGATTTAGTGAAGTAACTCTCGAGTTGTGTTAGGAATTAAATGATTGAAGACTTAGTACTGCTAGAAATAACACTAATAGTACAAACTGCTAGTGTAATACTGAAGACTGCTGAAGAAAACTAACAGTGCAAACTGTCAAGTTAGTACTGCTAGTGTGGATGAAGGTACTGTTGCATGATACTGCTTTAGAATATGTGTAGAAGATAAGTATGGAAAAGATTGTATGTATATCACAATTAGTTAGAATTATATGGGTAGATACTTATCTTATAAAGGACTCCTTGTACTATAAAAGGAGGTCCTAGGTTATTTAGTCAAATACGTTTTTGTTAAGATTCAAGGTCATTGTAACCCTAGTGATATCTGAGATCACTCGTATTATTGCTTAATAATATTGAATCATTTGGAGTTACTTTCTGTGTTCATTGTTCATTAAAACTGTGTTACTGTTACATCAAAACTAATCTTCTAAGTGTTATCAAGTAGATTCCGCATACTTGGTAATATAACCTCAAAGTATCTTTAACAGAATCTAAAGGTGTTTTAGATCCTCTCAAGTGGTATCAGAGCCAGGCTGATACTTTGATTTAGAAGAAAAAGATAATGGACATGGAAATCATACAGACCAACATGGTTGCTAAGTTGCCTATGCTGAAGCAAAACGATTTTGAGATGTGGAGGCTTCGAATCGAACAGTACTTCCAAGTGCAATACTATGCACTCTGGGAGATCATTGAAGATGGAAACTCTTTTAAACCATCAACATCAGTAACAATAGTTAATGGTGAAGAAAAGACTGTTGTGAATACCTTTCCAGTTACTGCAGAAGAGAATCTGTAAAAGAAGAATGATGTCAAAGCTAGGAGTTTACTAATGATGACCATCCCCAATAATCAGCTCCTAAACTTTAGCAAATACAAGGATGCAAAATCTTTGTTTGAAGCAATCACTACTCGGTATGGTGGTAATGAAGCCACCAAAAAGACCAAAAGAGCTTACTGAAGCAGAACTTTGAAAATTTTAGTGCTACCAGTAATGAGTCTTTAGATCATATGTTTAACAGATTGCAGAAGATTGTCAGCCAACTGGCTGTGCTTGGAGTTGAAATCCCTCAGGAAGACCTAAACTCTAAGTTCTTAAGGAGTTTACCTACTGAATGGACTATGCATGTGGTGGTCTGAAAAAATAAACCAGATATTGACACTATGAGTCTCAATGATCTATACAACAACTTTAAGATTGTTGAACAAGAAGTGAAGAAATCTGGAGGTACAAGCTCAAGCTCAAGCTCTGGGAATATGGCTTTTGTGTCATCTCCTAGTACTACAAGTCTAGATGAGGTGAAAGTGGCTGCAGGAGTTAGTACTGCTAACCCTAGTGTTAGTACTGCTAGCTCATCAACTAGTACTGCTGGTATTCTGAGTGATACTACCAATTATGCATTCCTGACCAGCCAAAACAATGGGTCTATGCTGTCACATGAAGATTTGGAACAGATTGATGATGATGACTTGGAAGAGATGGATCTCAAGTGGCAGATTTCACTTCTCAGCATGAGGGCTAAAAAGTTCTATCAAAGGACTGGCAAGAAGATCAACATCAACAGTAATGATACTGCTAGTTTTGACAAGTCTAAGGTGGAATGCTTTAACTGTCACAAGTTGGGGCACTTTACCAGAGAGTGTAGAAGACGCAAACAACAGGATAGCAAGAATAAAGGGTATGGAAGCAAGCCAAAGGCAGTGGAAGAGTCAGATACATCTTCAAAGGCTATAGTGGCAATTGATGGTCTAGGCTATGACTGGAGCTTCATGGCAGATGAATAGGAAGCACCAACTGAGATGGCACTTATGGTTTTCTCTGACTCAGAGGTACTCTCAGCTAAAAATTATTCTAAAACTTGTTCTGCTCTTAAAAAAATATGAAAATTTAAAGAAACATTATGATGAGCAGAGAATTGAGCTAAACCAAACAAACTATAATTTGTCTAATCATAAAAGAGGTTTAGTAGTGTTAGAGGAACAAATTTTGCATTATAAGGTGATGAAGCTATTCAGCACGGCTTTCTGACGGATGCCTACTATGATGTGATGTTATGTGGCACTCGTAGTTGGGGATGCGAGGAGCTGCTGAGTCAGTCTTTACAGAAGATATAGCTATTCTTAACAGAGATTTGACACTTAAAAATGTTGAGATTAGTTTACTAAAAGTTGAGTTAGATAAAATAAAAAAGACACTTTAGAGTTTGCTTCTAAGGGAGTAAATAAAATCATAGAGTGTCAATTGATTAATAAGTCTAAATCTGGGTTAGGCTATAACACATGTCCACCTCCTCATAGAGGACTGCCTGCACCCTCAGGAATAGACTTAGATCACACAAGTCTAGCTGAGTTTCAAGAGGAAAAACTAGAATATGGTTGTAAGGCTAAAGAAAATATTAAAGTAGATAAATCTGATGTATTGAATGAGCCTTTTGAGAGTGCCAGTGACACATCTCTTGCTGAGGACAAGGTGTCAACTGATAGGAACTCAGATGCTCCCATCATTGAAGATTGGGAATCTGATGATGAAGATCAGGTTGTAGCTAAACCTGAAGTAGTCAAGCTAGAAGGAACTAATGTTCCTAAGGTGGTTAGTGATGAAACTGTTAAACCTAGAACAAATGAAAACCCAGCTAGGAAAACAGTTAGATATTCTGAGATGTATAGGTCCACAAGCAAGCCTAGAGGTAACCGGAGGAACTGGAATGACCTCAAGTCCCATCAGCTAGGTAGTGACTTTGTTATGTATAACAAGGCTTGTTTTACTTGTGGTAGTTTTGACCACCTTCAGGCTTTTTATCATAACCATCAAGGGAGAAAGATGGTTACAGGGAATAATAGGGTAATTGGGAACACAAGTGATAGGGTGAACTTAAACAGGTCTCAAACTCGCCCTAATGCTAATAGAATGACTCCCAGGGAACGTTTAATGAAGTCCGGCCTCAAACCAATTAGTACTGCTCGACCAGCAGTTAGTACTGCCAGACCATTTAAGACTGTTTACCCTAAACCAAATTTTTCAAGTGCAAAACCAACTTTTAAATATGCACAACAAACTGTTAAAAGTTCTTTTCACAAGAAAGCAGTGTTTCAAAATAAATTTTGGAACTCAAAAGTTAAAACTGTCAGGCTAGCTGTTAGTACTGCTAAACCAGCAGTTAGTACTGGTAAGCCTAAAAACACTATTAGGGATAAAAGGGCAAATGCTGTTAAGGCCTCAGCATGTTGGGTTTGGAGACCAATCAAGCCCAATGGTGCATCAAATGTTTTAAAGAGATTTGACTATATTGATGCACGAGGCAAACCCAAGTCAGTAATGGCTTGGGTACCCCAAGAAAATTACTTTCCTCCTTTTATGTGCAGGGACATCCACAAGATGATGAAGAAGATCAAGGTTATGCAAACAATGGATGGAGGATATATTACCTCTAGGCACATGACAAGCAACATGTCCTATTTTTCAGACTTTTGCAATCAATGGATGGAGGATATATTACCTTTGGGGGAGGAATAGGTGGAAGGATTACTGGTAAAGGCACATTAAAAACCGGTAAATTAGACTTTGAAGATGTGTATTTTGTGTAAGAGCTCAAGTACAATCTCTTTAGTGTCTCACAGATGTGTGACAAAAAGAACAAAGTTCTTTTTACTAACACTGAATGTCTTGTGCTTTCCCCAGACTTTAAGTTGCCTGATGAAAGTTAGGTGCTACTTAAAGTTCCAAGAAAGGGAAACGTGTACAGTGTTGATATGAAGAAGATTGTTCCTAAAGAGGCTCTTACTAGTCTTGTTGCAAAAGCCACATTGGATGAGTCCATGCTTTGGCATAGAAGACTTGGTCATGTCAATTTTAAAACCATAAATAAAATTGTTAAAGATGGTTTGGTAAGAGGCTTGCCTCAAAAACGTTTTGAAAATGACCAAACTTGTGTTGCATGTCTTAAAGGCAAACAACACAAGGCTTCTTGTAAGCCCAGGACCCAGAACTCCATTACTCAACCTTTGTTTATGTTGCATATGGACTTGTTTGATCCTACATCTGTGAGTAGTATTATGCATAAGAATTACTGTCTTGTAGTTACTGATGACTATAGTAGATTCACATGGGTTTTCTTTTTAGGATCTAAGGATGAGGCACCTAGCATTCTTAAGACATTTGTAACAGAAATAGAAAACTTAGTGGATAAGAAAGTGAAAGTCATCAGGTGTGACAATGGAACAGCGTTTTAGAATAGAGTTATGGATGATTTCTGTAAGGAAAAAGGTATTAAGAGAGAGTTTAGTGTAGCTAGAACTCCTCGGCATAATGGGGTTGCTGAAAGGAGGAATAGGACACTAATAGAAGCTGCTAGAACCATGTTAGCTAACTCTAAACTCCTCATTACTTTTTGGGCTGAAGCAGTTAATACTGCTTGTTATGTGCAGAACAGGGTTTTAGTAGTTAAACCTCACAACAAGACACCATATTAACTATTTAGGGGTAGAACACCTGCTTTAGGTTTTCTAAGACCATTTGGGTGTCATGTCACTATTCTCAATACCTTAGACCATCTAGGCAAATTTGATGGTAAATCTGATGAGGGTTTCTTAGTTGGGTACTCACTAAATAGCAAAGCCTTTAGGGTATTCAACACAAGAACAAGAAAAGTAGAGGAAAACCTGCATGTTCAGTTTTTAGAGAATAAATCTAATGTTGCAGGTGAATGTCCAAAATGGCTATTTGATCTTGATGCTCTAACCCAGTCTATGAACTATGTACCAGTTGTTGCAGGAACATTTTCTAATGATTTTACAGGTTCAAAAGATGATATTGCAATAGATGAACCAAGCTTGGCAAAGGAGAAAGATCAAGATCATTTACTGATGCCAATATGGAATAGTGTGGATACATCTTCAAAGGATGTTGAACCTTCTTCTGATGCTGACAAAGAAGGTTTTGAAGATAGATACAATGAAGATGGAGTTCAAGAACCAGAGAATCAAGAAAGCAGTACAAATGAAGATTGTACTACTGAGCCTCAAGTTAGTACTGTTGGGCAAAATAATCATATTGCTGGCCCATCAGGTCCTAATACTGATGATTTCTCAGAAGATTAAGTGGATATCAACAACATGCCACTCACCTATCAAGTTCCCAAAAATCCACACACAAGAATACACAAAGATCACTCCCTAGACAATGTGATTGGAGAGATACAGTCTGGTGTGAGGACAAGAAGGCAGACCCTGACTTCAGATCAACAAGGCTTTCTTAGTACTGTTTATGAAGAAAAGAAGCATGAAGATGCCAACACATGTTTGTTTGTGTGTTTCCTTTCAAAATTTAAACCCAAGAACATACTTAAAGCCTTAGAAGACTCAAGCTGGGTGGAAGCTATGCAAGAGGAGCTTCTACAGTTCAAGATTCAAAAGGTTTGGGTATTAGTTGATTTACCCAATGGTATGAGGGTCATTGTAACCAAATGAGTTTTTAGAAACAAGAGAGATGAAAGGGGAATAGTGATCAGAAATAAGGCAAGACTTGTAGCCCAAGGGTATACACAAGAAGAAGGGATAGACTATGAAGAGTTTTTGCACTTGTAGCTAAGATTGAAGCCATAAGATTGCTCTTAGCTTATGCTTCTTTCATGGGCTTTACTGTTTACCAGATGGATGTCAAGAGTGCCTTTCTCTATGGTACTATTGAAGAGGAAGTATATGTTTCTCAACCTTCAGGTTTTGTAGATCCTGAACATCCAGATAAGGTGTACAAGGTAGTGAAAGCTTTTTATGGATTGCATCAAGCTCCAAGGGTCTGGTATGAAACATTGGCTACTTATTTGTTAAAGAATGGATTCCAAAGAGGCAAGATTGATCAGACTCTATTTATCAAAAAGGACAAGGGGGATATCTTGCTGGTACAGGTCTATGTGGATGATATTATATTTGGATCCACAAAGAAGGAGATGTGCTTAGAATTTGAGAAACTTATGCGTGATAAGTTTCAGATGAGTTCCATGGGGGAACTTACCATCTTTTTGGGGTTGCAAGTGAAGCAATCAGCTAAAGGCATATTTATCAGTCAAGATAAATATGTGACTGAGATACTAAGGAAGTTTCAATTTACTGATGCTAAAGTGGCAAGCACACCTGTTGATCCAGAGAAACCTTTGATTAAAGATGCTGATGGAGAAAGTGTTGTTGTACACACCTACAGATCAATGATAGGGTCCTTGATGTATCTTACCTCATCAAGACCAGTATCATGTTTGCTGTATGTACCTATGCAAGGTTTCAATTCAATCCCAAGGCTTCCTATTTAACTGCCGTAAAGAGGATCTTTAGGTACCTTAAGTGTCAACCTAAGTTGGGTCTATGGTATCCTAGGGAATCATCTTTTCATTTGGTGGCATACTCAGACTGTGATTATGTTGGTGCAAGTCTGGATAGGAAATCAACAACAGGTGGTTATCAGTTCCTTGGTTGCAGACTTATATCATGGCAATGTAAGAAGCAGAAAATTGTGGTAACTTCTACAACTGAAGCTGAGTATGTAGCTGCTGCAAGTTGTTGTGGTCAAGTTCTTTGGATTCAAAATCAATTGCTTGACTGTGGGTATAATTTTATGAATACCATGATATATATTGATAATAACAGTACAATATGCATTATTAAAAATCCAGTGCATCATTCTAAAACAAACACATAGAAATTAGGCATCATTTTATAAGAGACTGTAATGAGAAAAAGTTAGTACAAGCTGTTAAAATTGATACTGATCAAAACTTTGCTGATCTTCTCACTAAAGCTTTTGATGTTGGAAGGTTTCAATACTTGGTAGCAAGTATTGGAATGCTTAACCCTTAAAGTTCTTAATTTGTGTGTTTTTGTACATTAAATTGGATTTGTACTGCTAAGATTGTCAATTAGTACTGTTTTGTATAGTTTGTACTGCTAGTACAAATTAGGCCTGTTATGTTTGAACTGTTAGTCATATGTTTATACTGCTATGAAGCAAATGCTTTGCCATTTGTTTTTCTTGGTTTTGGACTAACATTTGCAGGTCATGGAGTTGATAATGACAAACCCAAGCACGAATTTGGTGATTAAGCATAATGGAATTACTAGTGCATTGTGTGAGCAACAAATGGTGGATTGATTGCTGACATAATAGATTGATGATGGACTGAATTTGGGTATCTCTTAACTAAGGTTTTATATTTGATTTAAGAGGTTCTTTAAAATATCTTTCTTGAAATCTACTTATGATGTTTTTGCATTTGAATTGATGGCATAGTTAGTCAGATAGTAACTGATCTAACTCACTCTCTACCATTTTATACTTTTAGTATAATGTGTTAGTCCAAGGACATCTGGAAGAGAGAACAGCGAGCAAACGTGAATCTACCACAATTGTGTTAGAGGCAACACCTGCCACGAGCTGGAAACCCTGTCAAGAAAGCTCTTTGAATGAGTTTATCTCATCACAGGCAGTTATTTATAACTGAAACTATTGGTTCTCACACAACCAGAGGTTGCATTAAACCGAAATTATGATTAAGTGTCTGTCTTTACACTTAATCCCTTCAAAATGGTTGTAAGCAGTATTGTTTTAAATGCAAATTGAGTTCATACTGCTAAGTCAAAAATTTTCCAAAAAGTTAGTACTGCCAGGCAAAAAGTTAGTACTGGTAGGCTTAAGTTTGTACTGCTGGATAGTCGTTAGTACTGGTGCAAAATAACAGCTTTTTGAAAATAGCCGTTGAGAAGTTGTTGAGATTTTTACTGATCAAAATCTTATCTTAAGGGTTTTCTTTTTGGATATTGTAACTTTTAATCTATTATATTCACTTTTCTTCAATCAAAAGTTATCTTTTAATTGAAGTCGGTCCTCTAAAAACCCTCATAAGTCTTACATAATATCTCAATTCACTTTCAACCAGAGGAGGATACTCAATTTCATCAGATAGTGGACTTTTTAAATGCTTCTCACATAAGGTATTCTTTGACTCTTAATCCCACTATCTACGTCTCCCAAATCAAAGAGTTTTGGCAGACTGTTACTGTCAGAACTAGTGAAAATGGAGACACGGAGCTCAATGCAACAGTAGATGGCAAAACCATCACTATTACTGAATCATCACTTAGGAGGCATCTCCACCTAAATGATGACAATGGTATTAGTGCAATGCCCAATACTGAAATTTTGGAAACATTAACCAGAATGGGGTACAACATCCAATCTCAATCTTTAACTTTTCAAAAAGGTTGTTTTGCCCCAAAATTGAGGTTTTTGATTCATACCATCCTTCATTGTCTAATTCCTAAGAAAACTTCATGGGAACAGTTCAATAGCAATATTGCAACTGCTCTCATATGCTTATCAACTGATAGGACTTTCAATTTTTCAAAACTTATCTTTGAAGGAATGGTGAAAAATGTTGACAGTAAATCAAAGTTTTTGATGTATCTAAGGTTCATTCAAACAATTTTGAACATGAGGAAACATCAGCTTCTACCTCATAAAACTGTTTATCCAACACCCAAACTTACCCAATAACTTTTTAGCAACATGAGGATGGACTCAAAAGGGTATAGTGGGGCAGAAGTCCCTTTGTTTAAATCAATGTTATAGGTACAGGGTGAAGGATCAACAACCCCAGTTGACTCCCAACACACACCCACAAGCTCAGAACAATCAGCCTCACAACCCACATCATCACCAGATAGGAGTTCATCCAGAGAGGGCTCTGTTGTACCTCAGTACAGAGTTCCTACCCCTACCCATGATGCAGATGAGGCTGACTATGTCAGTATAGGAAGGGCTGCCCCTACTATTACAAGCTTAGAAGCTGGGCAGGAAAGGGGTAACATACATAAGACCCAACATATGGCAACACCTACAGTACCAAGTTCTTTTGAACCTAGTACTAGTGGTGGAATCCCAAGCCAACTGGATTTATTGGGTGGCTCAGATCCTCACCATGTGGTGGAGTCTGAGTCTTTGCCCCATGATGCACCTCTCCCTGAAGGTAACACATCAGGAAGTGCTGAGGGCAGTCAGAAACTCAAGGAATTGATGGAACTTTATACAAAATTGTCTAACAAGGTTAATAACTTGGAGGCTGATCTCACTACCCACAAGAAGGTGTTTGGAAAGGTTTATACCAAATTGGTGTTGAAGGTCAAGAAATTGGAGCAGAGAGTAAAGACACTTCAAAGAAAAAGGTTCGCCTACTTGGTAGAATCATCTTCTTCATCCAGTTCAGATAATGGTCAAAGTGAAGATAAGGGTGAGAAATCTTCCAAACAGGGGAGGAAGATTGCTAAGTTAGATGAAGATCCTAATATTTTTTTGGTCCAAGAAGAATTTGATACTTAGGGGAGGGGAGGCCAGAAGAGCAAATGGAAGAAGGTACTGCTCTAGAACAAGAAGGTACTGCTAGTGCAAGAGAAGGTACTGGTGGTGTTTCTCAAGGTACTGCTGGTGTAGTTTATACAAGAAGATTGAAGAAATCAAAGATAGATAAGGGTAATGGCATAATGGTTGAAGATGAACCATCTGACAAGACAAAGAAGAAAAGTCAAGCTCAAATTGCTCTAGATGAAGAACTAGCTCAAAGACTTCATGAATAAGAATTAGCAAGGGCAGCTGAAGAAGAGAAAATAGCTCAACTATTGACTGAACAAAAATTGCTATCTGAAGTACAACAATTAGCTGCTCAAGAAGCTGCTGATAGGGAGTTAGATGCTAAGCTTCAAGAAGAGGAAAGGTCACAGTTTACACAAGAAGAACAAGAATAGGCAGTCAATGACCTTTTGGAGCAGATCAGAAAAAGTCAAAGCAAGAAGAAGGCTACAATAAAGAAACCTCCTACAAGAAAGGAACAATTAAGCTACATGAAGACCTATCTAAAGCATCAAGACAACTGGAAGGAACAATATTTCAAAGGAAGATCCTATAAAGAAATAGAAAAGCTCTACATTAGTGCTCATAGAAGAATCCAGATGTTCCTAAGAGGTAAGTTAGAAATAGTTGAAGGCAGAGGAGAGAAAAGAGCAGCTGAGCAATTAATAGCAGAGGAGTCCAAGAAACAAAGAACTAAAGAAAAAACAGTTCAAGAAGAAACAGTTGAAGAAGAACCAGCTGAGGAATAAGGAGAAGAAGAAATATTGACTGATGAACAGCTCCATGGTATGATGGTAGTAGTTCCAGAAGCTCTTAATGTAGATCCTATTCAAGCCAAACATCCCATCATTGATTTGGAGTTTTATTCAGATGGAGTGATTAAAGGATGGAAAATTATCAGGGTAGGAGGTCAATCAGAAGTATACAAATTCTTTGAAGACTTAATCAAAGCATTTGACATAGAAGACTTGGATAAGCTTTGGAGCTTAGTTCAAGAAAGGTTCAAGTCTGCTGATCCTACAGATGATAAAGACAAGGAGTTATGGGTTGAGCTGAAGAGGCTATACGAGCCTGATGCAGATGATGCACTATGAAGATTTCAAGCTCATAATATGGCTACCACATAGAGATTATTTGATAACTGTGGAGTTCATAGAGTTTCTACTAAAGCAGGAGTGGAAGTATACATGTTAGTGGAAAAAGATTATCCACTAAGAGCAGGAGTATTAATTGTAATGTTATCATCAAAGCTTCAAGTTGATGAAGAATCTGAAATGGCAAGAGAATTGGTGAGAAAAATATTTCAGCAAGCAGAAGACATGAAGATTAGAAGTTAGTGTTTGGAAGAGTCCTCACAATCCTCATAAGGTACTCATTTAATTCAGAAAACTTAATGATTTAGGGTAAATCACAAGTTTAGGGGAGGAATGTTCAGAATTAAATGATTGAAGACTTAGTACTGCTGGAAATAACACGAACAGTACAAACTGCTAGTGTAATACTGAAGACTGCTGAAGATAACTAACAGTACAAACTATCAAGTTAGTACTGCTAGTATGGATGAAGGTACTACTGCATGATACTGCTTTAGAATATGTGTAGAAGATAAGTATGGAATAGATTGTATGTATATCACAATAAGTTATAATTATAGGGGTAGATACTTATCTTGTAAAGGACTCCTTGTACTATAAAAGGAGGTCATAGGTTATTTAGTCAAATATGTTTTTATTAAGATTCAAGGTCATTGTAACCCCAGTGATATTTGAGATCACTCGTATTATTGCTTAATAATATTGAATCGTTTGGAGTTACTTTCTGTGTTCATTGTTCATTAAAACTGTGTTACTGTTACATCAAAACTAATCTTCTAAGTGTTATCAAGTAGATTCCGCATACTTGGTAATATAACCTCAAAGTATCCTTAACACATTCTAAAGGTGTTTTAGATCCTCTCAAGTTGGGTACTCGGGGAGTGGAGTAGGGTGGAGAGGAGCTCCGTGACCGAACCACTATAAATCATCGTGTCCGGTTTGCACTTTCTTTTACTTATCACTTTACTTTTATACTTGCACCATATTATTGTTTGTGTTGTGGCTTGATGTTTATGCTTATGTGACAGCTTGTTTTACTATATGCTTTATATTAGTCATAAGACTATAATTGACATTTTTCATATTATGGCAAGCTTGATTGGATGTTTGATACAAAAGATTTAAAGTTTTTAAATGGTAACGTATTCACCCCCCTCTACGTTTTTACAATTGGTATCAGAGCCTCGTGGCTCTTATTTTCAAAACAAATGGTTTTTTAAATAGAGTACGATCCATGTATCAAATTACCATTGAAGCGGAATATAATATGAAAAATGTTTCTCTGATTATACTTAGAAATTTTGTTGTTAAATGTTACTTTGTATACAAGCTTGAAGGTGTCCTTGAAAAATGAAAGAAAATATTTCTTAAAAGAATTTGTAAGTGTCAAATTAGGTGCTTAGAGCTAATTTACGAAAAATACGGTTTTGAAAGGAGCGTTTGGAATAACTACAAATTTAGTTGAAAAATCATATTCGTGAATGTTTAGATAAGTCACATAAGTAAAAATGATGTTAAAATATGTGTATTATATGTTCACTATCAAATCTAGTAAGTCCTACACATTTTCGCTATGTGAAAATAATTTTTTTTTTTCATTCTGTGACATTTTGTCATAGAGAACCACGGATCCCACGGAACCCTTTGAAGGTTTCCTTGCCCTTTGGAAAAGGGTTCCTTGGCCTGTACAGTTCAAAATTTTTGCAAACTTCAAAAATTCATAACTAATTAACCGTAAGTCTGTAGGAGTCACGCCACCTATCAATTTAAAGGGAATTGAGTCTACTTTCTTTTAAAAATACTCTTATGGCCTAAATCAAATTTTTATGTGAATAGAATAAACCAAATACTACAGTGTGTCCAAAAAGTTTAAGTTTCGTTTTGACATAGAAACTCAAACTTTTGAGTCGGGCAATTTAAGTTAGTATCCTTTGAACATTGATATAATTTCTTTTGAAACTAAAGAATTTTGTTATATTTATATATATAAAGGAAACTAATCAAGCTTGGTATACATCGTTATATTTAAACGCAAAGTGATGAAAAGTATCTTTCTTTTTATTCTATGCTAAATGACTACTTGTTTTGGTTTATGTTGGTTGCATATATATTGCTTACTTATTGCAAATTGTTGTTTACACTTATTTGTTTGTGTAACATAAGTATCAATCTTGCGATGTTATTTATTAGCTTGTTTGTCAATTTCTTGTTTATGCACAATAGGACATTTCCTAGATTTTGTGCACAAAGTTGGAAAATTGTTTTTGCATTACTTATAGACTTAGATAACTTTCTTTGCATATGTTATATTAAAATCTTGCATAATTCATTTAGGAATGAGAACTAAGTAAAACTGGTCAAGTATTTTGAAAAATTTTGTTTTGCACAAACTCCCACCTAATAGTTCAAATGTTAAAATGTGTCACTACCTTCAATGATTGTCTAAACTTACAGTATCTTTGAAAATGGTGTGTGGTACAATCTCAAAACAATGGTGTATGAACTATTATGTGCCTTGTGGGATGTTAACTTGTTATTTAACAATTATGTGAAGTAACCACTTATCTTGCAAGTAGATAACATCGTTATGTTATCAAATCTTCACTTTTCACGTTTTAGTGAAATTTTTACCCATTGCATGATCTATACCTATACATGTTTATTTACCTATTTTATTCTTGTTTCCCAATCACAAATAATTAATTACACTTGTTCCAGGAAAAATTACGGAATTTGGATAAGGGTAAAAGGTCAAAAAAGCCCTCTGTGAACTTTTCAGGTACCCACGGATGGGACGGAACCAAAAATTTGGTTCCGCCTATGTAAATTTTTGGCACCGCCAAAAATATAGGGGACGGATTGGGCGGCACCAAATATATCATTCACTTATTATCATTAGGTCCTTTTTTACATGTTATTACACATATTAGGATGATTTTAGTTCACTTGCACCAATAGGATAACCATCTCTGATCATTCTTTCAAATGTCATGAAAATGCTCCAAGGTACCTTTCTCTATAAAGGAAGGAACCCTAAAAAGGGTACCTTGCAATCCGTGGGTCTCTGACCACAAATGTTTTGTAATCATTACCCACAGTAATTGTATTCTTCCGTCCTTTACTCATCTTTTATCCATTAGCTTGACTTTTTTTATGAATTTACAACTTCCTAACAAATCCGGAGTCATTTTTTGCAAAGATAACATACAATATCAAAATCACAAGTCCAACTTATGACTGTAGATATTGTCTTGTATCCACATATGTTGCCTCACTTGGTTAACATGAAAATAATGTGTCATCCTTCAAAACTATAAGAATTTACATCAAATCATAACTCACACTCAGGTTAAAGATGTATTATCAAGTCTTGCTATCCTTGAGTACGATCTAATCTCAACAAAGTAGGATTGACAATTTAGGTATTTTGTCCAAAATATTCAAGTAAAATTAACTTACGATTGTAGTCATTAAAAGTCATATCCGAAAAATCAAAGTATATTAACAACATATGTTAAAACACTTATCCTAACACTCTCTCAATCAATAGGAATAAAGCAAATGTCAATAGGTCTTCATCCTCGAACATTTACCACTTAAGTTCACTTACTCTTTCACCATCATTTCATTACATTCACCTCTGTGATATATCTCAGCCCCTAAGCTTCACAAACATGACCAAAACTTCAAGAACTTCACTCACTAGTTGTACCAACCAATGGACCACAAGAATTAGCATCAATCCTTGTTGTTTCCAACATCTATGAACTAATAATCAACGTAGGTACTCCTAATGCAAGTTGAACAAACTCAACTATACTTTCCCACCTATGAGGAATTAGATGGATTATGGCTAGAACCTCCACTATCAAATGAGCATGATGCTCCTGGTAATTTTTATCAATCTCCACTAAGTATAAGTAGTACTACCTTCACAAGTTATCAAAGTATTAGTAATACTTTGTCATTAAACTTTTGCATAAGTTTCGTTAAACCTTACATCAACATTTTAACAACATATGTTAAAATGTAATCTCAAAGCCAACCTCATGCACCCCGAGCGACAATGACTCTTGAGGAGTTTACATAAGAAACTCGAGTGAATTTCTCTTGTCATCATCTAGTGAATATAATCTTGAGACCAAATATATTTAAGATAGCACTATCCGATTCAAACACTATGGCTTCATATCTTCATTTAGGAAAACATGATGTTTTGGAAAACATTATTCCTAAGAAATCATGCGTTAAGTTTTCATCTTGTTAAGAGGATAATGTATATCCTATGCATCATTCTCTCCTTGCGACATGAACGGTTGTGTTACAAGAGATTTTATTACACCTCATTGGCTAACTGATCTTGAACAAACATCTACAAGTTCTATGAACTAGTGTTTCTCCTTCATCTTGTCATACTTGCTTTCATAAGCATGATAACTTTATCCCATGGGATAATCTTATTTTTTGAAAGATACTATTTGTATCTATTTGCTTTCAAGTGTACATCATAACCTAACATTGCTCATAATCTAGTTTAAACCTTGTGCACATCCAAGGTTAAAACTACACATCTCTAGAGCATACTCAAGATCTATTGAAGTTGGTAACCTTACTTAGATTCTTGTTGAATAAAATTCCAAAGAGCTTTCTTGAGAATGTTCTTAATTTAACATATTCCATTATCACACACAAACACATTTCTTGATTTTAGATGATCAAATCACATTTATAGTACACACTTCAACTCTACATAAAAGATGTCATCCATTAAGCTATCTAATTCGAACAACCTTAGATTCTAAACACATGATTAAAACATATTGTTTGTCGACACACCATTAAATTCTTGGGTATAACATGACATCTTCATCACCTTAGTTATAATGAATTTAGTTGAGTCACATTAAGCCAAGTATTGGTGAACTATCATCTTTTATATACTTCAATAGGAAAAAATAAGAACTCCTATCTTTCTAACATGAGAATGACTACTGGAGAACCTATTGCACTAGAAACTTAATTTGACCTAACGGTGAAATTGCTTCAAGGAGAGAAGTTGGGTATGTGGAATCACCCATAAAAATGGTCGTGTTTAGCCTTAATTGAGCACCGCTAGTAATAGTCTCATATTCATTCTCCAACTTGAAAAATCTTTATTCCTATATTTTCCTAAAGTAAGTATTAAAATAAGATATTTTGCCTCGCCTTAGGAATATTAATCAAACAAGTAGTAGATATGACTTTTCTTTCATTAGTTTTCATTACACATACATGTGTTGATTACATGTTTTTTGATATGATTAAGTATCTTGATGTTATCATGATTACTATTTGATTAATAGTCAAATGTGTAAACCTTGGAAAGGTTTTGTCTGCATGCTTATATATTTCATGCTACTAAATGTTAACATGATTTGTATGATATTTTCATTCTTTCATTATATGATATTTCTCAAGATTAACGTGTTACTTGTTAACTCATGATATGTCATTTTAATACATAATGTTTTTTATACGTTGTTTCTATGTTTGAAAGCTCTTGTCTTTTGTTGACATTCATTAAACCTTTTCGTAGGATAGCCTAAATGATACATGCTCCAAAATGTTATAATTTAAACATGGTTTGAATGAATCTTTCGTCTTGCTTCTTTTGTGACTTTGTCACACTATTTGTTTGCCACGTTTGCACTTATAATTTGTCAAAGAGCTTTTGGTATGATAAACTTTTAAAAGTCTTTTTATGCTACAAATTAATCACATAACTTGTCGTATTTACTTATAGCTAAGTATACTTAAATGTCTACGCCTAACGACAAAACTATCTCAAGTATTTCAAATAATGTCATGCTCTTTCATAATATGATTATTTGTCTTGATGCTATCTTGCTATGTGGTAACTTTATGTCTAGTAGTCCAATGTGTTGTTTGTATAGGATATTATCTTATGATTTCTATCTTTTTGACATCTTTAGAAACTAATTCACTTGCTTTGTATGTTTTATGGACCCCTGCACTTGCATATAATTTTGAAGCATATAGAATTAAGTTTTAGAGGCTTGGCATTGCATTTGTGTATCTTTCAACCGACCTCTTTCCAAATCTCATTATTGCTTCCGCTTTCCAAAAATCACCTCCATCACTATTTGGTTATAACAATACTCTAATCCTCTACACCTCCTATGAGGAAACCACATGCCTCGTCATGCGATCATCTCGCATTGATAGAGAAGAGCTACATGACTTCAAGGATGAAGTTCTTTGTATGCTAACCAACATCCGCAAAAACATTACTAAGCTCATCGCTTTCATTAACCTGCAACCTCCTAAACACTTTATCGTCATTCTTCATTCGATGAATTACACATTATGTTGGATGTCCACCGATTAAGGTAGAAAGAAATTCATTCACATAATTGTCTTTTGTCAAAATGTATTAAAGAACACTTACTCATGTTTCTTACACCCTAAAATATCAACACATAGGTACACACCATTTAGTTAAAATCGGTTCACAAAACCACAAGTGTTTCAAGCCTTTTTAACCCAACATCACAAGTTTGCACCAATACCTTATTAAGTGAAAAACACATCATGTGTTTGACAAACTTCTTCATCTCCACAACCAACAACTAATTTAAATGAAGTCTAGGATTTTTCTTAAACCAGGACCTCACAACTTCATTGTCTAGAACACCATCATAGGATCTCATCCTTTTCTTCCTCGACACATATCATGAACGTCATTGTCAGTGCAAACGATATATTAATCAAAACTGTCATTCCCAACACTTTTTCAACACGTTGGTCTAACCAACACTCTCCCATCATATGATGCCATTCTCATCCTCATATAGGTATTTAGTATTTTTATTTTTTATTTTTATATGGAATTTCTGATCCTAGGTGCTTATCTTCACTTCCTTTAATACCATTCAAGCATATATTATGGCATGATACATTATCTTTGGTAGATGATAATGTCATAAAAGATCATGTCGGTCAAAACCATGTTAATACTCTCTCTCCCATTGTCACCTATAATAGGTCATTTTTATAATTTGTGTCAATCAATGAATGAATTTCGTTCTTGTTAGCGTTAATAATATCATTTAAATTGTAACCCTTATGCATTACGAGAGTCACATTCTTTGCTTATCCCTTAAGTTGTGAATTTTAGATAAGGATTGCATGAGTCTATATATATTTTTTTTTATAGAATTTGTTAGGCATACGTGTTTCTAATTCTTTAATAGTTGTCTACATTATCACCTCTACCTTCTATCACCACTTTCACTAATCATCACCACCATGGATTAGCAAAAACTTACTTTTATCAATCTTGAGTCATCTACCGAGTTATCACCACATGAATCCTACTAGTAAATCGACACCAACACTAGCACCACTTACTTTAACTCTTAATATTCCAACTTCACTTCATATCTTCTTTCTAGACATTATTTTGTAGGCTCTTATGATATTATATTCTCGTTTTTCTTAGGATTGTAATTCTTATTAGAAGACTACACTTCATGAGATCTTTGATTTCATAATCATGGTTCTCTACTTTGAGTTGCTTGTGATTATATCATTTATATATTGCATATATACATCGTATTTTCTCTTTGTCAAAAAGATGAAATATATTGCACTAATTCTTTCATTGGAGGTTCATCATCAAATACACTCGATTGTATATAACATACTCATCTAAGGATAAAGTTTGTATCAATTATTTTCCTTATTTTAGGTGCTTCTTGACACCCTCGAACAAGGAGGAATATCCATCAAGCACTCATATTGCATCGTCTATACACTTGGTTATATATGACATATTTGTCTAAAGACAAAACTTCTATTATACTACTTGAAGCCCTAAAGCAAGGGGAGCTTCCGTCAAGCATTTATAGAATGCATCTTATACACACTTTGTTGTATATCACATACTCGTCCAAGGACGAATATAGTATTGCACTAATATTTGTTTTGTAGCTTTTTAATCACACCTTGACGCCTCGATCAAGGGGGAGCAACCGTCAAGGGGGAGCATGTACGCATTCATAATCATTCTCATTCTTCGACGCATCTTTGTGTTTAGACAAAAAGGAGGAGAAGATAGTCTAACATAGCTTACCCACATGTATTGTTTGCTATGTGCATTTTCTTTATCATGCATTTCTCATATATTTTTTTTATGTTGCACAAAACTAACCTTGATGTAGGTTAAGAGTCTTAATTTGATCCATGGATCCGCTACCAAACAAAGGCAATAACTTAGGGGACGCAACAACCATAGGGGATTGAGTAGACAATTTAACTTCACTAGGGATGATGCAAGCTCACCTTTTTGGGGAGAAATGAAGTTTAAACTCCAAGGACACGCCCTTTTTGTTCCGACAAAAGGGGGAGAAGAGTGTAAACATAGAAGGTAATGTATAAGGTAATACGGACACAAGTAACTTTTTATATTTTACTATCTATCACGTTTACATATTTCGTCATCATCAAAAAGGGGGAGATTGTTAGTGCAAATATTACGATATTTAATCTATACAGTCTCGTTTGTTTATATTGATGACAAACATGTAACTTGATAAATAACATAAAATGTACAAGTTACTCGTAATAACGGTCATAGGGTTAAGTTTTCGTAAAAGTAGTTATAGTCTAGGTTTTAAAAATACCCAATTATGAATAACCAAGGCTCTGATACCAATCTGTAATACCCTCAAAATCGGTACAGCGGAAGCATACAAGTCCTGGGGTGCTACTCACAAAGTACAAAAAACAGTTTTTACCTCAACCGTTTAGAAGAACTTTCATAATCAAAAGCATTTTGTTTTACATCATTCAAAATAGTACGGAAATACAGGCCCAAAAAAGAAGTAAAGTGGTCCCTAATATATATCAGAGTTGTCTATGACCGTGCGAATGCCAAGCGCCTCCGAAAAAATAAGTTTTGCAGCAGTAAAGATCAAACACCTGAGATAAAACATGCTGAAAAGACAACACAAAGGTTGAGTGAATTCATAGGTTTAGTAGTAAAGCAGTTGATCACAAGATTTCAAGTTTAAGAGACAGTGGATTCCGTTGTTACACCCACAAATCAAAATTAGTTATTATTGCAATAAGATCATGACACCAAAGCGTTAACAGAGTATCAACAGTAATTGATAGTATCGACAGTAATCGATATGATAATAGTATCAACAATAATTGATAGTATTAACAGTAATCGATATAATAGTAGTATCAACAGTAATTGATAGTATCGACAGTAATCCTTTTAATAATAGTGGTACTTAGTGCTAATAAAACGTTCAGTTCAGACAACGGTTTTCAAGCAATTGTGATCATAGTGAAAGTTTAGAGTACTTGTGTAAGTAAATGAAGATAGTTAAGCATGTGTATAAGTAAAGCGAGTAATATGTTTCAATAAACAAATAGAGTTCTTCATCAACCGAGTAAATTGTTTCAGGTAAACGAGTAAAATATTTAAGTAAAACGAGCATGTATCTCCCCCAAAGAGTTCATAAAGTAATTAAACGAGGTAAAGCGGGGCTATGACTCACCTTAGAAATAAGTTGTCTGAAACGATAAGTCGAGTAGCAATAGTGTATGGCACCGACACGCGACAGTGATTAAGTAGTGAGTCGAAGGAGGTGTGGAGCCAAAAACCGATTCTTAACCCTAAGAACTATCACCCAAGCTTCTTAGTGCTTAACCCAAATTATGTTCTTAACTTGCAATAATACCCAACTTTTCCTACCCTTCATATTGGTGTTTCTGTCGACTGGATGGAGAGAGCAAAAGAGATTTGTTGTTTTGTTTTTGTGTGAGGAGATGAGATAACTATGGTCTTGTTTAGGTAGTACCTTTGGACCTATGTTTTATGGGTTGAAAGTCTTTGTTTAGGGGACCCCTTAGTCCAATCTTTCTCTGCCGATGCATGGGAAAAAGAAAGGGAAGAAATCTATGGTAGTTGACTACTCCTTGGGCCTTAAGTTTACACTTGGGATATGTTGGTTAGTGGGAGACAAGAGTGATACTTGTGTACTTAGGATGTGATTTGGATCTTGTACTATGGATTTTGTCAAAAAAAAAAACGTGTGTAAAAAAAAAAAAAAAAAATGGATTTTGTCAAAAAAAAAAACGTGTGTAACAAAGTAACCACAAGGGTGCGTTTGATATCAAGTCACAAAGGGTGTGTTGGATTTTAAATCACCAAAGGTGTGTTTGTTTCGTATATCACCAGGCCACAGGGAAAATATGTTGGGTTTGTTGGGCTCAAATACTGGTCGAATCCCATAGCAAGAAAAAGGGTGTTTCGTTTGGCTGTGAGACACGGGCCGAAGCCCAGTTGCAAATTATGAGCATGTTGGGCTATCGTATGGTTGAGGCCCAAAGAAGAAGGAAATGTGTGATTAGCCCGTTGGTTAATCTAGTGTTGGTACGCGTGGGAGCTTGTTAGTATGAAATGTGAGTTACGTCACATATTTAGTTGACGAATATAATTCGTAGTTGTATTGTTTAAGGAAATAAAAAAATCAAAAAATCAAAAAATGGTTAATTAAACTTTCAAAATGAATTACTTCGTGTTTAATGAATATTAATGACTTGGTAAATTACGGGTTATTACAGTACCTACCTGTTAAAAGGAATCACGTCCTCGTGATTCAGTTTGTGTTAGTGCCAAAGCGATGTCAGTTAGGAGATGTGGTTACTCGTGAAGAATGAAGTCTAGAATAACTAGCGACGTAGTTCGATTCTCGTCATCTCGAAATACGGTGTAGGGTAAGGTTGATTACATGTGGTAAGGTTAGAGTAATAATCTGTTTAGTTATCGTGCTCGATCGTACGAATATCCGAGAATTTTTTATACTCACACAAAGTTTTGCGATCCTCGAAAACCCAGCAGAAAATCAATGAGAACATAATCATAACATAACTATTTCAAGTATTGAAAATTTCATTTTTAAGTTGAACATAGGTGGTCAGGCTATGTTTCACTGTTCCTAGGTTAAATATAAGTAACCAGCCTATATTTAACCGAGGCTTGATGAATTTTGAAATACTCAACTTAGTTATACTTGTAATATGTCCATTTTTTTTAAAAGTTGTATCGAAGGACTAAGATGAGTGTCCAAACTCGAGGTCAAATGATGAGATTGCGTAGAGAAATGGCGTAACGTTATAACAGGCACGATACATAGGCATAAGTATATGGAAAATACTTATAGTAAATAGAAAAAATAAGTGGATATAGATCATCCAATAGTATGACAAACATCTCATCAAATATATCAGTAAACAAAATCACAAGAGAGGCATCAGCTTGGCAGGCAGGCACATGACGGTCATAGGGTTAAGTTTTCGTAAAAGTAGTTATAGTCTAGGTTTTAAAAATACCCAGTTCTGTATAACCAAGGCTCTGATACCAATCTGTAACACCTCCAAAGTCGGTACAGCGGAAGCATACAAGTCCTGGGGTGCTACTCAGTTGGTATCACAACACAAAGAACAAAGAACGGTTTTTACCTCAACTGTTTAGAAAAAATTTCATAATAAAAAAAATTTTGTTTTACATCATTCAAAATAGTGCGGAAATACTGGCCCATAAAAGAAGTAAAGTGGTCGCTAATATATATCAGAGTTGTCTATGACCGTGCCAATGCCAAGCGCCTCCAAAAAAATAAGTTGTGCACCAGTAAAGATCAAACACCTGAGATAAAACATGCAAAAAAGTCAACACAAAGGTTGAGTGAATTCATAGGTTTAGTGGTAAAGCAATTGATCACAATATTTCAAGTTTAAGAGACAGTGGGTTTCGTTGTTACACCCATAAATCAAAAGTAGTTATTATTGCACTAAGATCATGACACCAAAGCGTTAACAGAGTATCAACAGTAATTGATAGTATCGAAAATAATCGATATGATAATAGTATCAACAGTAATTGATAGTATCGAAAATAATCGATATGATAATATTATCAACAGTAATTGATAGTATCGACAGTAATTGATATTATAATAGTCGTACTTAGTGCTAATAAAACGTTCAGTTCAGACTACTGTTTTCAAGCAATTGTGATCATAGTAAAAGTAGTAGCATGTATCTCAACCCCAAGTAGTTCAAAACGAATCAAGTTCAAAACGAGTAAAAGTGGGGCTATGAACTCACAGTAATATGTAAAAGTTTAGAGTACTTGTGAAAGTAAATAAAGTAGTTGAGCAAGTATCTCCCCCAAAGAGTTTATAAAGTAATTAAACGAGTAAAAGTGGGGCTATGAACTCACAGTAATCCGTGAAAGTTTAGAATACTTGTGAAAGTAAATGAAAATATTTAAGCATGTGTATAAGTAAAGCGAGTAATATGTTTCAATAAACAAATAGAGTTCTTCGAGTAAAATGTTTCAGGTAAACGAGTAAAATATTTAAGTAAAACGAGCATGTACCGCCCCTCGTCAAATAATTAAATTAAAATGCCAATTAATCTTAGCCATTGGATTGAAGTTGCATGGGTGGTTGAGATCTCTTGATTTGTTCTTTAGATAATATTTTTTCCGCATTGAACTTTTGTCATTTATATTCTAATTGTTTAATAACTTTAAGCTTTTACAATTAAACTTTTGTTAGTGCAAAAATTACGATATTTAAACTAAACGATTTCTTCGGTTTTAATAATGATAAACATGTAACTTGTAATACATAACGTAAAATGTGCAAGTTACTTGTAAACACAAATCATCAATGCATACTTACATCAACACCTCCCGACATCTCAAGTATGCTTCAACGAAGTCGTAGATTTCCATCCCGACATAAATCACTCAAGGTATGGACAAACAAATCTACTACTTGACAAATGATCAAATAATTTTATTTTTCTAAACTTCACATTTTTAATGTGACAAAACATTTTTTCAAAAATATATTTCACAAATTATTTTTGAATTAAAAAGAAATGTTTTATTTTGAAAAATATGTTTAAAAATCCCAACAGTCAAATTTCCCCCCAAAATCAGCTCCAACCTTCCCCAAATAAGTTTTCACCAGAAAAGACAAAATTTGGAGCGTCCTAGTCTAGGACGGCTCCACAGTTCCACTAAATTTAGTGGAGCCGTGGCATGTTTAGTGGAGTCGTCCGTACAAAATTTTCTGTAACGTTCAGATTTTTCTTGTCTATAAATAGTGGACCATTTCACACTTCCAACTTGATTTTTTCCAGTCCTTTTTCTCTGGTCTAATCCCTCCTCACTTAAATGACTTTCTTTGATCATTTGGAGAGTCTTAGTTTGTTTAAGAGTGATCCAATCATCCATTCAAGTGATCCTCTTCATTCCTCTTGATTAGCAAGAGAAGAACACAAAGTATCCAAGTAGATACAAAGTGTTGTCATCCCTCGTGATTAGCAAGAGAAGAACACAAAGTATCCAAGTAGATACAAAGTGTTGTCATCCCTCTTGATTAGCAAGAGAAGAACACAAAGTATCCTAGTAGATACAAAGTGTTATCATTCCTCTTCATTTGCAAGAGAAGATGTTGTTCCCTTAGCACACCGAGTAATAACAATTAAGTTAAACTAAGTGAGTTTATGACTGAGATCAATGCAAAGAATATTTCTAACAGTTATAATACGTGAATATAAAAACACAATATTTTTCAATTTTTAAATTCTTATTAGAAATAATTCCAATAATCTATTACCCAAGTGTTTTGCGGAACAAACACTTGGGATTGAATAGACAAGGGTTTATGGTGTCTCCTATCGAAACTCAAGTTTTGATTGATCGGTCACAATATACCCACTGAGCTATCTCAGTGAGTTGTATACTCTTTGTAGGAGAGAAGTTACTTTGTAAAAGTTCTAAGCTTTCAATATACAAAGCACACATAACTTCTCTGCATCTGATCTATTTATACATAAGTAATCTAAGTATAAGTGATTAAAATATTACAAATTGTTGAGGTAGCGTATCTGACAATTACAAACAATAATTTTCATTTTCAAGAACCAATAGGAATGGGCTAATAAGACTTTGGGAGTTGTTGGCTGACACTCCATGACTTTTAGCCGCAATAGGGAAGGTTGGTATCTGACAAGATAAGAGTGTTTGGTCTGACACTCTTATCTTCTCAGATCTTTCCCTTTTGTTCCCGCCTATTCTTCAGGCATTGGTTCCTCAGTCTTCAATCACTTTAATGTTGTTGAGGAGACTGGGGTTCAGTAAGTTCTTGTCCAACACTCACTGAACCATCATCTTCTTCTTTGGCTTAAGTCCTACTCAGGGAGTACCGCCTTCCTGAGAGTGAGTCCTTTATTGAACTCGCCTTAAGCATCCTGAAGATGACTCACTGAGAGGCTGTTCTCTCAGTGACTTGAATTGTTCTCGGTTTAGCAAACACTTGGCTTAATTTGTGTTCAAATCCTATTTAAGATAATTGGGTGTTTTACGAACCCAACAATCTCCCCCTATTTGGATATAAATTATGCCTAAGTGTTTTGATCAGTATGAGTGAGCTAAAGTCTTCTGCTCATACTGAATGTACTAGAAAATAAATAAGGACATTGATATTACAAAACATTCATCAATTTATTCATATCATTACAAGTCCTATCATTCTAAGTACAAAATACTCAATGTTCCTGAACGAGACCCATGAGTTCAAGTTTAGCCTTCTTTGACATCAATACCTCTTTATCAGGTCGTTCTTTCATCATTTGATCCATCAGCCTGACAAACTCCTCATTATCAGGACTCCTGATATTAAGCGCCATCAGTTTGTAGGCAAGGAGTGTTGTCGTTTCCACTTTATCAATGTCAGAGACTCTTTGAAAGGCTTCCTGACCAAATTCATCCACAAAGAAGATACCATACTCAGGTTCCTTGATGACCAGGTTGGGACGGAACTTGACTCCCTGAGGAGTAATCCTGTTGCAGTGAAGTGTAGCTATGTATTGTTCAGGTTCAAGAGCCACAGCTTTTCTTTTCTTCCCGGTCTTCTGAGTAAGTTCAGGGATAGTCAGTCCCTGAGAAGCAAGTGCCCTCTCGTGGTCAATACCAAGACTTTTGGCCACTTTTGAGAGTTCCTCATACTTAGCACTTAGAGACTTGATGAGGGTTGGGGCATTCTTGCTTGAGGTTTTCTTCCTCAGGATGGGCATCATCATATCCCATTCTCTTAACCCATAGTCTGAAAATTTGATTGTTGGAAGATGTTCAGACTTTCTAGGCCCCCTATGAATTGTTATGCTTAAGGGTTTGGTGTTATGAATGGAGATGTCAGTTATTGTGCCTTCATCCTTGGTTTTGGTCATGTACCATACGTACCTCTCATATATCCTCTGCCTCCTTTCTTCCTTAAGTTTGGCTTGTTTGTTGTGTTCTTGAAGAAGTTGGGCTTGTAGCCTGATGAATTCATCTCCCTGAATTTCTTTATCAGACTCCTTAATTTCCTCCTTGGCAACCTCAAAAATTACAGACCTGTTGAGTTCCTGCTCTTTCTCTTGGTCCTTCCTGAGATCTTCTTGGTGTAAGATTTCAGCTATTTGTTCATGAGTCCCATAGACCCTTCTCCCATCCTCTAAATCAACATAGAACGGTGCATCAGGATCTGCACATCTTTCAGTTGAAGCCTTGACTAAGCGTGCTTTAGGAGGAGGGTTTGTTTCAGTCACCACGATTTTCTTCCCTTTGTCAATGGGAGGGGGTTAACTGGTGGATGTCTTAGGGATAGTTACCAAGGCAGAAGTAGGATCAGGGATCGGATCATCATCATTTTTCTCCCCCTCAGCAGATGGTGGAACTTCAGTGGAGACACCTGCTGACTGAGGAGTTGGAGGAGCATGAGAGGCCTGAAGAATAGATAGGATGTTTGAGACCATATACTTTGTCTCAGAAGTCTCATTCTTCACGGCACTTAATTCGGAAGCCATTTCCTTTTGGTGGGTAGTGAGTTCAATGACTTGGGTGGTGTAGTAGGTGACCAGCTCATTATGTGTTGTTGAGAGCTGCTCAAAGGCTGAATAGATTCTGATCAGGTGCTCCTTGGATGCAATAACAGCCTGATGAATGGACTCTTGTTGTGTCCTTAGACCTTGAAGATCTACCCCCTGAAGGAACTTTAGAAGCTCAGTAATGTTGGTGGAGGTGGACGCCTGAGAGGCCAAGTATGCATCCAGTCTTTTGACAAAGGTGGGATCATCTGTAAGATGTTCTTGGACTGATTCAATAGCCTTGAGGATGTTGGATAGTTCCTGATGTTGTCTAGTGGCTATTTCATCTACAGATTTGTTCAGGTCGCCAAGTTGTTTATCAGTGAGATTAGCGGCCTGAAGAATCTTTGCCTGAGATTCTTCTATTGAAGCCCTGAAGTCGGCATAGGAGGCTGCCACTTCAGTGTGCTTATCCCATTGCTCATCCGTAAGTATATTGTAAAGACCTTCGTTGGCTTTGCGAAGGAATTTGGCCATTTGCCTTTCAGAAGCCAGACGAGCATTGTCATATTTTTGCAACCACTCAGGAGTGGCTAAAGCACCTGATGATGATGATGAGGTTGATGGGGAACTGGGTGGTTGATCCTCAGGAGGAGGAGAAGAATGTTGTTGCTCAGAGGGCTGAGGAGGATTTAATTGACTCTCCATTTCCTCCTCAGCATCAGGGATATCATCATCACCAAAATCAATCTCCTCCTCTGACTCATCAGCTAACAAATTTTCATAGTCAGCCAGAGAAGAAGCCTTCAGGATATTCGGCTCCCCCTCAAAAGAGGGCTCACCTTCGTTGTGGCCGGGTTCTGACTCTTTTGTCATAATAACTGGTGGGGTTTGACCAGCCTGACTAGTCATAATAACTGGGGGGGTTTGCCCAGCCTGACTTTTAGGGTCAGTTCCCGAGAGAACAAAAGTGCCTGAGATGCCTGAGGTAGGTTTGGGTTCCGTATCGGCGGGTGGTTTATATCCCTCCGAGTCTTTGTCCCCCTGAGCGCCTTCATCCACCGATGGGTGTTTTCCAGTGGAATCATGAGGTACTCCTTGTGAAGATGTATGGACCCCCTTCCCATCAGGATTGGTCTGTCTTTTTAGGGATTTAGGGTCCTGAACTCCTTGAGACCCTGAGTGTGATTGCTCAGGGATGTTAGCAGGATGTGAGTGGGTATGGGTCCCCTTCTCAGTGGAGTAGTGCTGCCCCACTGAGGATATAGAACCCTGTACTCCCTCAGGCTCTGATTGTGATTTATCAGTGCTTTCATTGGGATGTGAATGGGTGGATGTTCCTGATCCCTCTGACTTATTTATGTCAAAGGAAACATGCGGAAAGGGTATGTCCGAGGACACTGAGGATGATTTCCCAGTGACCTCCGTTGACGGTTGTTTTGTGGTCAGAAGGGTCTCTGCAGTGGGTGTCTCAGAGGTCTGGGCCACAAAGTTAAGGGTTCCTGAGGCAAAAGTCTCAGTGACGAGTGGTTTAGGTCTAACCACCTTACTGGACTGTCCCCTTTCTTCTTCTTCACCTTCTTGGTTGGTGAAGGTACTGGGGAGCTAGCATTCTCACCCTGAATGACCACTAACATGTAGTTGGTCAGGGCGGTGGGTTGTGCCTCAGTGATGTCACTACTAAAATTGGTCTTATGCAAGACATCAGGTTTTGTACCTTGTTCGTCAGACCTTAAGTAGTCAGAACCAAGAAGGTCCTGAAGCGCACAGGAAATGAACCTAGGATAAGACATGTGTCTTTGCCTATGTTTCCCTGAGAGCTTGGCAACGAGGTCTCGGAAGATTATACCTCCGATATCAATTTGTCTACCCTCCAAGAGACTGAACATCATCATTTGCTGTGATGAGTTCACTTGCTCAGTGGAGGATTTATTCCCTCCTAGGACTTAAATGACAAATGTCATCATGAGTCTCCAGATGGGGTGAAACCATGTCTTCACTATGGGAGCCTTTTCTAACAAGGCTTCAGGAGACAAAGTAGGACGCTTAGCGTCATGAGGCCCAAGGAATAGCAATTCTACTTTAATTTCATGGTCAGTAGGGTTTGCCTCAAAGGTCTGGGCGAAGTCAAGACCAGTGGCCTTGAGAAAGGTCTTGTAGTCTAGGGAGAGGGGTTTCTTCCCATTCATCACAGTGAATATGATGATTGATTCTCTGGTGTCCTTAGGGCTAGTAGCCGCTGCGGTACACCAGAACTCCCTGAGATAGTTATGATAAATGACTGGTGGGGTTTTGGTAAAAGCCGTGGCAAGGAAGCAGTTATGTAAATACTTAACCACATCCTTGTACCCCTCATATTGTTGGGGGTAGTGGAAATTTCCAACCACGTTTTTTTTTGTCATGTCCACGCCCTCCATTGGGAAATTCACATTTGGGGCGAGGGTGATAGCATTAGAAGATGCCATTTTTGTGTTAGGTTGGACAAATGGACTGGGTTTCTAATTGCTATGAACACACACAGAGTTTTGAGAGATAAAATGGGCAGAGTTTAGCTTAGATTTTTAAAACACGTGTGTGTGTTTGTTTTGGTTGGGGTATTTATAGGATAGTGGAGATGGGGTTATTTTTGGTATTTGAGCGGTTTTATTTAATCAAAATATATTTTTTGGAAATTATTTTGAATAAAATGTTTGAGATCCGCATTAAATGCCACCACTCCACTTTTCCTCTTTTTTTTCGCAACTGGCAGGGTGAACAGTTGGGCAGTTTCTGCAAAAGGAGAAGTTGCAGAGTTTCCATCATCACACAGTGTATTGTGTGAGAGAGGGCATTGAATGCCAAGTTGGGAAGTGGGGGCCCATGAGGTGTATGCCAGAAAGGAAAAGGAACAAATATTCTTAAATTTAATAAGAATCCAGTTACCAACCTCGGACATTTACTAACTAGATACTTAGAGCATTTAAGTTAGTATTGAATGTCCTTTTCAGGGCCCTGAATGACTTTTCATTCAGTGATGGTTTTTTTTCAGGGACTTGGGATTAGTCACTGATGATTCAGGAATGTGGAATGATTCCTGAGCTACAAGGATTCAGGAACTTGGGTTTAGTTCCTGAACCCTAAAGATTTCAGGAACTTGGGTTTAGTTCCTGAGGTTGAGGATTCAGTGATTTGTTTTTTTTTTACTGATGTACACATTGAGTCAAGGACCTGAGGTTAATTTTTAATTGACACTTGGTTGGGAGAAATCAATCAGTGGACTGATTCTCTATATCCAGCATTCCTAATTCAGCTTTCAGTCTGGTGAAAGTTGGTTCATCCAATGGTTTGGTGAATATATCAGCTAACTGATATTCAGTAGGAATGAAGTGTAATTCAATGTCACCATTCATGACATGGTCCCTGATGAAATGATATCTAATATCAATGTTTTTTGTTCTCTGATGAAGAACAGGGTTGTTTGAGATTGCAATTGCACTTGTGTTATCACAAAAGATGGGTACCATCTTATACTGAATTCCATAGTCACTGAGTTGACTTTTCATCCAGAGTACATTTGCACAACAACTAGCTGCTGCAACATATTCAGCCTCAGCTGAGGACAAGGCAACTGATTGTTGCTTCTTAGCACTCCAACAGACTAGTTTCCCACCAAGTATTTGGCAAGAGCCTGAGGTGCTTTTTCTGTCCATGTTGCATCCAGCATAGTCAGAGTTTGAGTATCCTTTGAGATCAAGGCCTGAGCATTTTGGATAATATAATCCAAGGTTTGGAGTACCTTTCAGGTACCTGAATATCCTTTTCACAGCTGTGATGTGTGATTCTCTTGGGTCAGATTGATATCTGGCACATAGACATACTGAGAATTGGATATCAGGCCTTGATGCAAGTAGATACATCAGTGATCCTATCATTCCTCTAAAGAGAGTTTGATTTACTGGTTTACCAGTTGGATCAGGACCAAGGTTGTTTGGGGGAACCATGGGAGTCTTGACTGAGGCACAGTCACTGAGTTCATACTTTTTCAGTAGGTTCTTAACATACTTCTCTTGACTGATAGTGGTTCCTTTATCAGTCTGCTTGATCTGAAGACCAAGGAAGTAGGTTAATTCTCCCATCATGCTCATTTCAAATTGCTTAGCCATTAGTTTTTCAAATTGTTTGCAAAGCTTGTAACTTGTTGAGCCAAAGATGATGTCATCAACATACACTTGTACTAGTATGACATCAGTATTTGTCTTATAGATAAACAATGTGTTGTCTATCTTGCCTCTGACAAATTTGTTTTGGATCAGAAAGGCTGAAAGAGTTTCATACCATGCCCTGGGAGCTTGTTTCAGTCCATAAAGGGCTTTATTAAGCTTACAGACATGATCAGGAAACTCATGGCTTTCAAATCCAGGAGGTTGCTGAACATAAACTTCTTCTTTCAGTGAACCATTTAAGAATGCACTTTTCACATCCATTTGGTACACCTTGAAGTTCATGTACGTAGCAAAAGCAAGGAAGATCCTGATGGCTTCCATCCTTGCTACTGGTGCAAATGTTTCTTCATAGTCAATGCCTTCTTGTTGATTATAGCCTTTGGCTACAAGTCTGGCTTTGTTTTTAATGACTATGCCATTTTCATCAGTTTTGTTTTTGAATACCCATTTCATGCCAATGACTGAGACATTCTCAGGACATTTGACCAAGGTCATTACCTTGTTTCTGTCAAATTGTTCTAGTTCATCATGCATGGCCAGAACCCAACTTGGATGTGTAAGTGCTTCTTTAACACTTTTGGGTTCAATTGTGGAAATGAAGTCCACAAATAGGCATTCATTGGCTGAGGCTGCTCTTAGACTAGCAGCCATGCTCCTGGTGAGCATGCCTTCAGTAGGCACTCCAATAATATTGACAAGTTCAATGTCCTGAGACCTAGTCCAACTTTCCTGAGGTCCTGGATACTGATTTGAACTTGTGGAGGCCTGATTGGGTGGAGGGGTTGGTTCTGGAGTAGACATATGATCATTGATTGGATCTTGAGTGTCTACCTGATCACTGAGATTGTTTGGTTCTTGAGCATTTTGAACAGACTGATTAATTTCATCAGTGTTTGCATGTGCCTCAACAAACTCAGTGATGGTTGGGTTAGGTAGGTTGTGAGGGATTATGTAATAGGAGAAGTTAGCATCATCTTGATACTGAGTAGAAGGATTGTTTTCAGGAAGATATTCATCAGGAGGATATCTTGAAGAGTTATCAATTCCTATCTCTTCTACTGAGGCAGTTGAGAACCTGATTGCATCAGTGCTCTCATCAAAGGTAACATGAAATGTTTCCTCAGTCTGATGTCTCCTTGTGTTGAACACTCTAAAGGCTTTTGAGACAAGTGAGTATCCTAGGAAGTATCCATCATCAGCTTTTGCATCAAATTTCCCTAAGTGATCCTTGTGATTATGAATAAACACGGGACACCCAAAGACATGAAAGTAGCTGATGTCAGGGATTCTTCCTTTGAATAACTCATATGGGGTTTTCCCATGTCTCTTGACAATGATGGATCTGTTTTGTGTATAACAGGCAGTTTTGACTAAATCAGTCCAAAAATGTTTGGAAAGGACTGATCCACTTAGCATTGTCCTAGCAGCTTCAATGAGTGTTCTATTTTTCCTTTCAGCAACACCATTTTGTTCAGGTGTGTATGGAGAGGAAAAGTTTTGGGAGATACCTTTCTCATCACAGAAACATTCAAGTTCATAATTTTTGAACTCAGTCCCATTGTCAGTTCTAATCTGTTTGACCTTAATGTCATTTTGATTTTCAATGTTCCTGACAAAGGACATGATTGTTTCAGCTGCCCGACTCTTTTTGATCAGGAAGAATACCCAAGTGTATGTAGAGTATTCATCCACTATGACCAGAGTATACTTCTCATGGTTAATAGACCTTGGACTGACAGGTCCAAATAGATCCATATGGAGAAGATGTAGGCAGTTCCTGATGGAAAAGTTGGTTATGGTTTTAAAGGATGCTCTGTGATGTTTACCTTTTTCACAAGCTGAGCATGGTTTATCCTTTGAAAACACAAGTGATGGTAAGCCAAGGACCTTGTTTTGTTTTACAAGATTGTTTATGTTTTTAAAGTTTAGGTGGGTGAGTCTCTTATGCCAAAGCCAGTTGAGTGTATCAGTGGCCTTAGCAAAGAGACAAGTTCCATCCTGAGTTAGACTGGACATGTCTAATACATAAACATCTTGTCTTCTTGGTGCAATGAGGACAATTTCCTTATTTGCATTGAAGATGGTTCCTTGCTTATCATCAAACTGAACTATGTATTTTGCATCACATAGTTGACTGACACTGATCAGATTGTACTTAAGACCATTTACATAAGCTATCCTAGTAAAGACAATACCATTGCAGTTTACTGAACCATAACCTTCAGTGAGACATGATGAATTATCAGCAAATATCACTTTGGGTCCTGGTTCTTCCACATATTTGTGCAGACACTCCTTAACACCAGTCATGCTCCTTGAACATCCACAGTCTAGATGCCAAACAGGATCCCTGGCATGCCTCTGCACAAATAGTAAACTGGGTCATTTCTTTCTAGGACTCCATTTCATGGAGGGTTTGGTTTTGTAGGTCTTTATGAAAGTATTAATCGATTCATGGTCAGTGGTTGAGTGGACTGAGCTACCACATGTTTTGCATTTTGTCGCAGGGGTAGCCTCAGTAGTCTGAGAGGATTGTTTATTCATTCCTCTTCTTGACTGAATGACCCTCTCTTTTCCTGAGGATTTCTGAGTGGAACTTCTACTAGATTCACAGTGTTTGTCAATTTGACAATCCTCAGGATGATGGTCATTGAATCCACATAATGGGCAAGGTGGAAAAGGCTTGGCCTTTTGCTTCTGTTTCTGCTTAGAATCAGAAGGGTAGTTCAAGCACTGAGCCTTAAGTCCTGAAAAGTTTGACATGACTGAGCATTTTTTATGATCAGAGGTCCTGTGATCTTCCTTTTTGCAAATCATGCAATAAAGGACTCTATAGCAATCATCAGTGAGATGATTTGTATAGTTGCACAGTTCACACTTTTTCAGGGGTTTGGTTGGTTTGGGTTTGGTCTTTGAGGAAGCTAGTTTTTGTACCTTCTTTAATTGAGAAGGTTTTTCAAAAGATGCAATCTTCTCACTTAGCTTCCTGACCATTTCAGTCAACTGATCAATTCTTGGATCAGGACTTTGGGTTGCTACTTCAGAAGGGACTGAAGTTGATGAGTCATCAGTATTTACTGAGACTTCAAGGGGTGGTCTTCTCAGGAGGATTCTACCTTTTCCTGATCTCTCCTTTGGAGAGTGTGGGGAGTAGACCAATGGTGGGAGGTCTGAGCTTGGTGCAGCGCCCTGAAGGGTATTTAGTGGAGGGAGTGGAGGAGTTGATTCTGATTCAAGCTCACTGATTGGATCACAAATACTGAGTTGGTCAAAGAGTCCAAGCATACCTTTCAGAGCCTGACTTTCAGGGAGCAAGATGTTTCCAGTCTCAAAGTTTGGCAACTTACTGACTGGGTTGTCCCTGACAATCCAGTCATTTGACTTGGGTTCCATCTCTTACTCAAAGGATATGCCAGCTGGAAAAAAGGTCATTTCACTGGGACTCTCACTGGAGGTTTCAGTGAGGTGGTCAATTCCTATAGTTATCTTAGGAATTAAGCCCACAGAATCAAAGACCTTAGGGTTCTTTTTGGTCCAGCTTTCAATAACAGCCTTTTCTTTCTTAAGTTCTGTTTGAAGGGCTTGGTTTTGTTTCAAAATTTCAGTGTTCTGAATTTGTAGAGTAATAGATTCTAATTTGGCTTGTTTCAGTGCAAGCAGTTCATCTATACATTTATTCAATTCTGACACAATATTGTTATATTTTGAAAACAGGTTAAGCCTTTGTTCCTCAACAAACTTTAGATCAACACAAATATAATTCATGTAAGACTGCCAATCAGAATCATCATCCATAGAAAGTAAAGTATTTACCTTCTTCATGGTGATGTTGACCCACTCTCCATTCCTAGCATGACTTTTTTCCAACAGCCACCTGATCCTCTTCAGAAAGTGCCATCAGTGCACTAACTCTTATTTCCTCATCTGAGGAAACCTCTTCTTCATCCCAATCATATGCTTCAGCTACTAATACCTTGTTCTTTTTCTGAATAGGTTTAGATGTTTGAGCAGCCTGAGACAATATGGGGTTAGTTTCAAGAAGTGCAAGTTTAGCTTTGATTTTCCTATATTTTGTTTCAAAATCCTTTTGACCCTTGTTTTGAAATTGTTGGGTGGACTGAAACATTATAGGTTGAAACTTGCTAGTTCCTGAGGAACTGTTTCCTGAGAATTTGTAAGAGGGTTCTGAGATAGTTTTAGAATAACAGTCCCTAGCAAAATGACCCTTTTTACCACATTTAAAGCATTCAGTGGTCTCATTTGCTTTTGGTTTTGTAAAGTTGGACTGATTTCTTTTGATGAAACGTCTTGAACTAGTAAGGAGTGCCCTTTCTTGGAATTCCAAGTTCAAGTCGTTCAGGTACTCCTTACCAGTCCTTTCATCAATTTCTTCTTCAGAATCCTCTTGAAAATCCTGCACAACATCATTAGAATAGAAAGCAGTTGATATGGGTGTGGAGGTTAAGGCCTTTTTGGACTCAAGAGCTTTTGAGTCAGGGTATCTCCTTGAGATCAAGTTGTCTTCATAAACAAACTTCCCATAAATTTCAGGGAGCTCAAGGGTCTGAATGTGGTTAGCATTCCTCAGGCCTTGTGAGAAGTTGAGCCACTTCTCAGGGAGACTGTTGACAAAGCCAACATTAGTCTCATGCTTAGATAAAGTTACACCATCATTTGATAGCTCATTTATCAAAGTCTTGTATCTGGTGTAGGTCTGAGAGAGACTTTCAGAGTCCTTTGCCCTGAAAGTATTGTACTCAAGTTTAAGGTCCATGACCCTATTTTCCTTGGTATCTAAGGGACCCTCAAAGCTATTTACCAAGTCATCCCAAGTTTGCTTGGCTGTAGAAAAGTTGATGAGTGATTCCATTATATCGTCAGGAAGACATGATATAAGGATGCTTTTCAGGCGATGGTCCTAATTGACCACCCTCCTCTCATCTATGGTCCATTGAGCTTCAGGCTTAATTAGCCCTGCAGCAGTTTTTGGGACAAATGGGCCATCCTTGATACAAGCGATGTAGTAGGGTTCCATCCCAGTTAAATAGCAAATCATACGTTTTTTCCATTTGCTAAATTTGCCAGCCTCAAGTCTGGGTGCTATAGCAGAATAGCTGCCACCCTTTTTATCGACTAACTGGGGTACATTGGTATCATTCATTTTAGGATCTTGGTTTTAAAAACCTGGAGCTCTCTGGGTTTTTGAAAGGTTTTATAAACCAGAGGCTCTGATACCACTTGTTGTTCCCTTAGCACACCGAGTAATAACAATTAAGTTAAACTAAGTGAGTTTATGACTGAGATCAATGCAAAGAATATTTCTAACAGTTATAATACGTGAATATAAAAACACAATATTTTTCAACGTTTAAATTCTTATTAGAAATAATTCCAAGAATCTATTACCCAAGTGTTTTGCGGAACAAACACTTGGGATTGAATAGACAAGGGTTTATGGTGTCTCCTATCGAAACTCAAGTTTTGCTTGAGTGGTAACAATATACCCACTGACCTATCTCAGTGAGTTGTATACTCTTTGTAGGAGAGAAGTTACTTTGTAAAAGTTCTAAGCTTTCAATATACAAAGCACACATAACTTCTCTCCATCTGATCTATTTATACACAAGTAATCTAAGTATAAGTGATTAAAATATTACAAGTTGTTGAGGTAGCGTGTCTGACAATAACAAACAGTAATTGTCATTTTCAAGAACCAATAGGAATGGGCTAATAAGACTTTGGGAGTTGTTGGCTGACACTCCATGACTTTTAGCCGCAATAGGGAAGGTTGGTATCTGACAAGATAAGAGTGTTTGGTCTGACACTCTTATCTTCTCAGATCTTTCCCTTTTGTTCCCGCCTATTCTTCAGGCATTGGTTCCTCAGTCTTCAATCACTTTAATGTTGTTGAGGAGACTGGGGTTCAGTGAGTTCTTGTCCAACACTCACTGAACCATCATCTTCTTCTTTGGCTTAAGTCCTACTCAGGGAGTACCGCCTTCCTGAGAGTGAGTCCTTTATTGAACTCGCCTTAAGCATCCTGAAGATGACTCACTGAGAGGCTGTTCTCTCAGTGACTTGAATTGTTCTCGGTTTAGCAAACACTTGGCTTAATTTGTGTTCAAATCCTGTTTAAGATAATTGGGTGTTTTACGAACCCAACAGAAGAACTCAAGGTATCCAAGAAGATACAAGAGTTGTAGTTGTTAGGTCTTGTAACATTTGTTACACTCTTGATTGTATCATAGCATACATCAAGATTATCTTTCTTTTATGAGAGAGTGAGTCAAGATCATTGTGATCTTAAGAGATAGTGAAGATCTCTTGAAGCCATTGGGCTTGTGTAATTGATCATGTGGATCAAGGGTAGATCGGGTAGATCGAGTCAAGTGGGAGTAGATCATTGTGATCGTGTCGAGATCTTGGAGATCTCTTGAAGCCATTGGGCTTGTGTGATTGATCATGTGGATCAAGGGTAGATCGTGGTAGATTGGTGCTAGCTAAGATTAGCACTCGACATCTAGCTTAGTGTCGGAAATAGGATAAGCGACGTGTAAGGTGTAGATCGGGTAGATCGTGGTAGATTGGTGCTAGCTAAGATTAGCACTCGACATCTAGCTTAGTGTCGGAAAACAAGTTAAGCGACGTGTATGGTTTTCTCCGCCTGAAGGGAGTTTGTTGATTAGTGAAGTAACTCTCGAGTTGGGTACTCGGGGAGTGGAGTAGGGCGAAGAGGAGCTTCGTGACCGAACCACTATAAATCACCGTGTCCGGTTTGCGCCTTCTTACTTATCTCTTTACTTTCATTTCATTCTTTATCGCTTTATACTTATATTTGCATGAAGTTTATGCTTGTGTGACTAGTTGCTTATGTTATGTTGATTAAGTATGTGTCATGGCTTGATTGTGCTTGCATTGTAGTTTACTACATTCATCTCTAGATGTCAAATGACCATAGTTAACACTTTTCATATTACGTCACACTTGATCGGGTGTTTGATACAAAAGTTTTAAGTTTTTAAATGGAAACGTATTCACCCCCCCCCCCCCTCTACGGTTTCCACAACTTTTTTAGAAAAAAATTATTCTTAAATTCAATATTGTGTACTTTACTTTTAAATTTTTAGATTACATACTCTTTTATAATATTATAAAGAGTAAATTGCAAAAATCGTCCTTGTGGTTTGGCCAAATTGCACGTTTCGTCCCTGTGATCCATTAAGTGCAAAAATAGTCCGGATTTGGCACTGTTTCATGCACTTTTGGTCCCACAAGTTAACCGGCGTTAAATGAGTTCCGTTAGCAGTTACACATAAGCCCTTTTGGCTAACGATCGTTGCAGCGCTCATCCTTTAAACCACAAGGACGATTTTTGCAATTTACTCTAATTAAAAAAAAAAAAAAATGAAAATTTTTTTTCAAATTTTTTTGAATTTTTTTTTTCGTCATGTGAATTTTTTTTTCGAAATTACTTTTTGGAAACTTTTTATTCGTCATGTGAATTTTTTTTATATAAGACGTTTTTTATATAAAACATTTATATATAAAAATGTTTTTTATATATATTTTTAAAACATATATACGTACCGACGAAAAAATTTGAACATGTGCCAAAAAAGTGTTTTTTTTTTCAAAAAACAAAAAATTTTGAAAAAAAGTCACATGACGAAAAAAAATCGTATAAAAAACGGAAGAAGAAAAAAAAATTTCAAAAAAAATAGAAAAAAAAGAGTAAATGTTTTTTCTACGTCCGTTTTTTATACGATTTTTTTTTCGTCATGTGACTTTTTTTCGAAATTTTTTGTTTTTTGAAAAAAAACACTTTTTTGGCACATGTTCAATTTTTTTTGTCGGTACGTATATATGTTCTAAAATTTTTTATACGTTTTTATAAAAAATATATATATGTTCTAAAAACGTACGAAAAACGTAAAATTTTTTATACGTTTTTATGTACGTTCTAAACGTATAAAAAAAGTATATGTGTTCTAAAAAAATATAAGAACGCATGTATGTTCTAAAATTTTTATACGTACAAAAAGTTTTTTTTGAACATATAAAAAACATATACGTTTTTATATGTTCTAAAAAAACATTTTTATACGTATAAAAACGTATAAAAAAAGTATAAAAAAACGTTTTTCGTATATAAAAACATATAAAAAAAACTTTTTTCGTATACAAAAACGTATAAAGAACGTAAAATTTTTATAAAAAAACACGTATATAAAAACCTATAAAAAACGTTTTTCGTGTATAAAAACATATAAAAAAAAATTCATATATAAAAGGTTTTTCGTATATAAAAACATATAAAAAAAGTATATAAAAACGTTTATATAAAACGTTTTTTATATAAAAATAACTTTTTTCGTATATAAAAACTTTTTTATAAACTTTTTTTATATAAAAAGTTTTCAAAAAAAAATTTGAAAAAAAAACGGACGAATTTTTTTTTTCGAAAATATAAATTTAATTAGAGTAAATTGCAAAAATCGTCCTTGTGGTTTAAAGGATGATCGCTGCAACGATCGTTAGCCAAAAGGGCTAACGTGTAACTCCTAACATAACTCACTTAACGCCGGTTAACATGGGGGACCAAAAGTGCATGAAACAGTGCCAAATCTGGACCATTTTTGCACTTAATGAATCACAGGGACGAAACGTGCAATTTGGCCAAACCACTAGGACGATTTTTGCAATTTACTCTTTATAATATTATAAAAGAGTATGTAATCTAAAAATTTAAAAGTAAAGTACACAATATTGAATTTAAGAATAATTTTTTTTCTAAAAAGTTTAATTGTAAAAGCTTAAAGTTATTAAACAATTAGAATATAAATGACAAAAGTTCAATGCGGAACAAATATTATCTAAAGAACAAATCAAGAGATCTCAACCACCCATGCAACTTCAATCCATTGGCTAAGATTAATTGGCATTTTAATTTAATTATTTGACGAGGGGCATTTTGGTAATTCTACTATCTCAGTAACTCAATGTCAGGGGTTTGTTATACCATCATTCACTTTCTCAGTTTCTCTCTCATAGAAAAACACACACATCCCGTCACCACCAAAAAATAACCGCCGAAAAATAACAAAAAATAACCGCCGGTTTCCAAATCTCTCCCGCCGGTTTAGGTGAAGGTGAAGATGTGACGTTGCAGATGTCGTTCGGTGCATTCGAAGGTGTGGTCGGTGACGGTGGTTTTGTCGCCGGAAAGTGATCGGAATTTTTTTCCGGTAAGGTAATAAAGTTTGTCTTCCATGACTGATCTACTTCTAAGGTAATAAAGTTTGGTATCTAATCACATAGAACAAATTCAATCCAAATCCAGTCACTAATAAGCATCTGATTAGCTAAATAATAAGTAGCAATAACCAGTTAATTATCTTTTACTAAACAACTTCAGTTGGTAAGCAACTGATTATCTAATCACCTAGGGACCAAATAAGCTTTAACTGATTCTAAAGAGTATACTAATATTACTTATAAGCCATTATTTTACCCTTGTTTTCTCTGTTAACCTCATAAACAATCACCTTCAACTAATAATTCAATGTCACATTGCAATAGATCCAGTTACATTCTTTTTTGTTTATTCAATACTACATGATATGCAAACAAACAAACACGCCTTCATTAGAAGCCGTCATGAAACATCACATATACAAATACTCCCTGCGTGCCTTAATAGCTGCTATTTAACTAACATTGCAGGCTGCACCAGCGATCTAGTAAGTTGTGCCTTCTGAGGACACATCACCAACAACTTCAATCACAATTAAAGATACTCTATTTGGGTTCATGTTTAGAGATTGGACTCTAGTTGGTGCATACAACTTGTGACCATTGACAAATGGTTTGTTTGATAATGAAAGTATTTGTAGAGGTGATGTGGCAGACATCTTTCTTGTGAAGATTGAATTGAGAACAACTTTTAGTTTTTTATGGTTTGATGTCTATAGATATTTTGTGTTTGAGGATAAGGTGGACCTACATGGATGGTAGTTATTAGACTTTTTAACATGAATCAAGTTTGATTGTATTTTGATTTGGAATGGAGTAAATCAGTCTGATTCTGTTAAAGGATAAACTCTTTTATTAGTATTGAGATTTTTTTTACAACAATCACATGGGATTCTGTATGAATCACAAGGGATTCGTCAAAGAATCACATGGGATTCTGTTAAAGCATACACTCTTTTATTAGTATTGAGTATTTACTTTTCTGTTGTAAAGTGATTCATACAGAATCCCATGTGATTCATACAGAATCCCATGTGATTCTTTGACGAATCACTTGTGATTCATACAGAATCACATGTGATTCTAGATGAATCCCTTTGATTCATACAGAGTCACATCTGTCTTTTTATGATATTTATTGGTCAAGTATCTTTATGTGATTCATACAGAATCCCATGGGATTCTTTGATGAATCACTTGTGATTCATCCCTAATCGCATGTGATTCATATAGATTACCCATGTGATCAAGTTATTGAATCAAAATAGAATCACCTGTGTTTCAGTTTATAACAACAAAGAGTAAGTCACACGTGATTTACATTTTTTCATAACAGAACAAAAACAATAACAGAAGCACACGTGATTTCACGAATTTACTTTTATAAAAAGAAGAAATAAGTTGATTTGACATTGAATATCACATGTGACTTGTGAAATCACACGTGATTTTTTTTGTAAACTGTGTTTCAGACGCTACATTGTGAGCCGGCTAAAATCACATGTGATTTTGTGATTTATATAATCACACGTGATTTTTAAAATAATTCCATGGGATTCTGTATGAATCACATAAAAGATACTCGTCAAGTATCTTTATGGATCACATGGGATTCTATATGAATCATAAGGGATCAGAGAGAATCACATATGATTCTGTATGAATCACATGGGTAATCTTTATGAATTACAAGTGATTCATCAAAGAATCTCATGGGATTCTGCATGAATCACATAAAAGATACTCGTCAGGTATCTTTATGGATCACATGGGATTCTATATGAATCACAAGGGATCAGAGAGAATCACATGGGATTCTGTATGAATCACTTAAGATTCAGTTTTAGTTGTGTAATGTTATGAGAAAAATTCTTGTTCACTTTGAATATATTTTTTTTACTTTGAATATATCATGTTATGAGAAAATTGTAAATCCCATAGGATTTTCATTTTGCTTTATATAAACTGGAAGTAGAAAATCATTTGAGATTCTATTTTTGTTGTGTAATGTTATGAGAAAAATTCTTGTTCACTTTGAATATATCTTGTTTACTTTGAATATATCATGTTTGTTACATATATTCAGTTTGATCAAATGGGTAATCTATATGAATCACATGCGATTAGGGATGAATTACAAGTGATTCATCAAAGAATCCTATGGGATTTTGTATGAATCACATAAAAGATACTCGTCAAGTATCTTTATGGATCACATGGGATTCTAGATGAATCACAAGGGATCAGAGAGAATAACATGGGATTTTGTATGAATCACTTGAGATTCAGTTTTAGTTGTGTAATGTTAGGAGAAAAATTCTTGTTCACTTTGAATATAAACTGGAAGTAGAAAATCACTATGTTACAACATACTACACAACACTCATCATCTAACAACATACTACTTTTTAACTTATACTGAAGTTGAGAAGATCAATGGAATGTAATTTCATAGTTACAACAATTGTTTACAAGACCATCAACCTGATAAAGATGGAAGTCCATCACACCCCGAAAACAACGTACAACAATCTTTTCGGATTAAAACAAGTTTTGGTGGAGCAAGACAACCATAAACTACATCAATTTAACCAATCCAAACAACTTAGGTGTTTCATCAAACAGGTGGCGTGCTTTTATGGTTATTACAGTTTTAAATCCAAACCCCTAATCACCATTTTCACCATATAACACACACATCTCCATTCCCGCCTCCACCATCACCTTTACTAAATGAAATCCCTCTCTTTCACACCCCACCTCTCACTCCCTCACAATGACGTCACCAAACCCAAACGACGTCGTTTCATCACTGTCACAGCAACACGTTTACGCACAGTCGAAAAGAAACAATCACCGACGCTAAAAGAAATATAGAAACATGTACATGTTATCAGGTTCAACGGCGGACGGCGGAGGACGACAGATCGACAGATCGGCGGCGGAACAATAGATCGACGGCCGAACGACACAACGGAACAACAGATGGTCGGTGGATAGAGGGCGGATCGTCGGCGGATAGAAGGCGGCTCGACAAAGACGACGGTTTACGATGGTTTGTGTGTGTTCCAGTGGTTTTTGTGTGTTTTTTTAGAGAGAGAAGCTTTTTTGTTGTTGTTAAAATGGAAGTAAAATGGATATTTTTAGCTTTTATAATGGACAAATATGTCCTTACAGTGTAATTGGCTGATTTGATCACAACCATTGGATCAAAGTTGAATCAAAGGCAAAGATCTGCTGGTTTTTTCTTTAAGAAATGCATGATCTTAGCGGATATCACCTCTATAAAATTACTTTGAATTAAAGTGCAACATAAAAAATAAGGTGTTTTCTTAATCAACTAGTTCAAATTTATTGTATTTTGATCAATTCGCGGTTCAATTTTGATATTTATTAACCAATAAGGTTGCTTTATTTTTCACGTGTCAAAATAGAGCCATTGATTAATGAAGTTTAATTGCGAACATAATATTTTTTTGAGCAAATTCTTAAAAATGGAAAAAGATTTGACTTTTTTCAAAAAAAGGTACAAAAATAACACCCATTCTTTAAATGGTCATGTGCGAACGTGCGATCCCACTAATTTGTTGACACGTGTCTAGACAAGAAGTACAATCCCAATCATTTGTTGGCCCACATCCTCGACCATTAGCACAATCCCCGACCAAGCAGATGTGCGAACGACGGTGTGCGAATTCCGATTAATGTGCGAACGGTAAAAAAACCCAGATCTTAATTAAATTAAAAAGAAAAAAGAACACTACAACCATCATTCTTCAACAACCATCACCATCCAACAACCACCACTGCCACCCCCACCGTTAAACCCGACAAACCTCCAGCCACACGACCTCCAGCCACACCTCCACGGGCCACACCACCGCCAACATACACGAACGCCAACTTTTCAAATCTTCGGCCACCGCCACCACCTCCACCTCCGACCACCACTTTTTCAGATCCACGTCTAGTGGGTAAAAACCAAGGTTTTTGATTTTGTTAAAATCGATTTCCTTAGGTTTAGTGAATTGGGGCTGTTTTTAATTAGGGTTAATTGGTAAAATTAAAACAATGGTTTTGTTTATTGGGTGTTGAAGGTGTAAGATCTTTAGTTTATCAAGAATATGATCTTTTATGATGAATGATGAGGATATTTGATGATTGTAGAAGATGTCGTTTAATTTTTATTTTTATCAGGTGTGTAAAATCTTTTATAATAGATTGGTTTTAATTCTCATATGTTAAAAAAGATGAAAGATTAGATGGTTTGTGTTTTAAGATGAAGATATATGTTTGTGTTTTATGATCTTGTTTCTGGGAATTAAGATGAAGATATTGTTGAAGATGTTTGTGATTTTGACTTTTTCGGGTTTTTTTACCTTTCGCACATTAGCCGGAATTCGCACACCGTCGTTCGCATATCTGTTTGGTCGGGGATTGTGCTAATGGTCGGGGATGTGGGCCAACAAATGATTGGGATTGTACTTCTTGTCTGGACACGTGTCTACAAATTAGAGTGGGATCGCACGTTCGCACATGACTATTTGAGGAATGAGTGTTATTTTTGTACTTTTTTTTGAAAAAAGTCAAATTTTTGTCCCTTTTTGAGAATTTCCGAAATGCTCCATGATGTTATAATATTTTATTTGCATAAAAGGTACATTATATGTGTACCTCCGTCCCGGTCAAAGTGTCCAGTTTTACTTTTTTTGGTCTTTCTTGTTCAACTTTGACCTTAAATACTTTTATATGTGTTATATAATCCTTGATGCAAAATATATGAATGGATTGGATTTTAAATGTATTTTCATTGGTATAATTGTCATCAAGTATTATATAACACAAATAAAAATATTTAAGGTCAAAGTTGAACAAGAAATACCAAAAAAAGTAAAACTGGACACTTTGACTGGGACGGAGGGATAATATTTTATTTGCATAAAAGGTATATTATATGTGTATGTCTCGATCATTTACTTCCAAGGATTAAGTAACCTATTAAAATTATATGACCGTTGAGAGACTGAGAATGTAAAATTACCAAAAGTAACGTTAAATTTTAGATTATTTTTTCATTTTAAGATTTTATGTTTGCTAACATACCACATGAGATGGGTTGGTGAATTTTGGGACATCGACGATGAAGTGAGAGTGGGTCAGGGGAATGTGTGGTGCTTGAAATGTGCAACGATTCAGGGGAATTAGGTGGTACCAAATTTAGGGTTGTCTTAATCACTCTTCTATTAGCATAACTAAGACCGCATTTGAGTGAGTGTTGGAAATAGGTAGGTTGCAATAAATATGATTATAACTTGTCAATGCGTTGTTACATTTCTGTCTATAGCAATGGGCAACCGCAAAAGGCTTCAAATATTTTGATGGCTCAAATTGTTTAGATGACAATGCTAGAATTACAAAGTGAGGTGAGGGGGACTAAAAAGAACCATCAACAACACAAAGAAGGAAAAGAGTACTACCTCATGTCACAAATTCCTTATATTATACGGGAAATGTTCAGTATTAAAAGCAGTAGTCGTTTATCATATTATTTCTAATCAAATATTTCATGTATAAAACTAGATGAAAGTTATTAACTAAGTGTTAACCTCACGAAACCCTTTTCTTTTACAATATTCATTTCATACATGATTTTGTATAAAAGAAAATATTCATGCATCAAATAACATTAGGCTACACACAGTAAGGAATCTTCAATCGATCGATTTGTCGATCGTCTTTACTGTGGCACCCAACGCACAATCGATCGATTACACCTTTTTTTGTGGATAAGGGTCGCTTGGACGACCATGAATCGTTTGGTATTTTGTGCATTTATTTATTTTTTTGACCGTTTGGATTTGAATGTTAGGACTTAAAAAAAAAATAATAATAATAAAATAAAATAAAATAATAACTTTAAACTTATACTTTAACACTATAAATAACACACTCATTTCACTATTTCTTTCACACATTCTATATATACACATTCTCTCAAATAACACCCTCATTTCAACTATTTTTTTCACACTTTCAAATTATGAATTCTTACCACTTACCAGCTATTCATTGCCAATGTAAGGTTTGAATTTTATTTGAATTATTATGTAAGATTTGAATTATTAATGAAATTTAAGTTTGTTGTTAAAAATGCTTAAAATATATATATATATATTATATATATATATATATATATATATATATATATATATATATATATATATATATATATATATATTAAAAAAATAATGAAGGTCGCCATTACTGTGACAACCAATCGCCTGAAGATCGTTAGAGAGAGAAATTTGATGTGGCAGAGAAAATGAGAGGATTGACCCTCATTAATGTGTTTAGCCTTATACCATTTCCAGCAACAAAAGATTACGAACAGTTACTTGCGTGTTTATATGAAAATATTTGAGGGCAGATTGTTTGTTGACACGTATCAATATATCATATACCCAACTCTAACATATATTTTGAGATACAATAAAACCACACCTACTCACCTAGTGGGCTGTTCACCCTCTTAAAAATTGGGCTTGTAATTATGGCCTGTCGTCTTCTGGTAGGGCCGTAACCCATCATCTGACTGTGAGCCCGTTGATCTCTCTTATCTCTCATGCATTATCTTCATACTTTTTGGTTTCACAACATTAAGGCCCATGGGCGGAGCTTGGTTCAGTAGAGGGGAATGCAAAGGAAAAGGGAAAGGGTAAGGGAATGCAAAGGAATTGGTGATGGTGGGTAATCATTACCTTACCCCCCAATTTACTCTATAATGGTTGATTACACAGTACTGGGTAATCATTATATTACCCCCTCCATACCAAACATTATTATTCATTTCTTTTCCCATTACCCACTCCCCTTTACCCCCAACCAAGCACCCCCTAAGTTCGTACAATAAATGCCTTTAATTGACTGGTATGATTTCTAAGTTCGTTTGTCATTTCTAGTTATGTAATCTGATATTTTCAGGTAACTTGGTATATAGGTCACTTTAGTGTCAATAAATAGCGAGAAAACATTTCGTGGCTAAGACCTACAGATTATTAAATAGGTCATTTTAATGGTTGAGTGTGGTACTGCTAAAACTTGAACCCATAACCTGTTTGCTTGTAGACACCACTATCCTAAAGGTTGGTTGGTGACACAATTCTATTCCGCTCTTCTAATGCTAACATTTTATTCATTACGTTATGGGTTATGGTTTGCTAGATTCTTTACGGACATATATAAGCTGATTGAAGTATTGAACTAAATCGGCCATCGCTTTAAGATTTATTTGATCTAGCTGAAAGACATGATGTACTTGACTTGAAGCTGCTTTATAAATACGGAACTAGTATGTTGACTTCACCACCATGCATGTTACAATCGGACATGAGAGTTTGCTAGTAAAAAATTGAGTATGTTCACTATTTTAAAGAGCCTAAAGTATCTTTTACTCCAGCACTTTTATCGCTGTTTATCATTCTACGGATTTTGAATGAAGAGATTGTTGGATCTTGTTCGTTTGCTGCTCGAATACACCTGATAACGTTCCTGTTATGGGGCCAACAATATACACCCAAATACCCTTATAGCCTTATAGGTGTTGCTAGCTAATGCTGGTCCAATTGTGCGTGCTGGGTTCATTGATCCTCTGAAATATCCATTTGGTAGTCATATACGGAGTATATTTGATGCAAGAACTATTGGTTATGCGTTCGTAAATCAATAGGTTATACGGCTAGAAATTACGTGAGCCTATCGGGGCACACACGTATACATCTAGAGAGCGTTTATTAAATATAATTAATATGTTTAATGTATACTATTAATTATAATTAATATATTTCACGAAATAATTTAACGGTTATTAGTTTAAATCGTTAGACGCTTTAACTAATTTAAATATATGTTAAATATAAAAGAGAGGGACTTGGATGTCGAAAAACGAAAGTCCCGGACTTCCTTCCAATGTGGCCAGTTATGGGAAGGTTCTAGGAGGGGGCTATGTGTCGGTTCTGGAAAATTAATGGAGTGAATAATAATGACTTGTTGGACAAGTTGGGGTGCTATATAAACACCCCTTGGCCTCATTAAAACACACGACACAATCTTTAAAGATTATACCCTACGTACAAAAGTGTTTTTCCTTTATCCATCCAATCGGCAGAGAACATGTATTGTTTTGGTTTGAAATAGTCAAACTTGTCAAGCCTATTAACAAGAATTATATTCTTGTTTTATTTTGTTTTCTGCTTTCTTCTTATATAACGATTCGAATATATATCTTTTGAGTATTCGGATCATGTTTAAGCTACAACAAGAACACAAGTTTGTTTGGTTGTATACGTGAAGTAAGCACTAGCATCCTAACGCTCTTGTTAGACGTGTAGTGTGAGTTTTCGATAGAGATCAACTCACTATAGTTGATTAGGGTTTCGTGGTGATACGAGATCCGTTGGAGTGTTCGTGATCAAGGTCAAGACTTGGTGGTTATCTATTTTTCAATAGATTCGAGGTTAGTATTTATTATGTGTTTTAATTATGTGTTTTAATTCATAACATTAAACATAGATCCATCCACTGCGTACTCGTGGTATTGATGGTTTAATCAATATGAAATCCCTACAGTGGCATCACGAGCCATCTCGTTTGGTGTTATGGGTTACACATAGAGTCGCTTGCTACGCTAATTAAACACATATATTAATTGTTATGACAATAACATGCATTATTGTCATTTAATTAAATCTTGATCTTGTTTAATTATTAATAGTTAATAAGACTTAAAAGGGGTTAGGAAAATTAAAAAGATTATTGTAACATGTACTTCTTCTTTTTCTTTTCCAATCTTAAGGCTTACGCGGTCATTAGTAATGACGTCCGTGGTCCACAAGGTACCCAGCTCGAAAACTTGTGGGAGCCTTAGATTCTCCAATTGGTGAAGACTCATTCTTGAGTTTTGGAGCATTACTTGTTTTACTGCTTTCCATTAGAGTATGTCTTCTCCTTTTACCCCTCTTATGTTTGTTTTAATTGCTTATATGTTTTATTCCTTGTGACTTGTTTTACATATATGCTGTTGATTTTGGAAATAAAAACAGACTAATTACTTATATCGAAACTTGCTTTTAATTAAATCGTGGGTTCCATCAAGCTATTGAGGGTGTTGATCATTACTCGAAGCTACCAGGATATAGCTTGCTAGATATCTTGAGATTTAATTATTGTCTGTTAACATACACACTTAATTCCTTGTGACCAGTTATGTGTTATGTGTATAATTTTTTTTACACTTAAACGGACTATAAACTATTGAAATCTGATTTAATTAAATCGCTGGTTCCATCAAGCTATTGAGGGTGTGGATCATTACTCGAAGCTACCAGGATATAGCTTGCTAGATATCGTGTGATTTAATAAACTTTAACTATAAGATACCTAAAGTTTTGTGCTTTTATTAATGATCTTTGATCATATCAAGATCTAGGGTTTTGTGTGGTCTTTTCCCGCCCCACAACATGCTTCGGCATATGAGGGAATTATTAGAAGAACTTGGGTCTTTTAACTCATGCAGAGTACAATATAGGGTTTTCAACCATTCTTTGCCCATGATAAAAGTACACCTAATAAGTTGAAAAATTGTTTTTTGCAAACTTGTGTTACAAAGATGTATGCATGCCTCTTTGTATACAATTTTTGATACATGCTTTTGTCAAAAATTATGTGATACCCAATTTGAAATTTAAGTTCATGCCATCCAAAGTTGAGGACACTTGCCCTTTCCTTTTGCTCTTCGTGGGACGTGAGTGAATTTCAACCCAAGGTGTTTATTCTCTGGCGTGAGACCTAGAGTTATTTACACATGTTCTCTAATTGGACAACTTAATTGAGTCAAGCGGTGAGATCCTTGAGCCCGAGGCATAGGATGAGACAAAACATGCATGACAGTAGTAGCTTGTACTCTAGTGCCATAAGTCTCATAAATCTAAGAGTTGCACTTGTAATGCAATTGTCGCACGCCGCCTACCTCTTGTACCCACAAGACTTACCAGAGTAGTAAGCACTATCGTGATGAGTGGGAGTTCAAGAGGGTCTTAGTCTTTTAGTAAATTAATTGTTTTATCTATTAAAACAAGGGTAGTTAGTTTCTAAAAGAATCAATTATCGAAAATACTAAAATTTAAACTTAACTGCTAATTGTATATTGCAACATATACTGTAAACAATGGTTTGTCCTTTTTCCTGGAAAAGGCAAACTGAAGGACAAAATGGGCCTCCTTTCCTTGTAAGAAAGATAGAGACATATTCCTATTCATTTTCCTTGCTAGAAAAGTGGATAAAAGATACGATTGAATTTACTCCAAATTCTAATCATACTCATAAGTAAACATACTCATTAAATTGTTTTGCCTTGCAAAAAAATTCAAACGGTTAAGTATGGTTACTAAATCTTATACTTTCAAACACGTTTCACTACCCCTGTTCGGTTTTGAACTCTTTGAAACTTATAAGATTTGTTTTCAATAACTATATAACGTGTTTTATAGCTATTAAATATTAATGTCTTGTTATTAGCGAGACATCTTATGAGTTTTAATTAGGAAATTGAAATATTACCGTAAAATTGTAAAAGCAATAACTAGCATGATTAACCTAGTTGTTTGCTTTAACCAAATAAAGGTACTACATCCTTGTGGCAAGGTAGGCCAAATAAGGAGGAATTGCATGCCAATTTCAAGTTAACATTAGCATAAATGGCTAGTCCATCGTTTATGTCATAGAACTTGACACACTCCCTTGGATATCTAAGTACTTGCTTACTTGTTCACATTAGCAATAATGTTTAGATATTCAGGATAAGGAAAGTAAAATAAATTGTCATTTGCTTCTCACCAATAGGAAAACACTTGTAATGTTTGTCTAATTCAGTGGGAGTAATACTTTTTTATTTTCTAAGTTGGCATTCTAGTAATGTTATCTGATTCAGTGGGAGCTATGAGCTTGTCTAACTTATAGTTGTCCCATATTATTTCTGGCCTGCCCAAAAATAATTTATTACTTTCCAAGTGTGATACTCTTTCATTTAGTACGAATCACTGCATATTGTTTTATATGATAACTTGTCGCTTTCTGTAGCATTATCTATAACGTCATCATGCAAGATTACTTATTAAATGAACCTGTTCTATATACACTTTTCATGAGGATATGATTTTAGCTTGACTTAATTCATATTCTATATCTGACATAGTCATATTATCTGTACAAGCAAATAATTGTCGTATTGTTTTGTATACTTGCTTAATGTTGCATCATGCACAAGTGGGAGAAATCTTAATTGTGTGCAAGAAACAACATATAGTAATATGACTAATGGTTTTTCTTGACCATAAGGTAAGGAAATTAATATTCTACTAAGACTTCTACACATAAAATGTATGTTGCCCTATTTAGAATAAGTGTCAAGATATGATGAGAGCTACTTCTAAATATTCACTAAATGATTTAGTCAGTACGATTATGTTTTCTTGCAAAGTCATAATTATTCACTGAATTGTTTAGGCAATATGATTATGTTTTTTTTAGTCATAATCATGAAGTAAGCAATTAACTTGAAATTACTATTAAGACCAACAGTCGGTACTCATAATTACTTTAGTTAAATATGTTTTATGTCTTCTTGTAAAGACACAAACATAAAGTCCTTTAATTGTTGAAAGACTTGTAACGTAAGGTAAGATGTTAACTCGTTATGTCTTCTTGTTAAGACATGAACATGAAGTCCTTGAGTTGATCAATGACTTATAACGTATAGTAAGATATTAAATGTTTATGTCTTCATGTAAGGACATACACATAAAGTAAGTGAATTGGTCAACGAATAATATCTAGTATGCAATTGGTTTCAAAATACTATGTAAACAATTTGGTTTTACCCAATTGGCAAGTATATGACCAAAAGAGTATTAAGTTATCTACGGAATTGTGGTATGGTCTCACAATCCCATAGGATACCAATCCTTGTGGTATGTCTAATGTGTTATATCAAACTCTTCTGACATTGTTTGAATCATGATAACTTAAACTGCTTTAATCTCCAAAACTATCAAGATTAGAAAATTGAGTATAGCATGCATATACTTAATATGACTCTAACATAGAAGGTAATTAAGACATCATCTATTGACAGAATGGAATGATTTCCATTACGTCTTAATTAAAGTTCAAAATTTTGTTAAATCCCTTGGAGCATGTCATTAACAAACTAGAGTTGAGAACTGTGGATGCATTTTAAATATTCCAAGTGGAAACAATTTATTGTGGCTCAAGACGCTCAGTATTTAGAGAATAGTCTCTACTTACAAAAGTAAGTGGGAGCATCTTGAAGATATTTAAGAACAAAATGCACAACCTTCTAAATACACTTGCTAATGTCATACTAAGGTTAAACATGAAAATGTTGAACCAAAGAATGATGTAACTCACATTCATAGATCCGCAAGGATACCTCATGCACTTGAGTGATATTGTATATCAATGCTGAGGAATGAAAGTTTGAGAATCTCTGAGAACCTGTTAACTATACAGAGATGCATTATCAAGATCTTGAATCTGGTAAATGTCTCAAAACTATGAATGATAAGATGCAGTCCTTGAAAGACAATCATTGTTTTGAACTTGATTGATCTTTTACTAAACAACTGAACTATGAGATAAAGAATGAGTTTCTTTAGAAGAAAGACTCATAAGGAAAAAATTGTACAAACATTAATGTATGTCTTGTGATAGAAGTTTTAATCATACTCAAGCAATTGACTATGATTAAATTTCATCTCTACACGCATTAATGATATAAAGATGGTTGATTATCATACTTGTTTTCATGCATATGAAATGTGACAATTGTTGATTACCTTTGCGAGGACGGTGTGTAATCAAAAGTGTGATGAATCCATATGATTTTTATTAAGTACACAAAATAGTAGAATCCAAGTGTGGATTAGATCATGCATCTAGGAGCTGAGATCTTAAGTTTAATTGTAAATCAATATTTTGATTTTGATTAAAATAAGATAACTCCTGACCTGAGAGCAAATGGGAGTACTATGTTTGTTCCTTATATCTAATATGTCGTGCAACATATTGAAAGCTATTTTCCATGCGAGCAAGATTTTATCCCTCGACTTGGAATATAGTTTTCACTTCAGAGATTTAGGAATTAAAACATACAATCTTGGAATAAATGTTTATGGTGATAAACATGTACGGTAATTAAGTATAACACATTGTAACATATTATTGAGCAAGTCTCAAAGGATATATTTCACTTGCGATAATTTAACACATGGATGGATATCTTAAGTTTTACTAAGTTTTCATCATGTACATTAAATTGTGTATGGGGATAGTTGTAACTTTTGCATGAGTGCAAAGTGAGTTAACAACAACAGTATCTAAGTGAGAGTCTTTAGATGACTGTTAAAACAAATGTCTTATTGGATGAACCTGGTAGTTCAGAAAGGCACCAAACGTTGCCAAAGAAAGGTTCAATCGTTTAAGAGCATAGTGTTATTGTATACACTGATGCTAGTCTGATTAAGTGGATACTCAATCCTAGTCATTGTAGGATTTCATCACGAATGATGATGTTGTTGACTAGACATGCTCAGCTGAGAGCATTGTTGCAATACACAGTAAAGGACAAGAATACTTTAGGGTTTAAGAAGCTGTTGAGATGACTGTCTCATATAGGTGTTGTTCTAGCTTCAAACACCCTATAGAATGCACCATGGCAATACTAGTGTATTAGAATGTGCACGTACAAAATGACGCTCATCATGTTATTCAAACTTTCACTATTGTGAGTTTTGAAATAAGTACTCTTAAAGTTTGCTCAGATGACTACTTAGCTATCTTGTACATTACAAGTTGATCATGTTAAGAACATTGGATTTTAACTTACTAGTAGTCTCATGCGAATCTGTGTTTAGTATTTGGATAATGGGATATGTAAAACATTTATTATTTTGATGATTAATATACGTGGTACTTGAGTTATTCATTCATATATTAATTGTGTCCTATATTTGCATGTTTAATCCATAAGTAATTTATTACTTTAAATTGCCCATTGTCGATCAATGATATGGGAGTATTGTTGAATTAAGGCAAATGTGAGAGATTGGTTATATTTTTTGAATACTAAGGATGTGTCCGCCAAACTCACATGTTATCCACATGCTATGGATATTGGACTTCCCCAAACCCACGAGTCATCACTTTATGGATCGGCGTCATTAAGTGATATCTCGCAAATGGTTATTTTATTTGTCCTCGGACTTGAGATGCAAGCAGGTCTTGCATGTGTGGATCTTTCTTCTTGACTATAGTCAAACGCTATCCTGAATAAGGTGGTTATAAAGGTTATTCTCAGAAGTTGGTTGAAGCACATGAATGACACATGTAGTCAAAATAGAATTTGTTCCTCCACTTGTCTTCTGGAGAATGATACTACTGGGCCCCTCGCTGAATTAATCAGATGTTTGCATGGCCGTGCCCAAAGTGTAAATCAAGATGATGCTTGTTTTACGTTTGGTAATCTTGATTAATTTCTAAAACGAGAAACAGAATAGTTGAACAATATGGAATGACTTTGATCCATATCCATAGTTCAACAAGTATCTGAAACAAAAGGATAATTTAAAATTGTAAACCATTTACCTAGTTGTTTTATGAAACCACACTCAGGTATTTCTGGGAGCAATGCGGTGTTGCTAGACACTTAGCATTGTTAGTATACATTATTGATTATTACGATCGCAAGTGGGAGCTATTGGTTATGCGTTCATAAATCAATAGGTTATACGGCTAGAAATTACGTGAGCCTATCGGGGCACACACGTATACATTTAGAGAGCGTTTATTAAATATAATTAATATGTTTAATGTATACTATTAATTATAATTAATATATTTCACGAAATAATTTAACGGTTATAAGTTTAAATCGTTAGACGCTTTAACTAATTTAAATATATGTTAAATATAAAAGAGAGGGACTTGGATGTCGAAAAACGAAAGTCCCGGACTTCCTTCCAATGTGGCCAATTATGGGAAGGTTCTAGGAGGGGGCTATGTGTCGGTTCTGGAAAATTAATGGAGTGAATAATAATGACTTGTTGGACAAGTTGGGGTGCTATATAAACACCCCTTGGCCTCATTAAAACACACGACACAATCTTTAAAGATTATACCCTACGTACAAAAGTGTTTTTCCTTTATCCATCCAATCGGCAGAGAACATGTATTGTTTTGGTTTGAAATAGTCAAACTTGTCAAGCCTATTAACAAGAATTATATTCTTGTTTTATTTTGTTTTCTGCTTTCTTCTTATATAACGATTCGAATATATATCTTTTGAGTATTCGGATCATGTTTAAGCTACAACAAGAACACAAGTTTGTTTGGTTGTATACGTGAAGTAAGCACTAGCATCCTAACGCTCTTGTTAGACGTGTAGTGTGAGTTTTCGATAGAGATCAACTCACTATAGTTGATTAGGGTTTCGTGGTGATACGAGATCCGTTGGAGTGTTCGTGATCAAGGTCAAGACTTGGTGGTTATCTATTTTTCAATAGATTCGAGGTTAGTATTTATTATGTGTTTTAATTATGTGTTTTAATTCATAACATTAAACATAGATCCATCCGCTGCGTACTCGTGGTATTGATGGTTTAATCAATATGAAATCCCTACAAGAACAATATTTATTTGGGCAAATCCTTTAAAAACGTATGCAACTTGTCGTGAAAATCGGTTTTGCGTGACGAACAAAAAATGGGTAAAAAGTGACAAATTATCTCCCAAAAACACACTTATTTACGCATGAATTTACCTCCCCAACCGGTTTGCTCCATGTCATCCGGTTGGTGCCACCTTTTTTTTTTTTTTTTTTTTTTTTTTTTTTTTTTTCTACTTGCCAGCATGTATAACAAATATAATATATACCCCACTTTAGTCTTTATCCCTAACAATTTTCCCTCTTCTTTTTCTAATTTCCAACATGAACCCTAATCCAATTTCTTTAATTATTTCGAATTAAGACACATAATTGCAATTACGTTCGTGTAATGGCTTCATCTACTTCATCATCTCGTTATTATCGAAGGAGATATAGCAAAGAAGAAATAGCTCGTATGACACATTGTACTTGTAACTTCCCAATCTATGAACAAGTGGCTTGGACTCCTGAAAATCCTGGTCGAAGATTCAAAGGTTGTCCCACACGTGTAAGTTTCCAAGCTCTAAACATATCAACAAATTGTTTTTTTTTTTTGTTGCTATTGACTTTTGTTTACTGGATTGAATTGTGTAGAATAAAGATAAAAAATGTGATGTGTATTGATTTCTTGATGATGAGTTACCTTCACAATACTACAAAGACCTTGTGTACAAAATGTATAAGGACAACCAGATTTTGGAGTGCAAGCTAGACAGCCTTACCCACCAAGATGATGCGCAAAACCAAGTTGCAAACAACTCAACATGTGAACTACCCATGGAACTGATTTACAAAGATTTGAATGAGTTAAAGGTCAAGGGAAAAGTGTATGACATGGTCTTGGTTGGTTCCACTGCTTTGATGATTGTGCTGATGGTGTTGATTGCATCTGTTATTGTTGTGTCCATTAGAAACTAGTGCTTGGTGTTATCTAGTATCAACTACTGATTTTCAAGTTGTAAAGTAGTTAATGTTATCTAATCTTGTGTCCGTAAGATACTGATGTTATGTAACATTTCATGAAGCAATGTAATGCACAATCTTTTTGTTTCTAGTTGATGAATTTTAAGTTAACTTATGTTGTCTAAATTCTCAGTTACTTGTTATAATTGCAACAATTGGAGCATACAATATTCAAACCTGATGAAACATGAACATACCTTGTATATATATTCATAGCTGACCAAACCTGACCAAATGAACATCCAATATGACCAAATGAACATACCTGGTATATATATACATTTCCAACTACAATGAAACCTGAGCAAACTTAATTCAAACCTCACCAAACATAATGAACAACACCAACTTCATTCAAAGCTGACCAAACTTAATTCAAACCTGACCAAATTAAGAAACTGACATAAACTTATATCCAATTGTGTTCTTTCATAACATCAACTGTTTGTGCAAAGCACCTTACAATGTTACAAGAAGAACACAACCTTCCTACTTAATCTACATTGCCCTTCAGTGGACAAAATAGGGCTGAGTAGTGGCATGAAATGCATCACTACTTTCCATATTTTACATATCACAATAGTGGCAATAATTGCAGCACTATATTACTTTCCTATCCTAACTACATTAGGCCCTTCCATGGACAAAATAGGGCAACATAATTACACATACACTTGATACTAGCTACTTTTTTAATGCACATACAACATGTTCCCAAAATATGTGCAGTCTTACCAAATGTTTATGTTACTACTCAAGGACTATTTCATTGTCCACACTAGAACCTGGTCCAGTTAAAGGTGCAGACAATTTCTTTTGTAGTATTCTTTGACTCTTCATCCTTGGTGGTATCATTTGAGGTGCGGGTGTATGGGTTGGTTCATGGGGTGCACTTGATCTTGTTTTTCTTGCAATTGATTTCTTTCTTGGTGTATGGCTTGGTTCTTGTAGTGCAGCTGATCTTGTTGCTCTTGGAAGGTCTGTGTTTCTTGTCAGTCTTCTTGGCAAACCATTGTTTCCACCCCTTTTGGATGTTGTTCCTCTTCTTGCCAAACCAGCAGATGTTGTTTCTCTTGGAATGTCTGGGTTGGTTGGTTGGTGAGGTTCCACAGTCTTTAATGATGTGGATCCTTTGGGAGCCTTCATTCTTCTTGTTTCAACAATTTCACTTTGCGTCGCTTTCCTAGATCTTGTTAAAATATTCCTGCTCACCCCAACTGCTCCACCAACTTGATATTGTTGTGTACCTAGTAACACATTCAGTATGTCAATTTATTATTTAGAAAAAATCCTTTAACTTGGTATCTGTATTGTAACTTAGCTGTACCTGGTATGTTTTCAGCATTACTATCTGTTTGTGTTCTGCGGGGCATTGATGAATTGAATTGTTGTTCATCCTCAATTGTATCTGAGCTTGCACCATCCATTGCCAACCATGTTCCCATCCTACTAACTCTCTTAGCTGGTAGAAGTCTACCAGATTTTGTTTTGCCTCCTCTCATCTTCACGTGACCTATCTTACGACCCCCACGTGTCTTATTCGTCATTCTTCCAGTATAAAAAATTCTTCCATCACTAAACCTCCCCCTCATATTTGTTTCTCCCATCTCAAACTCATTAATGTCATTGTTTACAAACCTAGGAATATCATGCTCATCAACTAAACCAGGCTCAATGTTCTGTTTCTTTTTCGACCTTCCTGGTTTTCCTTTTTCTCTAAGGACTGAAGGTGTTGGTTGCTTGTGACATCCCTTTTTGTTATGACCAGGTTGACCACATGTTTTACAGGTCATTACAACACCAGCCTTACTAATGCTAGTCGAACTTGGTTCATGGGTTGCCCTGACCCTCTTTTTCCTAGGCCTACCAGGCATTGGCTTCCGAATAGGACCCAAAATCCTAGAAAGGTTACTACAATCTGGCCAAAACTCTATGCCATCTACTGGTTGCATGTATCGACTATAAGTTAAAATATACCTTGCCTTCCTAAAACAATCAGGAACGTATTCCTCAACCAGCTTATTCAATTTAAATATACAAGCTATGGCATGACAACACGGCAAACCTGAGATCTGCCACATTCGACAAGAGCATGTTCTGTTGGGCTCATCTACCTTGAAAGCATCACAGCCCTTCCTCACTTCAAATTTGTTTCCACCACTTGGTATTACATGCCAAAACCTATCAAATATAAAGTTAAACACATTATTCTAATATTCAAAAAAAAATAGAATTACTTAGCAATATTTTTACCTACCTTTGTTGATCCTTTGAAAGTTCCAACATCTTTTGAATGTTTGGGCATATATCACCAGTCCACTTTTCCATCAGCGATCTCATAGTATTCAGTCTCTCCATTACAATGACTCGCATGGACTCTAACATTTTTATGATTGGTTTGTGTCTAACAATAACCAAGACTGAATTGAAGCATTCGCTAAAACCATTCTCCACTGCTTCACAGCATACGCCTTCATTGAAAAAAGCTCTTGACCATGTCTTAGGATCTTTTCGCACCAAATAGTCATACGCTTTTGGATTGGCTCTCTTGATTTTTTCCATTATCTTCTTATGCAGCTGTGGGTATGAGGCTTTGGAAGCTGCCCAGAATAGCCCTCTAAATTCTACACCACTGAATTGTTTTCTGAACCCTTCGTATATGTGGCGAGCGCATTGCCTATGCTCTGCAAGTGGCATAACTTCCTTCACAGCTTCAATCAACCCCTACGACAACAGGTAGAACAAATTAAAGAGTATAACCAATTGCATTGAGACTGTTTCAAAAGTATACAACATTCATAAATTCTGATAACATGTTTTACCTTGTGCTGGTCACACATGAGTGTCACACCATGTCCATTTGGTATCTCCAAATCGTCAGCCAGTAACTGCAAAAACCAGCTCCAGTTGTCTTTATTCTCCACTGTTACAACAGCCCATGCGACGGGAAATATGTGGTTATTCCCGTCCCTACCTACTGCCGTCAATATCTCTCCTTGGTTAGGTTTTTTTAAGAAACAACCATCCAAAGCTAGAATCCTACGACAACCTAATTTCCAACCTTCTTTCAAACCATTGAAACAGACGTACATTCTATCAAAGTAAGTCTTCTCATCAGGGTTGACTGTCACGCCTAATTTCACTGTACTACCTTCATTTGATTCTCCTAGTGCCTTTGCGTATGACCTAAGCAAACCATAATGATCCTGTATAGTCGCATCCATTTCGTTCAATGCAAATGTCTTAGCATTTGCACACTGGGTACGAGTTACTTTGCATTTGTATTTCTTAAAAACTAGGTCTGCTATATCGTTGTTAGTGATTCTAGGATTCATCCTAATCTTATTACCAAATTCCCTTCCTATCCATTTATAAGTAACTAGCCTCCCAAATTGAAAATCTCTAATACATGTGTGGATATCCCGTAAAGAAATAACCTGAAATGTAGATTCCCCTTCCAACATCTTCCCGTAACACCTCCAAGGGCAATCTCTGTTGCCTGCTTTCTCTGAAGGGTACTTGTTGTAATTTGCCCTTTTGCCCTTACTTGGATCCCTCAGTTTCTCTTTGCGTTGTCCACATCTGGCTATGAAATTTTTTTTGTCGTCCGCTCAAGCCAAAGTGAGTAGCCGTTAGCCAACGCATAATGAGTAAGGCACTCTTTAAAACTCTCAGCATTTGCGTACTTCTCTCCAAGCTTTGAATACATGTCAACAAAAAATATAGTTAGAGGTTTTAAAGATACTTGGTATACATAAGATAAAAACATAATGTATAAGTATTACCTTTGGTTTCTTCATTCTCCAATGAGTTTGGTCATCATGAATAGGGTACCTGTCGTCCTTTTTAGAATTCTCAACAGTCGCAAAAGGGTCTGTTATGCCAACTCCATTACCCCTTAACTGATTCATTAAAGATGCCATGTACTTTTCATGCTCCCTTACTAATAGGGCAAAATTAAAAGACCCAGAATCATCAGACTCACCAGAAGACTCTTCATGACATGCCTCTTCTGCATCTTGATCATCATGTGTAGTATGTTTGCGTTCAAAGTTACGCTTTCTCAACTGCATAACCTCATCTTCTCCGTTACTTAAGTAATCATAAGATTTATCAGACTCACAAGAAGAGTCGTAAGACTCGTACCTAGATAGATCTTCATCACTCCTATCAACATAACTGTCAATGTTGTCTTCACTTTCACTTTCTGATGGCACAAGATTATTCTTCTCCCTTATGGTTATACTAGTACCCCTACTAACATTCTTTGACTTTGTTGTTGCCTTGTCTTTTGCTGTCATAACAGATTTGCCCTTATCAAGTTTCTTCTGCCTTGCTAGCACAACATCATCAATATTGTCATCTGAACCACCCTCATGATGATTGTCATTTTCAAGCCTATTCTCTACAACCTCAACATTTGCAGGCCTTTCCTGAATACCTTCATCTTGTACCTCATTGTCTACACGCCTATCCTCCATAACCTCATCAACAACCTCATTCTCTACAGGCCTATCCTCCATAACCTCATCAACCACTACATTATCCGCAAGCTCATCGGCTACAACATTGTCCTCCTTATAAACCTCATCTTCAGTCAGGAATGGGTAATCATATGCAAACTCATCTTCATGATTCCACACTCTAGTGAATGTAACATTGCCCTAAAAATCCTTTTTAAGTGGTCTATCCTTAAACGGAGGAGAAGACCTTAAGTATGGTGACTGTGATTCTTCCTTAGCCCAAGCAATCAACTCGTCAACAGACATATTTCCTGCATCCTTTTTGAGCTTATCATGTTGCCTCTTTTTCGATGTAACTTCAGAGTCAAAACTCTCTAGACACAAGTTGTGGTGGTAATAGGGTGCTAAGTTTTGGGGGGAATGAGCAACATACTATTCAACAGTCTTATGGCGTTTAGCTTGATCATACAAAGCATGGACATCTACATCCCTTTCTATTATTTTTAACCCACCACTATCAATATCTAACTCAGGAATGCAAAAATATAATGCCCATATATTTTGCCTTACCTTAGCAACTAACAGGTCTAACAATGGACTAAACATGATCCTATCAGATGAGGAGGCCTCCATTACCATCTCCCTGCCATAATCATACCTTAAGGGGTCAAACATAAAGACACCATTGTAGTGTATTTTGAAAACCACATCAAGTGGTATGTCCATCATAACAGACCTGTACAAATAAAAAAAATTAACTAATAAACCCTAATAATTTCAGGAACCCTAAAAAACAAAATTTATTTTAAATTAATACAAGTGGGGCAAGAACACATTAAAATAAAGATGGAATATACCTTTTGTCTGCCCTAATTGAGGAATAAGACAATTAATTCGGAATATTAAATGTGGTTTACGAATTAGGGTTTCGTACACGTGCAGTTTGAGAGTGATGTATGAAGATGATTGTGTGGTTAAATTAAGGATAAGATGTACTTGTAGGGAAACCTCGTACCATTATACTAAGCATGTGCAGTTTTAAGGAAGGCGTGTGGTGGGAGGGAAGGAGGATGACTTGTAAATACACGGTGGAAAATTATGAAATGGGTTTTTTTTGTTATAAACTTGCAACCGGATTAGGGAGTAAAAAAACGCGTAAATAAGTGTGTTTTTGAGAGATAATTTGTCACTTTTTACCCATTTTTTGTTCGTCACGCAAAACCGATTTTCACGACAAGTTGCATACGTTTTTAAAGGGTTTGCCCTATATATTTACTTACCCTGCTAAGATGGAATTAATGCATACTGCTGATCCTACTGCTATACTTGCTAACTCTCCTACTTGCGAAATATTAATGATTTTATTATGTCCAATTGTCCACAAGGATCTAATATGTAATGGATTGAAGGTATAACACCCCAACCCGACAAGGGTAGAGATGTCGCAATAATGATTTCATATCAGAACAAACACAAGCATATGACATAAATAATACAAAATGAATTCCAATGGTTACAAGAGAAAATCTGAAACTACAAGGTTACAAATGAGAAACACACTAAATTACTAAGTCTAAATATAAGTTCTTCTAGTCATCTCTAATCCAAAATAGCTAGTAAGGCCTTCTAAGTCCAAGGTACTCTCCACTCATACCCAGCTTCCAAACTAAAACCTGCCGCAGAAAAAGAAATGCGGCTGAGATTAAAAAGCCCAGTGAACAGATATAAAGGTAACAAGCAGTAATAATGGTATAGTGAAGTAAGTGAAACAATGCAAGGTATAACAAGAGTTAGGAAAGAAAGAAGAATAAAAGGTTATGCAGATATATCAAGAGTTAAGAAATAGTTACAAAAGATAAGAGGAAAGGGAAAAGTAATCCCAACCCGAGCCTAAATCAAATCAAGTCAAGTCAAGTATTAAGTCAAGTGTCAGGTCAAGTATGTATCCGGAGGGGTGACCTCGGAATACTAAGTACAAGGTGATGAAGCGAAAAGTGTACCGCTTTTAGGGGGTCATTTAAGCCCTAAATCGTATTTATTTGATCAAATATTGCCCTAAATCGTTCCTTTTGTCATTTTAGGTACTTTTGAGGAGAAATCTGGAAAAGGAAGCATTTTGGACGTTTTTGGAGCATAAAAGTGAAGAAAACGACAAAGTCTCAAAAATATGCTGGAAAGTACATGTGACGGCGTCAAGACTTGCTCTTGACGGCGTCATGGCTTGGCAAAAGTGGTGGATATGAAAAATACACATGATAAGCCAGTAAGATTTGCATTGGAATTCTGACGGCGTCACCCTTTGGAGTGATCAAGGTCGTCACGGTTTAAGCTGAAGAATGACGGCGTCACCCTTAACCTTGACGGCGTCAGCTTCTGATAGGCCAGAACGGATTTTGGAGGTTTACAGGGAGACGGCGTCAAGAAGGCCATCACGTGTTAACTAGTCACAACTCGCGCGCGGAGTGGCTGTTACTGTTTTGGCCATAAAATCTTCATACGAACTCGGATTTTGGTGATTCAAGAGGCCACGGAATCGGGACGAAAAGATCTACAATTTGGTGAAAAAGGGGAGCTGACGCCGTCACTTGTTAAGGCTGACGCCGTCAGAACCCCTCGGACAGCAAACTGCCTATAAATACAACATCATAACTTCATTATTTGTAAGCCCTAAACCCTAAGTCCGATTCTAGGGTTTAGGTAGGTGTTTTTCCAGCCACTTAGAGGGTCCTAATCATGCCATAAACATCTTGTAATGGTTTGTTTATCGATTCAATCTTATGTTATGTCTTCAATTATGATTATTGTTGATTGCTCTTCATTAATTATGCTTGGCTAAATCACCTTGTGTCTACTTATGATTGTGTGAAACTTGTGTATAACTAATTAGATCTTATTGATTTCTTGTTGATGTGTGTGTCCATCTCCATCAATTAGGGCATGACAACTTCAATAGATCTAGTTGGTTTAGTTTATAATTCTTGTTTCCTATTGTCTCTTGTTTGATTGGGTGATATCGATGTTAGGCTTAAGAAAACTGGCTAACCTCCTATACGGTAACTTGCTTGAACGTCTTAAGAAACATGAACCAATGCGTACTAGGTTTATTTGGTTGTATTTAATGCATGAGCGAATTCTAGTGATCCCATGTTAGGAGCTTCTTAGCCGGCTCGACATAGGAGTGAAGTAGGAGCTTATAGAGTTGGGGAAGTACGTACGCCACCCCACGATTGGTATTAAGGAATACAACCCGTCAATTAAAACAAGGTGTGACAATTCAATAGGTAGAATTGGATAGCTAGCAAGGAGTAACATATCATAAGTAGACATGCTTCATTTCCCTTGTAGAACCCTAGTTTACTTTTCTTGCATATTAGTTTAATTAGTAGCTTTTGGGTTAGTTGATTAGCAACTAATTCCGCCCCTTCTTCCAAAACCAGAGATTTTTACTTGCTTTCCATAAAATATAAAAATACAAAAAGAATCATCCCTCACCTTTAGACCTAGTTAGATTAATTTCAATCCTAACGAACACTATTCTTTGAGTTGAACGATCAATCCCCGGTACTTGCCACTTCACTATACTACAACGGTCAGGTACACTGCCTGGTGGGGATTGCAAACTTCTCAAGATCCCTTGAGAGGTAAAACCTGTTGTAAGGTTGCAAAACCACGCATCAAGTTTTTGGCGCCGCAGCCCGGGGAGTAGTTATTGCTTAGGTTGAAATTTTATTTTTATTAGGTCTACTCACAAGATTCCTATCAAGTGAGATTTTTTTTCTTTTTATTTTGTAGCTTTCTCGTAGTCTATCTTTTCTTTGTGATTTTGTTTGTAATTTGCTTCAAATGGACTTTTCACTTAGATTTCTAAGATTGCAAGATATGGTTGAGTGGCTAGAACACCAAGAAGTTCAAAATACCTCATTTAGAGACACTTATGAATCATATGAGCCTTCACCTAGGATAGATTCTTATGAACAACCTCCACGTTTAGGATCTTGTTTTAGTGAGGCTAATAGGAAAAGCGACCTAGTTTGCCAAGGAATTGTGGATAGAGCCGTATCAATAAATCATAAGTTGGATGAAGCACTAGGTTTGTTATTATCACTACCTAAGAAAACAATTGACGAGGATATAGGTGATCTTGACACGTGGAATAATGAGGTAAACACCATAAGCCCACAAAATACTCAACCATCATTTGAGGCACCCACACCGCCCGTGACTTACCCGGAAGAAGTAGAAGAGACTTTAGGAATCCCGATGGAGGTAGAACCCTTGGACCAAGCACAACTAGAGGATATAGGTTTGCACACTTTTAGTGATGACCTTACTCATAGTTCTAGGGAATTTCCTAGTGTTGATGAATTGGAACCTCAACCTTTACACAACTTTTCATCCTTAGATTTACATCTAGGAGAAAAAAGAGGAACCGACCCACCCATCAACCCTTATTATCCGGGTAGTTTTAGGATGAAGGAAGCCATTCACTCACCCCCTTCACCTCACGTGGCATATTCACACCCTAAGGGTGTGTATCGCTACTTTCACCCACACTTAATCCTAAGTGTAGGGAAAACCTCCCCTATTTTTGTTAAATAAGGGTAGAGTCAGGCTCGTGACTCGAACAAAAACAAGCGCTTATTGGGAGGCAACCCAAGCTTTATTTGCTTTATTTGTTTGATTGTTTGTTTATTTAATTTTATTTGTTTCCGTATGCATTTCTTATTCTTTTTGTTTACTGTTCATGTCTCAAATATAAATTGTGAAAATGCTTTATTTTGTTTTTAACTTCGTCTTAACTACATATAAAGGTATTTTGCAAAAGATAAGTGTAAGGGAAATCCAAATTTGTTTTTAAGAACAAGATTGAACATGAACGATAACAATGAGATATAAGCATGCATATTAGTATTTGTTTGAGTCAAATGCTTGTATCGAGTCATAATGAAGTTTTGCAGGAATTCCAGGAAGTAAGGTATAGGTTTTTCCAGAAATTTTCCGGAAACTTAACATGAGAATTCTGTCAGATCATTTCTGACGGCGTCAGGTTTTAATTTTCTGAAATTTTTGAAAGTTTTGTTTTTCTACCGGAATCATAAAAAGTTTTTATTAAATCTCTAACTTATAAACTCCAGGAATCTGCAAAACATTCATTCCGCAAGCATTATATCTTTAATTGTTTTATTTCTAAGTCTGGAATTACACCTAGTTGTGAGTTGTCTTTGTTCGGTTTGATGCTTTGGTTTTTCTTGTTTGTTTTCTCAGGATTAACAGGTTATTTTGGACAAGGAGATGTATGTGGAATCAAGCTTTTGGCGATGCATTAGTCTTGAAGCTTCTACATTACCTTGGAAGAAGATCTAACCATGTTACCTCTTTATCCACCGAACGAATCAGGGGAGTATTTGATTTCATTCTTTTACCTTTTCACTTTTACATCTTGTTATTTGAACATTGGGGACAATGTTCATCTTAAGTGTAAGGGGGGGTAAAAGTACGATTAGAGAATGCTATTACGCTTGATTTTTGTTTGTTTAATGGTAGATGTGTAATAAAACTGAGATAAATACCTGTTAGGGCAATTTTAGTGCCAAATTTAAAATTTTTTACAACATTTAGGAGTGAAACTTTGATCTTAATGAGCGTCTCATGGATAGGAGTTATATGACTAGCAAAAAAAACCGTACCACTAAAAAAATTTCCACCCCCAAATATGTGAGGTTCACCCCTAGAATTGGTAGGAAAAGCATTTATGCTATGATGTGTGTACCGGTAGCATTTAGATTCTAGAACTTGCGTTAGGACCATTCCGAGGCCACAAGTGAGACTACATTCGTGTAGTTAGATTTACTACATGATAAGAGGCATTAGGATTAACCCACTGTTTTACACCTGTGTTTTTGTTATAATTACTTTGGCTACATTAGTCAAGTAATTCCCCCACACCCTTTGCGTTGTACTCATTTTTAGTACACGATACCCCTAGTACACCCCTCAGAGCCTATCTTTTCGTTTCGACCTTTAAGCATTTTACTTAAAGGAAGAATTTGTTACACCCCACTTAAATGTACACCCAAATCGCCTTAGCCTACCTTGTATGCACTCATTTTTAGTGCATTATTGTGACAACATTTGTTTAAACCCAAGTTAATTATCTAGTTGATTACATGGTTGCTAAGTCGAGTCATATCCTTGTACATATTGTTTTGGGACGATTGGGACTCATGGGTAAAGTACTAGTGTAATGGAGTAATGGGGAAGAACATCATTTATTACCCCCATATGTGCTAAATATTTTAAAAGTACTCCAAGTTTTTCGATTATCTTAATTCGAGTCATTAGAATAGTTATTTGTAAAGTTATGTAAAAATTCAAGTGTAAGGGGAATGCAACGCCCCTATGATGTATTATTTTGGATGGTAGGGCAAAAGTGTATGCCAAAAAAAAAAAAAAAAAAAATCAAAAAAAAAAAAAAAAATCAAAAAATTCAAGAAAAAAATACAAAAAAAAAAATGAGAAAAAGAAAAGTAGAAAAAACATACGGACTACCATCCCGTTTCATTTTATGTTTGTTTTTTGTTTTTGTTATTTTGTTTTTAGCTTAAGATTGAGTCTAGTCTTGGCTTAGCAACATTGTATAGTACATGTAATTAATCAAGATCGTTAACTCGCCACCAGTAAAATATCCTTTATCCAACAAAACCGTGTTTTCCTTTTCCCTACACCTAACGTTATAACCCATTTAAAAGCCCTCTTTGATAGTTTATCTTAGGTGCTTACGCCTAGTGGAGGAGGTTTTCGATCCTTTCCCAAGCCTATGGTAATCTATTTGCTATGACAGGTAGTGAGAGATATTATCCGTTTTCATTTATGAGATTTATTTTGATGACACTTGAGAGATGTGAGTATCTAAACACTACTTGTGAGGTGCTAGTTTGTAATCTCCGTGCTTATTATGATTAAAGTGGAACGACTATTTGTTGCAATTACTTTTATATTAGTGTTAAATGACCCCTAACCTGTATTTTGATTAGAATAAAAGCGCATTTGCTTGAGGACAAGCAAATCTCAAGTGTAAGGGTATTTGATGAAGCGAAAAGTGTACCGCTTTTAGGGGGTCATTTAAGCCCTAAATCGTATTTATTTGATCAAATATTGCCCTAAATCGTTCCTTTTGTCATTTTAGGTACTTTGGAGAAGAAATCTGGAAAAGGAAGCATTTTGGACGTTTTTGGAGCATAAAAGTGAAGAAAACGACAAAGTCTCAAAAATATGCTGGAAAGTACATGTGACGGCGTCAAGACTTGCTCTTGACGGCGTCACGGCTTGGCAAAAGTGGTGGATATGAAAAATACACATGATAAGCCAGTAAGATTTGCATTGGAATTCTGACGGCGTCACCCTTTGGAGTGATCAAGGTCGTCACGGTTTAAGCTGAAGAATGACGGCGTCACCCTTAACCTTGACGGCGTCAGCTTCTGATAGGCCAGAACGGATTTTGGAGGTTTAAAGGGAGACGGCGTCAAGAAGGCCATCACGTGTTAACTAGTCACAACTCGCGCGCGGAGTGGCTGTTACTGTTTTGGCCATAAAATCTTCATACGAACTCGGATTTTGGTGATTCAAGAGGCCACGGAATCGGGACGAAAAGATCTACAATTTGGTGAAAAAGGGGAGCTGACGCCGTCACTTGTTAAGGCTGACGCCGTCAGAACCCCTCGGACAGCAAACTGCCTATAAATACAACATCATAACTTCATTATTTGTAAGCCCTAAACCCTAAGTCCGATTCTAGGGTTTAGGTAGGTGTTTTTCCAGCCACTTAGAGGGTCCTAATCATGCCATAAACATCTTGTAATGGTTTGTTTATCGATTCAATCTTATGTTATGTCTTCAATTATGATTATTGTTGATTGCTCTTCATTAATTATGCTTGGCTAAATCACCTTGTGTCTACTTATGATTGTGTGAAACTTGTGTATAACTAATTAGATCTTATTGATTTCTTGTTGATGTGTGTGTCCATCTCCATCAATTAGGGCATGACAACTTCAATAGATCTAGTTGGTTTAGTTTATAATTCTTGTTTCCTATTGTCTCTTGTTTGATTGGGTGATATCGATGTTAGGCTTAAGAAAACTGGCTAACCTCCTATACGGTAACTTGCTTGAACGTCTTAAGAAACATGAACCAATGCGTACTAGGTTTATTTGGTTGTATTTAATGCATGAGCGAATTCTAGTGATCCCATGTTAGGAGCTTCTTAGCCGGCTCGACATAGGAGTGAAGTAGGAGCTTATAGAGTTGGGGAAGTACGTACGCCACCCCACGATTGGTATTAAGGAATACAACCCGTCAATTAAAACAAGGTGTGACAATTCAATAGGTAGAATTGGATAGCTAGCAAGGAGTAACATATCATAAGTAGACATGCTTCATTTCCCTTGTAGAACCCTAGTTTACTTTTCTTGCATATTAGTTTAATTAGTAGCTTTTGGGTTAGTTGATTAGCAACTAATTCCGCCCCTTCTTCCAAAACCAGAGATTTTTACTTGCTTTCCATAAAATATAAAAATACAAAAAGAATCATCCCTCACCTTTAGACCTAGTTAGATTAATTTCAATCCTAACGAACACTATTCTTTGAGTTGAACGATCAATCCCCGGTACTTGCCACTTCACTATACTACAACGGTCAGGTACACTGCCTGGTGGGGATTGCAAACTTCTCAAGATCCCTTGAGAGGTAAAACCTGTTGTAAGGTTGCAAAACCACGCATCACAAGGTTATAAGGTAAAGTAAACAGAAATCCACTACGAGCCCAAATCAAATCAAATATCAAATCAAATAGGTGTACGGAGGGGAGACCTCGGTACCAAACGCAATATGAGGGGATACCTCCAAAGGGTGGAGTCATGAGCTCCCAAATATGTGAAAGACGTGTATCGCACACACCATCAGTCACCAAATGTAACAAATCAAGTATCAAATCAAATATAATGGCAAAGCCCAAATAACAAATCTAGGATGCATCCATACGCCCCAGGTGGCCAAAGTCTGCCTCTACGTAACAAATCAAATCAAATCAAATATGGGACGGGATAGGTCATCACTCTCCTACCCTAGAGTCATGCCATTGGTGCATCAATGACATGGACATGAAACCCTCATGCCTAGTGAATGGCTCGTAGTCTCAAACCGTGGGTCAAGGGTCAAATATCGAATGTCCAAATATCCAAATTCAAATTTCATATCAATTAGTTCAAGTCAAAATTCCTTTTCAATTATATCATAAGTTTCATATCAAATGGTCCGTATTCAAATGGTTCAGATCAAATGGTTCATGGCAAAGGGTCAAAACGAAAGGATCGTAGCAAAGGGTTCATAGCAAGGTTCAAATCAAATGGATCATATCAAATGTCTCATATCAAATGGTTCATATCAAATGGTCAAAACAAAAGGAATCATAGCAAAGGGTTTATATCAAAGGTTTATAAAGCAAAGTTTCATAGCAACAGTTCATTTAAAAAGGTTTCTATTAAAAGTCCATTTAAAGCAGTCTTTCAATAATGGTTTTCATAAAAATGATCTTACAAAATAGTTTTCATAAAAACTCTAAGTAACTTTCATTTAAAAGTAGTATCGCATCTTTTTAAAATAGCTTTTCTCAAACATTTTCATATATAATTAAGAAAGGTTTTCACATCCAGTTACCAAAATCAAATGAACCTTCAAAGTATCAAGTGATTCAAATATTCATGTTACAGGGTGACGAACGAGTCATATCAAGTATCAAGGGAACATGCAAGGTTCCATTATCAAGGTTCACAAATCAAGGGAAACATAGCAAAGGCATAGATTAAATAAGAAAGCCCCAAATAAAAAGGCTCAGATCATAATCAAACCAATATAGACATATGTAAGTGAAACATGAAGAACGAATCAAAGTATAAGGGAACATAGCAATGGCTTAGGGAACCCTATAGTGAATCAAGATCAAAAGTCATGAGAAGGACACCCTTACTGAGAAAGGGTAGAATATCTGTACCTTATTAAGGAAGCAAGCAAAACACAATAATAGCAAGACTGACAAGAGTCAAGGTCTCTCCTTCTTCCCACCTAAAGGAGTAGAAGACATAATTACAAAAGGTTCTTATTTACTAATTTTAGTCACCCTTCCATTTTTAGTAACTTTCCAAATTTAGCAGTTTTCTGTTTTTATCAGGTTTCCCGACTTAGTAAGTTTCCAGAATTAGTAGGTTCCCATATTTAGAATATCATAAGTTTAAGTATTCAAATGTGACAATGATATTAGTTCAAGGTTCATAATGTTGATTATATAAGTTTAAGGTTTATAATGTAGTTCTCATAATTTTAGGGTTCATTATGCAATTACCACAAGTTAAAGGACCAAAGTGTCATTATGGTAAGATTAGGGGAAAAGGTAAATATTATCAAGTTACATGTTTTCATCAGTTAAGACCCTTAGTTTTAGAAAAATGACAATTTAGACCCTTTAGTTTAGAATTAAACACATTATACCTTTTTAATATCCTTAAAACCTTTCACAGATTATACACACCAATTAGACCTGTTTTATACGATTTTTCATCCTTATAAGAACTCAGAATAAAAATTCCCAAAAATTCATAAACGTACCCAGATGTCTTAACAACTTACCCTAATTTTTCCAGAATTTATTATTAAGCATAACTATAGTCCAAAAATCCTTTTAGTCAAGTCGTCCAGATTACTGATCAGTTTTAACATACGAAAAGTTTGCAGTTCAAAGCCTCATCAAAATAACTTATAAAAATCCACAAAAATCACAACAACTAACTTATATTCCAAATATTATTTTTCAGAAATTTTAGGTCATAACTCGTTATAGATTCCAATTTAAAAATCATAAGCTACAGGTTAATTTTCGTAACCCGAAATGCAGTTTTGACATCCGATCTCATAAATTCGAAAAATGTGACTTCCAGACCTCTAAAAATTATGAGGTTAATTTCTACAGAAAGCTATTTCATTGAACTTAATTCTAGACTCAAAAACCACCTAAAAACACGCTCACATCATTTAGATACAGCCGATTAAAGTCGAACAATTTCCAGATCAGTAGCAGTTTTATGATTTCATGCAAGTATTTAGGGTTTTGTCATTCCAATATTTAATTCTTGACACAAAACGATTATTGATGAGTTTATAACATGTCTAGGTCGATTTATATCAGGTCTTAACATAATCAAAACAATTAAATTCATCATACACACACATGGTCGATTCATACATATTAGGTTTTAAGGTTTTTTTTTTTTTTTTTTTTTTTTTTTTTTTTTTTTTTTATTTTATTTTTATTATTATTATTATTATTCCAAGTATTCAAGTTATGATTTTATGTAACATGTTTCTATTATCATATGTGTTTTTATACTTGATAAGAACATCAAATGGATCGAATCATGACAAAGAATTAACAAGAAAAGATGATACAAATTTACCCTTGAAGACCAAACGAAGATTAAGGACAACACACGATCGAATCACCAAGTTCCTCCTTCCTTCTTCTTCCTTCCTTGGATCGACTAGAAACTAGGTTTAGGTTTTTTTTTTTTTTTTTTTTTTTTTTTTTTTTTTTTTTTTGAAGCCGTGTATATGGAGAGGAGGGATAAGAGATTTTCGGTATTATGGAAAATCAAGAGAACCGGATATTTGATTAGAGCTAATAAGGGAATGAATAATTTTTTTATTATGGGCTTGTGATCTTTTAAATAAATGCATGTTAATCTCTTATCATATGGACCGAAAATCTTGTGTTGTAACACATAAAAAAAAATCGACTAGCTTAGGACTTATAGTGTAGGATTTTATTTTTTTATTTGATACATTTAATTTATAGTGTAATGTTTACTTAGTTTAAATTATTAGGTAACTTAGGATTTAAATCATCTTAGGTTAAGTTCAATTAATGTTCACTTATTTAATCTTCATAAGTTTTCAAAATTTAAATTTGAGGGCATTTTTGTCATTTCGGATTGTGGTAATTTTGGGGTTTTACACAAGGATCTAATACATGTAATGGATTGAAGGTATAACATCTATCTTTATAATGTTTGCGCTTACGGCTTTGCAGTCAGTTGCTACAGCTGAGGTGACAAACATCATTATGAAAGTTACAATGATTTCCATGAAAGCTTGTATGTACTGTCTGTCCAGGGCCGTCTCATACTTTTCGGTGGCCGTAGGCAATAACAACAAAGAGGCTCTATTACACTTGTAAACTAAAGAGAAATTGCATATAAACTTGAACTATATGACTCATATATGTTTAATATTATGCGTACTTATATGTAAAACTAATAAAAATGTGGCCCTTTTGAAGTTGAGGCCTTGTGCGACGGCACATATTTCACACCCATCCGAGACCCCTCTGTCTCCGTCCCTACATGTTTTATTGGTTGTAATAGTGTTTTTAGTGCAAATGAAGCCGATATGGATCCTTATATGCGCTGCTATGTTGAAAGGAACCTGTATAGATAAATGTTCACACCATCACATAAAATTTATGGATGTATTATTTGATAATTAATAGGATATGATTATGCATTTGAGTATTTGATAAGGTATACTAGGTAAGGACCAAAGGTACCTGTTTCCAAGGGAAATGTCTAACGAAGCTACGGCGATTGCAGGGTTCATATGTGCGCCGGATATATGTCCAACTGCATAGATCATGACCGGCACAATCAAACCACTAGCAACCGAAACTCCAAGCTGCGACACTTTGGTTTTATTGTTAGAACCAAGCGCTTGCACATCCACATGAAACAAACACCAACATGAAGGTTGCAACTAGTTCTGCCACAACCTGTAGCTTAGTAAAAAAATCAATGAATTAGGGTAACTATAATAACATATAGGGGTGAGGGCGTAATTTATATGGTTTACAGTTTTATAGTAACCTTTTAGTTGTCTCTACTAAACACAAAACTAATTAAAAGGGAGTGCTTGTACCTGCTAGACGGCAACATATATAGGTATAAGATTCGACAATGATGCAAATGGTAGTATGGTACCATACCTTTTGGAGAAAATCAGGAGGATAATAAGTCCAAAACACCTTAGTGACATTAAGTTGATGGTTTTCTGGTGTTTCCATTGTGATGATGGACAACTCGTTATTGCCACTACTTGAATATACCATCGACCTGTATAACTAGACGTTTATAGATATCAACAAGGTAATTTACAAAAAAGTTGTGCTGATAACCTTTGCTAGAAAGCGAGTTCGAGTATCTATGACACTATGATATCTTAAAAAGTTCCTACCCATTTGCTACATATATAAATAAAGGGCAATTACATATATGTCCCTGCTAAGCTAGTTTATTACATATATACCCAAGCTTAAAATTTAATTACATATATCCCATTCCTAAACACTCTTAATTACATATATACCAAATTCATTTAAAATAGTTTATTAAATGACTATTATACCCTTATTAACATTAATATATTTCCCCCTTCTAATATATATTCGATACCATTTATGTGTACTTATTCATCTTTATACTTCGACGAATTGAAGTTATTAGGATAACTGATGCCAAGTTTAGGTACAATTATTTTAATTTGTATAATTTCATCTTTCTGCTCTAACAATTAAATTGCATTAGATGTTGATTATGTTAGCTTTTTTATATTTTATACTTGAACCAATATTTGAAAGGTTTCGAGAAGTAAATAATCTGGTGTAAAGAAACCCAATGTAGGGTTAAGACAACCGAGATCCAATGAAAAGTTTCGCAAATAGTCTTCGGATGTCGTAACCAAAAGCAATTATCGAATAAGCATTGGATATTTGAAGGGGGAAATATATTAATGTTAATAAGGGTATAATAATCATTTAATAAGCTATTTTAAATGAATTGGGTATATATGCAATTAAGAGTGTTTAGGAAGGGAATATATGTAATTAAATTTTAAGCTTGGGTATATATGTAATAAACTAGCTTAGCAGGGACATATATGTAATTGTCTCTATAAATAAATCTCATCTCCCGTTCTCTCCCTCATCACTACACACACCGATCAAATACGTATAAGTATTCAAACACATGGAATTATGAGACAATAAGATCTTTTGCATTTTACATTTTGAAATTCATTAGAATCTAAAAAAGCTACAACTTAATTATATGCATGGCAATTGGAAAGTTGACATCAAATAAGTGATATTGTTTAAAAATGGCTCCTTTTTGAAATTCTATCAATGATTTATAAACTACGCAAATATTACTGTAGTCGTTTATAGTGACATCAAATCGAATGACCACTGCATGATTGAATATTGATGCATATAAAGTATAAAAAAGAGGATTCAGATGTTAATGGTGTAGGCAAAAATTGGTATCTAGAAGGCTTAGGCCACACGGAGTGGTCGTGACATCCACACCCTGACAAGCCAAGTCACGAGTGACCACCAAAACATATACCACAAGTCACGGCCAAATTGCATATGTTTGGTGACCGGCTCAGTGCTCAACAAAGTAAGGTGCAACAAACGTGAGCCCATTTCCAAAAGGTAAATGTTTTTTATTTATTTTGTGAGTGTGCGTGAGATATTTAGACTATGTGTAGTGGGGAGAAATGGGGAGTGGGGGGTTGTTTGACACGTGGCATGTGGGGTAGGATGGGGTTTTGTTGAAAAAGTGATGTAGTGAAGAGTGGGGAGTTGTTTGACACGTGTCATTTATTTTATTTTCTTTTTTATTCACTTGATTGTACTATATCAATATTAAAATGGGTTATAGTACACTTAATTAGAAAGATGTCAGAAATGGGTTATATAGTACAATATTAAAATGGGTTTATAGTAGCAATATAGAAAGATGTCAGAAAGTTGGGGCGTTGTGTGAACAACCTGCCAAGCAAAAAAGAGAGCAACAGCGCCCCTCCGTTTTGGGGGAGGGGGCGCTGTTGGGGAAAAATTAGGGTGCAATAACGCCCACTACGGACGGTCTTAGTGTGGTAGAAATAGAAGATCTTGACTTTTTTTATTTGTTTTGTGGGCATATCATTTTTATAAAAATAAATTAAAAGAAATGAAAAAAAATAAATTTGTGACTGAAAGATAAAAACAAAAGTACTAAAAACAAGAAGTAGAAATAGAATATCTCGACTTTTTTCATCATAACAGTCGTACTAAAACACTTGATGATAGAATTAATATGTGTAAAGTTATACTCCCTCCGTCTCAATTTCTTTGTCCATATTTCTTTTTATGGATGTCTCAAATTAATTGTCCACTTTCCTTATTTAGTAAAAACTAGAGAATCTAGTGGAGGAATATTCCATTTTAGTGGTTGAAAATTAAAGTGACCCCACTTTTATTAAACTTTGTGTTTTCTCTCTCCTGACAAATAAATTGAGACAGTAGTAGTTTTTAGGGGGTTGGGCTTGAGAGAGGAAATGGGTGGGCTCAAAGTAAAGTTATTACTAGTAATTAACTTACTTTACAACTATGTTTTGTGTTAAACTGTTTCAATTTTGACTTTAAGTATTTTTTTTTTGTGTTATATAATACTTGATTAAAAATTATACCATTGAAAAATACACTTAAAACTCAATTCATTTATATATTTTGCATCAAATATTATATAATACTCACAAAAATAGTTAAGGTTAAAGTTAAACCAGTTAAACTCTGAAAAGTCAAACTGAACACTTATTTTGGGACGGAGGTAGTAGTAATTAACTTACTTTACAACTACGTTTTGTGTTTTGACCGTCTTCTTCTTCTTCATTGTGCAGCCGATATACTCAAATGCAATAGTCGAGTTTTTTTTCTTCTTCATTATTTTTTTTATTTTTTTTTATTTTTTTATTTATTTTTTTTTTTTTTCAGAATCTATTAGTATGCACTGATAATTTTTCAGTATTTTAGAAGGTGTGCACTCACTGATTTGGATTATCTTTTCATGAAAGGCAAACATTTTTTAGGGTGCAAATGACGAAAAAACCTTAAAAATCTAAAAATTTTACACTGCAATTTTTTTGGGAGGAGGGGCACGTGCCCACCTCCCTACCTCCGCCTCTGGATTCTAGCTAATTTAGACCATGGTAATTTGTTCTACACGAGTGATATTGATCTCCATTACTATAACCTAGTTAACTTAACAATCCATTAGGAAGATTTCAGTATAACTAATTACAGTAACTATTTGACCCGAGACTGAAAACAGCTTCGTTCCTTGCTAAGCGTAACAACACGTACAAGGACTAAGTAAAGCTTCAAACTTTGGACTTTTGAATGATATATGAATATGAGGTGAAAGTTAACGACGTTTGAACCGAATCTAGTTTTTTTAAGAAAAAAAAAAGAAGCTATAAGTAACGCAACTAAAAATATTATGAAAATTAAAGCATGGTTAATCCTCTTAAACTTTACTTGATTTTACATAATGATGATCAACGCACGAAAGTACTAAACTAGTAACGTTTGTCAATTTGTATATATATTAAATTGCGTTTGAAACGTTGCCGTTTCACTCACTTGCCACTGTAGAATCTACAGTACACGCTACAGTAACAGGCCGGTTTGGCCCGGCCCGCTTAACACTAGCTCAAAATCAAGTTTCGCAAATTGGCAAAAAATACCCCTGAAGTTGACGCATCTTTGCGAAAGTAGTCCTTTTTCAAAAAAAAAAAAAAAAATTTCCCCAAAATCAAGTTTCGAAAATTGGCAAAAAATACCCCTGAATCTGTCGCCTCTTTGCAAAAGTAGTCCTTTTTCCAAAAAAAATCCCAAAAAATTAGCGAAAAATACCCTCAAAATTCGCGGGTCTTTGCAAAAGGGGTCTTTTTTTTTTTTTAAACGTAAATTAAGGCTAAGATCACTGCCAAATACAGCGCCCCGCCGCAACGCGGCGCACCGGCGCCCGACTCGTAACGTTTGTCAATTTGTCTTAAAAGCCACAACAGTGCAACACAAACATACAATTGGGCTTCCTATGGGCTAATTCTTATTGGTAGGCCTCTAACTATATTTGCAAACTTGCAGGTAGCTACACTGCAGTTCTCCGGTTTTTAACTAACAGAAACAACAAAAACATTTTCGAAAACAAAAAGTTTCATAGCTGGTCTTGTATACTCATACAGTAATTCTGTGACCGTTATTCGGAAATTAAAAATTCTTTCTAACTTTATAAAAATGATTTTGTAGCGCATTTGTAATACTTTGAAGGTTGGCTATACTGCCTAGATATACCAATTGCAACCAAACAAAAGTTACCACAGTCAAATTTCAGGAATATGTAATTTGGATCCTGTTAACTTATAGTCTTATACTCTTATACTAGTATGTAGTAATGTCTATTTGTCCGCCTCATGCATGTAGGATAAATCACGTTCAATTATTTTGAAACTTCTTGTACGTGAGTACGTCGCTCATTTTGCTTTTTATATTTAGCCTAACATTGACATTTAACTGGAAAAATGCATCAAATAAAACCTTCCTTGGACTTGGCAGCTTAGAGTAAAAATAGTGTGATGATGCCGTACCTTTGTTCATTGTTCAAAGTAAATTATAATTTGTTTTTTTATCGTAAGGCATAAGACGTACATCTTTCGACAAAAAACTTGTTAGAAATTAGGAACTTAGAGTAAAAATAGTGTGATGATGCCGTTCAAAGTAAAAATAGTGTGATGATAATCTTAGATAATTTACTAAATCGTGTATAATCCACGATACTGATTTGCCGTGACATGAAATTGTTAGTCGTATGAATGATAGGCCCATTTAGTATTTGTATGGGCTAAAGCCCAATCATGATTTGTTAGGGATTGTAAACTATATATGTTTGATTCGGTGATGAATAAGATATACGAAACACATTATCCTTCATGGTATCACGAGTCTTTTTCCGCTGCTAGTTTTCTTCCTGTAAATTGTCGATCGTTGGTTTTTCCCTTATAACCAGTCGACAACATTTTTTTCGTGTTTGTTCTAGTCGATCGTTGGTTCTTCTTATAACCAGTCGACAAGTTGTGTGCTCTTGGTTAAAGTTGATCGCGTTGGTTCTCCGTAATAACCAGTCGACAAGTTGCTTGGTCTCTTTGGTTTTGTTCCACTACAAAAAAAAAGGCCTATAGTGACGAGAATTTAATGACGACTTATATATTTCGTCACTAATTAGTGACGATATATAATTGTCGTCACTATTTATCGTCACTTGCATATATAGTCACGAAATTTTCGTCACTCATCTAGTCACGAAAAAGTTTTGTCACTAACTTGACTATTGCAATTAATTCAATAATTTTCTTAATGTAATCTTATTAATCAATACATTTATCACAATCAAATCAATAATAATTTATTTTTCTTATTTTTCAGTTTTTCAAGTTTTAAAAGAAAAAAAAAAAAAAAGTCAAGTATTTGATAAACAGTAAAAAAAAAAAGTCTAAGTTTTTAAAAATGTTTACTAGTATTTTATTATAAAAAAGTTTACTTTGGCCAAATAAAACACGCGGATCTAAAACCCGAATAAAAACCCGACCCAAACGAACCCAATCCAATACCAGCCCATCTCACCAAAAAGCCCACAACCCATAATACCCGGTCAATACCCGGGTCAAACCCATCCCCTTTTAATAACATACCGGGGTCAACAATTTAGTCAAAATCCCTAACTCAAATACCACTATCGATCGTCACTTATCTTCTTCAATCCCACTTTCCCTCCCTAATCCTCCCTAATCCGAAATAACTTTACTGAGTATGTAACTTCAGATTTGTTGTTCATAAGCTCACGGTTGATAAGCTCACGGTTGTTCATAAGGTCACGGTTCATCCAGAGGTCATGGTTCATAAGTTCACGGTTCATAAGCTGTTCATATCAGATTGCTATCTGTTCATAAGCTCACGGTTGTTCATAAGCTCACGTTCATTAGTTGATTGCTGTAAGTGTTCACGTTCATTATGAGTTTAGCTGAGTTGATTTGATGAAATTATTTGATTGCATGCCAACTGTTCGATAAAATGTCTAGAAAAATTAGGCGGTAACAAAATGTAGGTAATATGAAATAATATGAAATTAGTTGTTAGTAAAAGTTAGTAATAGTGGAATTATATCTGTTTATATTGATTATAGTAATAGTTATTGATCACTGATCAGTTTATATCTGTTTAGATATGTTATAGTGACGACAAGTGACGACCTTGATTTTCGTGACTAATCCGGTTTAGTGACGATTTTTCCACCTTTAGTGATGATTTTCCTGTCGTCACTATAGCCCTTTTTTCTTGTAGTGTTGGTTTTGTTACAGTCGATTTGGGGTGTTACAGATATTGCAGTTGACAGTTTGTTTTTACTTTAGTTTACAAGTCGAGAATTGACTTGTTTGGTGTTTACTCTTTGTTACTTTTTGATTGCATGCATACTGTGATAAAAACCCTATCCTATTCAATCATATACCCCACGTACCACTTTTACTCCAAACCCTAAATTACAAAAACTCACCACAAAACCCTCGTTTCATACATCTTACTGCTACTGTTCCATATATACACATACACCTTACCCTCCTCAACCATGACCAATAATACTCATCCCACTAGCTTAAATACTATACCATCCAATGTTTTGACGCCTTATGATATGCAAACTTTGCAAAGTTTATTGACTAAACTTGGGATTAATGGGAATAATATTGGTGCTCCTATTGTAACTAGCCCTTCTGTGTCGAATGCTACAAATATTAGTTCACCAATTGCTTTGCAAACTTCTCATAACTTCAACAATCCGTATGCCAATAGCCATAGCCCACCAGGCTTTCCACAGGCCTAATCCCTACGCTGGCCCAAGCATTATATCCCAATCCTGGACTGTCACTTGTTAATGGACCCCAGTTCACTTATCCGGTTCAGCAAGGGGTTCTGCCAGGTCAGAATGGCTACCTGGTTTAGCAGGGGGGGCCGAGTGGTAATCCAGTTCATAATGGGGGTCTGCCAGGTCAGAATATCTACCAGGTTCAGCTAGGGGGTTCGCATGGTTATATGGTTCAACAGGGGGATCAGCAGGTTCAACAAGGGGGTCAGCAGGTTCAGCAGGGGGTCTTTTTGGTTATACTGTTCTACAACAGGGGGCTCAGGTTGGTCAAAGTGGCCAAAATGGTCCCGCGGGTCAAGAAACTATTTTGCCACATGCTTTTACTGCCGGGACTCTACCGGATCCTACTTCCAGTAATTGGAATATGGACATAGGTGCGTCCTCACATCTTAATGATAATGTCAATAATCTTAGTGATGTTTTTAATTCGTATATTTATTCATCTGTTGCTGTTGGTGACGGGCATTCTATTCCCGTTACTAACTTTGGATATAGTATTTTTGCCTACGCCTTTTCGCCCTCTTCATTTAAATAATGTTTTAATTATTCCTAATATAGTCAAAAATTTGATTTCCGTTCGTCAATTTGTTTGTGACAATTATTGTACTGTTGAATTTGATCCTTTTGGTTTTTCTGTTATAGACTATTATACTCGTCGGGTGCTGCTTCGTTGTGATAGCACTGGAGATCTATACCCTGTCACGCAGCCCTTTCCTATTCCTCAAGCCTATCTCACTAGTCAGTATACGTGGCATCAATGACTTGGACATCCAGGAAGTGAAGTGCTATGTCGTGTTATTTCCAATAATTCTATTTCGTGTCATAAGGAGAAGTCTCTCGTGCTTTGTCATGCGTGTCTCTCGTGCTTTGTCATGCGTGTCAGCTTGACAAACACGTGAAACTTCCGTTTGTTAGTTCTTCTACTTTAGTTCAGTCTTCTTTTGACATTGTTCACTCGGATTTGTGGACTTCCCCAATTCCGAGTCTGTCTGGTTTTCGGTACTATATTTTATTTTTGGATCATCATTATTCACAGTTTGTTTGGGTTTATCCTTTAGTTAATAAATCTGATGTTTTTTTTCCAAATTTATGTTGTTTCGTAATTTTGTTAAAACTCAATTTAAGAGTGAAATTAAGTCATTTCAGTGTGATCATGGTGGTGAATTTGATAACCACTCCTTTCATAAATTATTTGCCGACAATGGGATTCAATTTAGATTTTCTTGTCCATGCACTTCCCAACAAAATGGAAAATCCGAAAGGATGATTTGCGCCATTAATAATCTAATTCGGACTTTACTGTTTCAAGCTCATCTCCCTCCTAATTATTAGGTTGAAGCCTGTTGACATAAATAAATGCCTAAAAACATTATCAATATTTATTCATATCTCTATGTTTTGATGATCACAAAATGTAAACTCATTAAAACATAAACTTATAAATTAAACAAGCACTTAGTTGTAAATATTCACTTCTACAACTAAAATCACTTAAGGTATGAATGAACTAATGCTTAATGCATTATATGATCAAAGAAACATTTTCTTAATAACTAGATTTTTTATAAAACATCAAAAACATTTTATATATTTTTGAAAAACATTTTTGGTATTAAATAAAAATGTTTAATCTTTTATAAAAATATGAATTCAAAATTTTAACCAAAATCAGTTAAAATGTTCCAGAAAAACCTTCCCCACAAAAGGACAAAACTGGCCAACGTTCAGCATGGGCGGCCCCCTTAATTTTACTAGGCGGCCCCCTTAAAATTAAGGGGACCGCCCCCTATTTAAGGGGGCCGGCCCCGCTCCAGTAGGCTCCAGCTGTCCAGATTTTTTCCTATAAATACAAGCCTTCTCCTGGATTTTTTCTTAACCCTTTTGCACTAAAACTTTTTGTTGTAGATCTCATTTCATATCTTAGAAAAACCTTTGATCATGTAATCTTAAGCATTGGTTTTCAAGTGATCCAAGCTTCCACCATCCAAGTGCAAAAGAAGAATACTTCTATCAAGCAAGATTAGAAGTATTACAACTTAGTATCATTTTGTTACTTAAGTTGTGTGTTCAACAAAGTTTGTAAATCATTCATTCATTTGTATGTAAGGTGTGTGTTATAGATTAGTGTTGTGTGTAAGTAGTGAAGATGTTGTATAAGTAGTTGTGGTATAGAAGTTGTGAGGTCTAAGTGTAGAAGCCGTGAAGCCGTTGTGTAGAAGTCGTGAACCCGTAGTGTAGAAGTTGTGAAGCCGTAGCTTCGAAGACGTGAAGTCGTTGTGTTGAAGTCATGAAGCTCCAGTCGTGAAGTCCTAGTGTTGAAGTCGTGAAGCCGTAGCATAGAAGTTGTGAAGCGGTCGTGTTAAAGTCGTGAAGCTCTAGTCGTGAAGTCCTCGTGTTGAAGTCGTGATGCTCTAGTCGTGGAGTCCTAGTGTTGAAGTTGTGAAGCCGTAGCATAGAAGTTGTGAAGCGGTCGTGTTGAAGTCGTGAAGCTCTAGTCGTGAAGTCCTAAGTGTTGAAGTCGTGAAGCCGTAGCATAGAGGTTGTGATGCGGTCGTGTTGAAGTCGTGAAGTCCTAGTCGTGAAGCCGATGTGAATTAGTCGTGAAGAAGTTGTGTTGTGAAGTTGTGAGATTGGTTCTAGCTACGATTAGAACTCGACATTTAGCTTTGTGTCGTTAAACCCGTGTAAGCCAAAGTTGTGTACGGTTTTCTCCGCCATAATGGAGCTTATTGAAGTTGTGAAGAAAACTCTCGAGCAAGGTGTGCTCGGGAGTGGAGTAGGGCAAGGAAGGTGTCCTTGTAGCCGAACCACTATAAATCTCTCGTGTCTCGGTTAGATCTTTCCATACCTTATTTATTTCTTTACTTGCATCGTCATTACTTTCATACACATAAGCTTATATAATTGCTAGTATTAATTAGAGGTCGACTTCACATAAAGATCAATTTGAAAATCCATTCAAGAAACCAAAACTTTTACAATCAATTTAAAAGAATACATATATAACTAATAATAAGGTTCAAGTTTTATTTTTCATACAAACTTGAATCTAAGTGTTTTAAAAATAAACAAAGGTTTTCATAATAAAATTAAAAAGACATAAAACTATTCAACCCCCCTTCTAGTTTTCCACAAAGCCCTCAACATGGTTGTTTACCTATTGAATATATTACCATCACGTGCCATTGACAATGAAGTCCCATACACCCGCCTTACTGGCGCTACACCAGCTTATAGTCTTTTACGTGTTTTTGGGTGTATTTGTTACCCTCATCTTGATGCCGACCACAAATTGGAGCCCGTGCTACACCTTCCATCTTTTTGGGCCACGTTACTAATCATCGTGGCTACCGTTCTCTGGACCTCAACACCAATAGAATAATCATTTCACGACATGTTACTTTTGATGAAACAGTTTTTCCGTTTGGTTCCACGACACCCAATGTCAATCCCTCGTATGATTTTTTGGACGACACCTCAAATTTAATCTCTAATATAATCAAACAGCCACCTACATCTACTACTGCTTCACCTCAACCTCAACCTAACACGCATGCTCCTACTATCCACACTGATGAGCATAATTCTCCTACACACGGTCCACCTTCCCCAACTGCGCCTCATAATACCACCCCACTTCCCACACATGTCACTAGCCCATCTAACCAACATCCCAACCCCGTTTCCGTTTCCCAAGATCCACCAACTCCAACTGTTAACCCAAACCTGGTTTTGATACATCCCATGGTCACACGTTTTTGTGTCGGGACTAATCGTCCTACTCAGCGTTTTACTTATCATGTGTCTTCGGTCTCCCCGTTACCCAAATCTTATAATGAAGCGTTTAATGATTCTAATTGGCAAAATTCTATGTGTGATGAATATGATGCACTTATTAAAAACAAAACTTGGATTCTTATGCCTAGACCTACGGATGCCAACATAATACGTTGTATGTGGTTATTTCGTCATAAGTACTTGGCGGATGGTACTCTTAGTCGTTACAAATCTCATCTTGTGGCGAATGGTAGTACACAGATAGAGGGTGTTGATGTTGATGAGACTTTTAGCCCTGTGGTTAAACCTGGTACTATTCGGACGGTTCTTAGTTTGGTTACTTCTAGACATTGGCTGGTTCATCATCTTATTGTCAAGAATGCCTTTTTGCATGGTAATTTAGCTGAGACTGTTTATGTTGATCCTAAAAACAGATCGATTCCTTGAGCTTGTAAGGTTAAGTTACCTTAGATAAATCCAAAACAACTTTGTTTGAAACTTTGTGAATATCAAAGAGTATGCAGAATCTATTCTTCAATACTTAGAAGAATATTAACACTGCAATGTAACAGTGAACTTGAATGAACAAACAATATAACCAAAATGCTTCAATATTATTAATCAATAATACGAGTACTCTGTGTAGTACTAGGGTTTACAACCTTGAAGCTTATATCAAAACGTATATAACAACTTAACCTAGGACCTCCTTTTATACACCAAGGAGTCCTTTACAAGATAACTACAAATCTTCTAAACATATAGAATATACCTATCTTTCTAACTATATAAGATATAAACTGAATATCTTCTATACATATCTCTTCATGCGTCTTTATCACATTAGCAGTATCAATCTTCATCAGCAGTCTTAAGTTAATACTGGCAGTACTAACTTTTACTCTAGCAGTACTAACTTAGTTAGTACTGTTAGTTGTAATCTTCAGTAGTTCTAACTTTGGCTTGGCAGTACAAAGTTTGAAGTCATTTAATTCCCAACAATCCTCCCCTAAACTTGTGATTTACCTCAAAATCATCAAGTTTCTTGAATTAAACCTTTAAGCTTGAGAGGATTCTTCCAAACACTTCATCTTCTTTAAGCCTGCATGAAGATCTTCCTTAGCAGTTCTTTTGCCATCTCAGTCTCCTCATCCACAGTTAGTTTTGCATATAACATCACAATGAGAGTACCCCTTGACAATGGGTATTCTTTCTCCACCAGCATGTATATGTGTTGGGTCATGAAAAACCCAAGAATACTTAAAACATGATTTGGACACAAATTAACTAAGTGTTAACTTAAACCGAGAACAATTCAAGTCACTGAGAGAACAGCCTCTCAGTGAGTCATCTTCAGGATGCTTAAGGCGAATTCAAATAGAAGGATTCACTACGCAGGAAGGCGGTACTCCCTGAAGTAGCACTTAAGCCAAAGAAGAAGATGATGGTTCAGTGAGTGTTGGACAAGAACTCACTGAACCCCAGTCTCCTCAACAACAATGAAGTAATTATGAATGATAACTGAGAAGCGTGTCCTGAAGAACTAAGTGCCTGAGATGAAAGGCAGAAATATCTAGGAAGGATTTAAGATAAGATCAAATCTTATCTTGTCAGGAAGAAATCCTTCCTAAGACGGCTTAAAGTCTTGGAGTGTCAGACCAACCACTTCTAAAGACTTAATAAGCCATTTCTATTGGTTCTTGGAAATGACAATTACTGTTGTAATTGTCAGACACGCTTGCTCAACAACTTGCCCAACAACTTGTAATATTTTAATTACTTTTACTCAGATTACTTGTGTATAAATAGATTGAGAAGGAGAGAAGTTGAGTGTGTTTTGTACAATTAAAGCTTAGACTTTTGCAAAACAACTTCTCTCCTACAAAGAGTAACGTATCCCTGAGATTGCTCAGTGAGGTCGCATTGTTACCACTTAAGCAAAACTTGAGTTTAGATAGGAGACAACACCATACCTTGTCTATTCAATCCCAAGTGTTTGTTCCGCAAAACACTTGGGTATAGATTCTTTGATTCATTTCTAATAAGAATTTAAACATTGAAAATTACCTTGAGTTTTTATATTCACGTTTTATAACTGTTAGAATTTATCATAAACATTGTATTAGTCATAAACACAAATAGATTAACTTTCTAGTTAACTCTTAACGTGTAAAGGGACCAACAAGTGGTATCAGAGCCTCTGGTTTATAAAATCTTTTTAAACTAACCAAGAGTGCTCTAGGTTTTTAAAACCAAGATCCTACTATGGTTGATATCAATGTACCCCAGCTAGTCGACAAAAAGGGTGGCAGCTACTCCGCTGTTGCACCTAGACTTGAAGCTGGGAAATTTAGCAAATGGAAGAAGCGTATGATTTGCTATCTTACCGGTATGGAACCCTACTACATCACCTGTATTAGGGATGGCCCATTTGTCCCTAAGACAGCCGAAGGGCTAAACAAGCCTGAGGCCCAATGGACCATTGATGAGAGGAGGGTGGTCAATCAAGACCAACGCCTGAAAAGCATCCTTATATCATGTCTTCCTGACGATATAATGGAATCAGTCATCAACTGTCTAACAACCAAGCAAACTTGGGATGACTTGGTAAACAGCTTTGAGGGTCCTTCAGATACCAAGGAAAATAGGGTCATGGACCTTAAACTTGAGTATAATACTTTCAGGGCAAAAGACTCTGAAAGTCTCTCACAGACCTATACCAGATACAAGACTTTGATAAATGAATTATCAAATGATGGTGTTGTACTGTCTAAGCATGAGACAAATGTTGGCTTTGTCAATAGTCTCCCTGAGAAGTGGCTCAACTTCTCACAAGGCCTGAGGAATGCTAACCACATTCAGACCCTTGAGCTCCCTGAAATTTATGGGAAGTTTATCTATGAAGACAACTTGATCTCAAGGAGATACCCTGACTCAAAAGCTCTTGAGTCCAAAAAGGCCTTAACCTCCACACGCATATCAACTGCTTTCTATTCTAATGGTGTTGTGCAGGATATTCAAGAGGATTCTGAAGAAGAAATTGATGAAAGGACTGGTGAGGAGTACCTGAACGACTTGAACTTGGAATTCCAAGAAAGGGCACTCCTTGCTAGTTCAAGACGTTTCATCAAAAGAAATCAGTCCAACTTTATAAAACCAAAAGCAAATGAGACCACTGAATGCTTTAAATGTGGTAAAAAGGGTCATTTTGCTAGGGACTGTTATTCTAAAACTATCTCAGAACCCTCTTACAAGTTCTCAGGAAACAGTTCCTCAGGAACTTGCAAGTTTCAACCTAAAATGTTTCAGTCTACCCAACAATTTCAAAACAAGGGTCAAAAGGATTTTGAAACAAAATATAGGAAAATCAAAGCTAAACTTGCACTTCTTGAAACTAACCCCATATTGTCTCAGGATGCTCAAACATCTAAACCTATTCAGACAAAGAACAAGGTATTAGTAGCTGAAGCATATGACTGGGATGAAGAAGAGGTTTCCTCAGATGAGGAAATAAGAGTTAGTGCACTGATGGCACTTTCTGAAGAGGATCAGGTGGCTGTGGGAAAAAGCCATGCTAGGAATGGAGAGTGGGTCAACATCACCATGAAGAAGGTAAATACTTTACTTTCTATGGATGATGATTCTGATTGGCAGTCTTACATGAGTTATATTTGTGTTGATCTAAAGTTTGTTGAGGAACAAAGGCTTAACCTGTTTTCAAAATATAACAAAATTGTGTCAGAATTGAATAAATGTAGAGATGAACTGCTTGCATTAAAACAAGCCAAACTAGAATCTATTACTCTACAAATTCAGAACACTAAAATTTTGAAACAAAACCAAGCCCTTCAAACAGAACTTAAGAAAGAAAAAGCTGTCATTGAAAGCTGGACCAAAAAGAACCCTAAGGTCTTTGATTCTGTGGGCTTAATTCCTAAGTTAACTATAGGAATTGACCACCTCACTGAAACCTCCAGTGAGAGTCCCAGTGAAATGACCTTTGTTCCAGCTGGCATATCCTTTGAGCAAGAGATGGAACTCAAGTCAAATGACTGGATTGTCAGGGACAACCCAGTCAGTAAGTTGCCAAACTTTGAGACTGGAAACATCTTGCTCCCTGAAAGTCAGGCTCTGAAAGGTATGCTTGGACTCTTTGACCAACTCAGTATTTCTGATCCAATCAGTGAGCCTGAATCAGAATCAACTCCTCCACTCCCTCCACTAAATATCCTTCAGGGTGCTGCACCAAACTCAGACCTCCCACCATTGGTCTACTCCCCACACTCTCCAAAGGAGAGATCAGGAAAAGGTAGAATCCTCCTGAGAAGACCACCCCTTAAAGTCTCAGTAAATACTGATGACTCATCAACTTCAGTCCCTTCTGAAGTAGCAACCCAAAGTCCTGATCCAAGAATTGATCAGTTGACTGAAATGGTCAGGAAGCTAAGTGAGAAGATTGTATCTTCTGAAAAACCTTCTCAATTAAAGAAGGAACAAAACCTAGCCTCCTCAAAGACCAAACCCAAACCAACCAAACCCCTGAAAAAGTGTGAACTGTGCAACTATACAAATCATCTCACTGATGACTGCTATAGAATCCTTTACTGCATGATTTGCAAAAAGGAAGATCACAGGACCTCTGATCATAAAAAATGCTCAGTCATGTCAAACTTTTCAGGACTTAAGGCTCAGTGCCTGAACTACCCTTCTGATTCTAAGCAGAAACAGAAGCAAAAGGCCAAGCCTTTTCCACCTTGCCCATTGTGTAGATTCAATGATCATCATCATGAGGATTGTCAAAATGACAAACACTGTGAATCTAGTGGAAGTACCACTCAGAAATCCTCAGGAAAAGAGAGGGTCATTCAGTCAAAAAGAGGAATGAATAAACAATCCTCTCAGACTACTGAGGCTACCCCTGCAATTAAATGCAAAACATGTGGTAGCTCAGTCCACTCAACCACTGACCATGAATCAATTAATACTTTCATAAAGACCTACAAAACCAAACCCTCCATGAAATGGAGTCCTAGAAAGAACAGACCCAGTTTACTATTTGTGCAGAAGAATGCCAGGGATCCTATTTGGCATCTAGACAGTGGATGTTCAAGGAGCATGAATGGTGTTAAGGAGTGTCTACACAAATATGTGGAAGAACCAGGACCCAAAGTGATATTTGCAGATAATTCAACATGTCTCACTAAGGGTTATGGTTCAGTAAACTGCAATGGTATTGTGTTCACTAGGATAGCTTATGTAAATGGTCTTAAGTACAATCTGATAAGTGTCAGTCAACTATGTGATGCAAAATACATAGTTCAGTTTGATGATAAACAAGGAACCATCTTCAATGAAAATAAGGAAATTGTCCTTATTGCACCAAGAAGACAAGATGTTTATGTATTAGACATGTCCAGTCTAACTCAGGATGGAACTTGTCTCTTTGCTAAGGCCACTGATACTCTCAACTTGCTTTGGCATAAGAGACTCACCCACCTGAACTTTAAAAACATAAACAATCTTGTAAAACAAAACAAGGTCCTTGGCTTACCATCACTTGTGTTTTCAAAGGATAAACAATGCTCAGCTTGTGAAAAAGGTAAACATCACAGAGCATCCTTTAAAACCAAAACCAACTTTTCCATCAGGAACTGCCTACATCTTCTCCATATGGATCTATTTGGACCTATCAGTCCAAGGTTGTAATACCTGAAATTCTGATAACCTGTAAAATGACCAAATTACCCCTGAAACCATAAAACATAATTAAATCACTTATAAAAATTCTGAATTGATTCCAAACTTCCGAAAACGAACTATATATGAAGCAAATTAATTTCTGAGACAACCATTTAATATTTATACATGTCCAAAATGTTTGTTATACCTTAATACATATGTAAATACCGAAATTTACCTTTGTTTATTATTTATCTTTATAAATCAATTAAATCAAGATAATTACAATTTAAATTAGGAAATAATAACAAAAATTGAAAACCTTTGATTTGGTCATATCTTGGCCGAGTACTCAGCCCATCCCTCCCCCTAAATCATGGCCTTTTTCATTATTTTATTTACTCCCTATTTTGTTTAGCCAAAAAACCCTAAATCGATAACCAAAAATCACACACACTCCATCCGATTTTTTGGAAGAGGTCTAGCATTTTTCTGGTGTTCATCAAGGGCTAAGGAGGCTGGGAAAAATAAGTTTTGGGTTGTGGAATAGCTGGTTCGATCGTGGTATATTTCTTGGTCGGTTTTATTCATCCGAAAGGTAATTAATCCTTACAACAAATCCGCACGTTCTAAAATTGTTTTGGTATTTTTTTGATGTTAAATTGATCACATATGACTCATATAAATTAATAAAATCAAATCATGCAAGCTTATATGATCGAACGAATTTTAGAGAACAAAAACCCTAATAAAATACGAATCGGGTCATGCGAATTTTCTGGATCATGTATATAAATTTTATGGGTTCTAATATAATCATATCCCTCTGGAAAAATGATCTTTTGATTTATTGAAGCTTAGATCGATCGTAATTAATTTTGTGTTTCAATCGGTTTTGAGAAAAAATAGAGAAAGATATGAAAAACCCTAGAACCGATTAGGGTTAGGGTTCATGTGATGAAATCTAGACATTTAATGCAGTATCATGATTACATAATTATTGGGTTAATGATTGGGATCAATTAGGGTTAGGTTTTGTTAATAAATTGTTTACCGATTTGGAAATGGAATTAAAAGGGGCTGTTTTGTAATTTCTGGAACTTGTGGGATATTTTTGTAATGTTATATAGATCTGGGATAATGTATAAAAATTATAACATGAGGGTCCTATATGTAAATTTGGCGAGAAAAGGATTTATTTGATAATTATTGTGTCGATTTGAAATTAAATAAAAAGGAGGGACGAAAAGTGTAAATTCTGGAAACTTGAAGTTATTCTGTGTAAATAATGTTATTAAGAGTGTAATGTGTAAATCTGAGTAATTATGGGCTTGATATGTAATTATAAGTAAATTATGGTTTAAATTATAAGTTTTATAAAGTTAAGGGACTAAATCTGTAAACTCTGAAACTTGATGGGTCTGATTCGTACCACATATAATTCTGAGGGTATATTCTATAATTTTGGAAAATAAAATGCTTGATGTGTAAATATAAACATGATAGGGATTTAAATTATGAATTATGTAAATATAGGGTTTGTTTTGTAATTAATGAAACTAGAGGGGTATAATCTGTAAATTGTGAAACTAAAAGGATTAAGATGTCATTCTGAATAAAATAAGTATTTAAGTCAGTAACTTAAAGTATTTTCACTTTATGCCTTTGAATTAGATGAATTTACAATTAAAACCCTGAACTATGAAAATTTGTCATAATAAACCCTAAACTTTTGTAACCTGGTAAAAGATACCTTAATACCATAATAAGCCTTAATTAAGGACTTAACATAATCTGAGATATTAATATCTGGTTAAATATGGAAATCTGTTAATTCTGGAAACCTGCTAAAAATAGAAAGTTACTAAAAATGGAAAGATAAACTAAAAGTAATAATCTGAATTAGAATCTGTAGTAATTCCGTCTTCTAATTCTTTAGGTGTGAAGAAGGAGAAGTCCTGATTTCTGTTCTGTGTCTGTTTTGCTTATTCTGCTTTGCTAATAAGGTACAGATATTCTGCCCTTTTTCAGTAAGGGTTTTTCATCCCCTTTTCTTCCAGTTTTTCATTTTCTTTATTAGGATTTCCGATACCACTGCTATGTTCCCTTCTGTTGTGAATCTTTGTTGTGATCTGTTTGTCTTGAACCTTTTGTTTGAACCTCTGCTATGATTCTTTTATTCTGAACCTTTTTCCTGAACTCTGATTGTAAACTTGTTTGTGAACCTTTGATGTGTTTCTTCTGTTCTGAACCTTTCTTGAGCCTTTGTGTTTTGATCTCTTGTTCTGAACCCTGAATTTGTGAACATTGATTGAATCTGATCTGTGAACCTTGTTCTGAACCTTAACCTGATATATCTGTTGTAAACTTTGATTTGATTTTGGTATAAACCTTAACCTGTTAAATCCTTATCTGAACCTAATTGATTTTGAACCTTTATTAAACTACATATGAAACTGTTTAAGAAAAGCTATTTTAAAAAGAAGCGATACCTCTTGAAATGGAAGTTACTAAAAGTTTTGGAAGACCATTTTTATGAAAACTATTTTGTAAGATCATTTCAATGAAAACCATTATTAAAGGATTGATTTAAATGAACTTGTGACAGGAACTTCTGAAATGGATTATTGCTATAAACTTGTAATTATTAACCTTTGATATACTCTTTTGGACTATTGGAAATAAACCTTTTAATCTGAACTTAAGCTTTGATATTAAACTTAATCTGATAAACTCTGATTCGAACCTTATTATCTTATTCTGAATTGTTGACATGACCCTTCTGCCATGAACCCTTAGATATGACTCTGTTTATTATATGACATCTGACCTTGACCACAGTCTGATATCCGAGCCAATCACTAGGCATGAGGGTTTCATGTCCATGTCATTGATGCACCTTTGACATGACTCTAGGGCAGGAGAGTGATGACCTGTTCTGTCCCTGTTATATTTGTAAGAGAAGAATCTGGCCTCCTGGGGCGTATGGATGCATCCTAGATCTGATCTGATTTCTGTTATCTATTACTGTTTACTGTTATATATATATCTCTGGTGACTGATGGTGTGTGCGATACACGTCTTTCACATATATCTGGGAGCTGATCACTCCGATTTGATACATGAGGTCACCCCTCATATTATCTGGTTACTTGAGAGGTATCCCCTCTAGATTACTTATGTGACTACACTGTTATGATATTATCTGTTATCTGGGCTCGTGATGGATTTCTGTTCCCTTTATTCTTAAACCTTATTTATTTCTTATTCTTATTTCGTTTCACTTATTCCATTTCTTATTCCTATTCTTTCATTTGATTTTGTTTCTGTATAATCTGTATTTTCTGATTTCCTTTGTACTGTTATCTGTTATCGTTTCTGTTATCTATATATCTGTTCACTGAGCTTTTGAAGCTCAGCCGCATTTCTTTTCCTGCGACAGGTTTTAGTAGGAAGCTGGGAATGAGTGAGAGTGTACCTCTGGACTTAGAAGGCTTGGTAGCTATTCTGGATTAGAATTGGATAGAAGATATTATGTTTTAGAATTAGTTTTGAAAGCTTTCATTGTAACCTTGTAGATTCAGTATTTCATTTGTAATCCTTTGAGATTTTTGTATTACTGTAGATGTATGCTCTGTTTTGATCTGATATGAATCCATTATTGTGATATCTTTACCCTTGTCGGGTTGGGGTGTTACAATTTATGGTATCAGAGATCACAGGCTGCGACTCGTAATACATTTACCCTTGACCTGTGAAGTCTGGATCACTATGTTTCCACTGTAGGCGCTCGTAGGACAACCTTTGAGAATTTGCTTTAGGATTTCCCTATAGGAACTTAAATTCTGACCAGTGAGGAATGGGTAGACTATAAGTCATTTGCTTAAGTATCTTGCTTCCGCACCACTCTGATTCGTGCCTTGCTTTTGGTTAAAGACTATTGAAATCACATTTGGAAATTTAGAGCTTATGCCTTGCACCACCTAAGAATTGAAACCTAAATAAAATCTGAAGCATTGGAAATTGCGTAGTAATTATCTGACATTATTTGATCCTTGCCTTCCGATTTCCACTCCGACCTCTGAACCTTCTGTTTATCATTCTGATGCCTCTTTGGGCAATCTGAGAATCCCCATGACGATGATACACTTGATACATTCTGTTAGTTGTTTCTCGTTTCTAATAATCATCTATGAATCTTCTGACACTATTTGATTTCGACTTAACCATCTCTGTTCCCATGAGAAGCCTTGTGGTGTTTTAACCACGAGTACACAGATGTTTTCCCTCTCATTCTGAACGGTAAAATCTGCTTTGTTGATCCGTCTTTCCTTGGTAGTAACCTTGATTTTATTCTTATAAGGATAAATTGAATGATCATTTAAAATATTGACGACTATCCTCCTATGTCTCACCTTTGGCGTTTGAAACAATTTTGGAACCCCTAACATGATTACCGATTGTTAAACTTTTGCTGCCACTACCTGATTTTGACCTTCATTTCTGATCTGTTGGATAAACAGTCTGATATCTTTCCGACCATCCCGAAGACCATTTAACCTTAATGTGTTTGACCCATTCTATAAATTCATGACCCATGCTGGATATAAATGTATCCTCTGATACTATTCTGTCTTGAATGATGAATCTTATTTGCTCCCTTGAATGATGAATCTTATTTGCTAATCAGTTTTTCTTTGGAAGGATTTGATGCAAATACTATTTCTGTATGGAATTGTTACTCGACCATGATGATGCTGATAACCGATGTTCCATATGCCTCACTTTGACAGTATACGATGTCCGTATTACCGATGATTCACACCCTACCTGCCGCTTGTGATATATAGCTAAATGAAACCCCAACACCTTGAACTGTTCGCGTACCTATCCCCACACTATACTGAACCATGTACTTGACGCTGACATATGAACTATCCGTCTGGTTAAGTGACCATATACGTTCTGCGGATCTGTTTACTATTGATATACTTGATTTTGGAGATCTTTTGATTATTGATTGGCTGGCTCTTCGTAAAAGCTATCATAGGCTACCGCATCTGAAATATAACAATTTGCTCCACCCTATTTTGTTATAATAACCTTGAACCGCTTAAATCTGTTAAGCTTAACACTGCTATGGAAATATGTACCCTGATCTCATTTGATTGTTAAGTTCTCCTGACACCCTATTAGTATCCACCCCTAGAGAGTGCTGGCATTGAAAGTTTTGTTGTACAAATTTTCTGGCATTTTCTGATGAAACTCTTGGGTTTTCCTCCCGTTTGAGAAGTAGAATTGATTCTGAACCGATCTCGGTTGACGAGCCATGATGCTATAGAAGTTGAGAGATTGAAGAAACTGATGAGATATGATTTTGTTTCACCTCAGTGTCCCCTTTAAATACCCTATTAATTTATAAAGAAGAAAGAGAAAATTTTGCGTCTGCATATCAACTATCGTAAACCTAACCGTAATCTCAACCGTAATCACTTTTCATTTCCGAGTATAAATGATTAAATTATTCTATCCTTGTGAACTCTGTATCAGACAACCTCATTTAATGTTTGAAGGACTGAAGAAGCAACCACAAGAACTCCTAAGAAGGGAGATGACTAACTGAGAGCAACTTCCGTAAAGTATTTCAGTTTTATTCTTAAAGATTGGTGATGTGATTTAGATATGAAGTTTCCCTGAAACGATTCATGAAAGCTGTTTTCATACTCATTGTGACCATCATGAGTTTTAAATGATGCCAATTGTATTGGCTAATGAGAATCATGTTTTCGCGAGTAGTTGGACAATTGTCATAGTATGACAACATGTTCGTGCTCTGAGACGAACGAGGAACATGAAGACCATCTTCGTATTAAATGGAATGACCTTTGTTCTGGAAGAGTAGATGTGATTGGCGTTCAGAGATTGTAGCAGACACCACTACCAAGCATCCGATGACGACAGCAATCTGAGTTGGCGAATTCCGAACTGTGCTAGCAGACTTGTCCAAGACTCGCAGTCTTGCTTCTCTATTCATTTTAGTTGTACTAAGATGAATTGGGAGCAGAAGCAGACTTGAGAATGGAAATTGAGATCATGATTTTGAATGGAAGAAAATTCTGAAGCGAACGTTTGGTTTGGAAGAATGAATTCTGTGATGGATGAAGCTAGGGATGACGTAATTCATTTCCTCTTGACCTATTTAAATTTCTGTTACCTGATGATAAAACTCTTTGAATGATTTAGGTTCTCTGTAGTAATTCCGCTCTGTGTTCATTCTGCGTATGTCGGACGATGATTTTGTTATGTGAAATTTGACGAATGATGGATGATCTGATGTACCAAATTCTGATAGACATTCTGGGACTTCCGTTAACTCTTTCGAGTGATTCGTTCCCCTCTTAGTTAGGGTATTTGATTTTGATGACCTCTGAGACCGTAGGAAGACTAGGTGGATTAAGATAAGTTTGTTCTGTTCACGACTTGAGATAAAGTATGACCATCATGAGGGCATATTTATATGATGCTAGTATTATGACGTCTGGCCAACGTGATAATACTTACATCATATAACGTGCACTTGTTGTGGGCATAGGATATTTCGAGAAGTGCCTTAGAACTTTAGAAATTCTGATAACTGTTGGGATTATCTGCATTAGTGAGACTGTAAGTTCATTCTAACTGTACGCGAAATCTGCTTTCACCGTTCTGTGAATTGATACGTCTGGATTCTAGTCATGCATTCTGCTGACCTCTGAACTTCTGATAATAATCTTAGGTTCTGTTATAGAACTTCTTCCAATTGATGTGATCGATAACCTATTCTTGTATATCCTAATCTGATTTGTCAAATCAAATCCTGGGGACGGCATATCCGTCAAAGTCCTATGTAATTCTTACGTCTCTTCTGAGAGAATCCGATTATCATCTATTAGGTCTGGTATGTCTTCTGTTTAGTTTCCGTTGTCTGTCCTTTCTGCTTCCTGCAAATTTCGAGGATGAAATTTTTTTTGTTAGTGGGGAAGAAGTTGTAATACATGAAATTCTGATAACCTGTAAAATGACCAAATTACCCCTGAAACCATAAAACATAATTAAATCACTTATAAAAATTCTGAATTGATTCCAAACTTCCGAAAACGAACTATATATGAAGCAAATTAATTTCTGAGACAACCATTTAATATTTATACATGTCCAAAAATGTTTGTATACCTTAATACATATGTAAATACCGAAATTTACCTTTGTTTATTATATATCTTTATAAATCAATTAAATCAAGATAATTACAATTTAAATTAGGAAATAATAACAAAAATTGAAAACCTTTGATTTAGTCATATCTTGGCCGAGTACTCAGCCCATCCCTCCCCCTAAATCACGGCCTTTTTCATTATTTTATTTACTCCCTATTTTGTTTAGCCAAAAAACCCTAAATCGATAACCAAAAATCACACACACTCCATCCGATTTTCTGGAAGAGGTCTAGCATTTTTATGGTGTTCATCAAGGGCTAAGGAGGCTGGGAAAAATAAGTTTTGGGTTGTGGAATAGCTGGTTCGATCGTGGTATATTTCTTGGTCGGTTTTATTCATCCGAAAGGTAATTAATCCTTACAACAAATCCGCACGTTCTAAAATTGTTTTGGTATTTTTATGATGTTAAATTGATCACATATGACTCATATAAATTAATAAAATCGAATCATGCAAGCTTATATGATCGAACGAATTTTAGAGAACAAAAACCCTAATAAAATACGAATCGGGTCATGCGAATTTTCTGGATCATGTATATAAATTTTATGGGTTCTAATATAATCATATCCCTCTGGAAAAATGATCTTTTGATTTATTGAAGCTTAGATCGATCGTAATTAATTTTGTGTTTCAATCGGTTTTGAGAAAAAATAGAGAAAGATATGAAAAACCCTAGAACTGATTAGGGTTAGGGTTCATGTGATGAAATTTGGACATTTAATGCAGTACTATGATTACATAATTATTGGTTTAATGATTGGGATCAATTAGGGTTAGGTTTTGTTAATAAATTGTTTACCGATTTGGAAATGGAATTAAAAGGGGCTGTTTTGTAATTTCTGGAAGTTGTGGGATATTTTTGTAATGTTATATAGATCTGGGATAATGTATAAAAATTATAACATGAGGGTCCTATATGTAAATTTGGCGAGAAAAGGATTTATTTGATAATTATTGTGTCGATTTGAAATTAAATAAAAAGGAGGGACGAAAAGTGTAAATTCTGGAAACTTGAAGTTATTCTGTGTAAATAATGTTATTAAGGGTGTAATGTGTAAATTTGAGTAATTATGGGCTTGATATGTAATTATAAGTAAATTATGGTTTAAATTATAAGTTTTATAAAGTTAAGGGACTAAATCTATAAACTCTGAAACTTGATGGGTCTGATTCGTACCACATATAATTCTGAGGGTATATTCTGTAATTTTGGAAAATAAAATGCTTGATGTGTAAATATAAACATGATAGGGATTTAAATTATGAATTATGTAAATATAGGGTTTGTTTTGTAATTAATGAAACTAGAGGGGTATAATCTGTAAATTGTGAAACTAAAAGGATTAAGATGTCATTCTGAATAAAATAAGTATTTAAGTCAGTAACTTAAAGTATTTTCACTTTATGCCTTTGAATTAGATGAATTTACAATTAAAACCCTGAACTATGAAAATTTGTCATAATAAACCCTAAACTTTTGTAACCTGGTAAAAGATACCTTAATACCATAATAAGCCTTAATTAAGGACTTAACATAATCTGAGATATTAATATCTGGTTAAATATGGAAATCTGTTAATTCTGGAAACCTGCTAAAAATAGAAAGTTACTAAAAATGGAAAGATAAACTAAAAGTAATAATCTGAATTAGAATCCGTAGTAATTCCGTCTTCTAATTCTTTAGGTGTGAAGAAGGAGAAGTCCTGATTTCTGTTCTGTGTCTGTTTTGCTTATTCTGCTTTGCTAATAAGGTACAGATATTCTGCCCTTTTTCAGTAAGGGTTTTTCATCCCCTTTTCTTCCAGTTTTTCATTTTCTTTATTAGGATTTCCGATACCACTGCTATGTTCCCTTCTGTTGTGAATCTTTGTTGTGATCTGTTTGTCTTGAACCTTTTGTTTGAACCTCTGCTATGATTCTTTTATTCTGAACCTTTTTCCTGAACTCTGATTGTAAACTTGTTTGTGAACCTTTGATGTGTTTCTTCTGTTCTGAACCTTTCTTGAGCCTTTGTGTTTGATCTCTTGTTCTGAACCCTGAATTTGTGAATATTGATTGAATCTGATCTGTGAACCTTGTTCTGAACCTTAACCTGATATATCTGTTGTAAACTTTGATTTGATTTTGGTATAAACCTTAACCTGTTAAATCCTTATATGAACTTAATTGATTTTGAACCTTTATTAAACTACATATGAAACTGTTTAAGAAAAGCTATTTTAAAAAGAAGCGATACCACTTGAAATGGAAGTTACTAAAAGTTTTGGAAGACCATTTTTATGAAAACTATTTTGTAAGATCATTTCAATGAAAACCATTATTAAAGGATTGATTTAAATGAACTTGTGACAGGAACTTCTGAAATGGATTATTGCTATAAACTTGTAATTATTAACCTTTGATATACTCTTTTGGACTATTGGAAATAAACCTTTTAATCTGAACTTAAGCTTTGATATTAAACTTAATCTGATAAACTCTGATTCGAACCTTATTATCTTATTCTGAATTGTTGACATGACCCTTCTGCCATGAACCCTTAGATATGACTCTGTTTATTATATGACATCTGACCTTGACCACAGTCTGATATCCGAGCCAATCACTAGGCATGAGGGTTTCATGTCCATGTCATTGATGCACCTTTGACATGACTCTAGGGCAGGAGAGTGATGACCTGTTCCATCCCTGTTATATTTGTAGGAGAAGAATCTGGCCTCCTGGGGCGTATGGATGCATCCTAGATCTGATCTGATTTCTGTTATCTGTTACTGTTTACTGTTATATATATCTCTGGTGACTGATGGTGTGTGCGATACACGTCTTTCACATATATCTGGGAGCTGATCACTCCGATTTGATACATGAGGTCACCCCTCATATTATCTGGTTACTTGAGAGGTATCCCCTCTAGATTACTTATGTGACTACACTGTTATGATATTATCTGTTATCTGGGCTCGTGATGGATTTCTGTTCCCTTTATTCTTAAACCTTATTTATTTCTTATTCTTATTTCGTTTCACTTATTCCATTTCTTATTCCTATTCTTTCATTTGATTTTGTTTCTGTATAATCTGTATTTCTGATTTCCTTTGTACTGTTATCTGTTATCGTTTCTGTTATCTATATATCTGTTCACTGAGCTTTTGAAGCTCAGCCGCATTTCTTATCCTGCTGCAGGTTTTAGTAGGAAGCTGGGAATGAGTGAGAGTGTACCTCTGGACTTAGAAGGCTTGGTAGCTATTCTGGATTAGAATTGGATAGAAGATATTATGTTTTAGAATTAGTTTTGAAAGCTTTCATTGTAACCTTGTAGATTCAGTATTTCATATGTAATCCTTTGAGATTTTTGTATTACTGTAGATGTATGCTCTGTTTTGATCTGATATGAATCCATTATTGTGATATCTTTACCCTTGTCGGGTTGGGGTGTTACAAAGGTCGACTAACCATGAGAAGTATACTCTGGTCATAGTGGATGAATACTCTAGATACACTTGGGTATTCTTCCTGATAAAAAAGAGTCAGGCAGCTGAAACAATCATGTCCTTTGTCAGGAACATTGAAAATCAAAATGACATTAAGGTCAAACAGATTAGACCTGACAATGGGACTGAGTTCAAAAATTATGAACTTGAATGTTTCTGTGATGAGAAAGGTATTTCCCAAAACTTTTCCTCTCCATACACACCTGAACAAAATGGTGTTGCTGAAAGGAAAAATAGAACACTCATTGAAGCTGCTAGGACAATGCTATGTGGATCAGTCCTTTCCAACCATTTTTGGACTGATGCAGTCAAAACTGCCTGTTATACACAAAACAGATCCATAATTGTCAAGAGACATGGGAAAACCCCATATGAGTTATTCAAATGAAGAATCCCTGACATCAGCTACTTTCATGTCTTTGGGTGTCCTGTGTTTATTCATAATCACAAGGATCACCTAGGGAAATTTGATGCAAAAGCTGATGATGGATACTTCCTGGGATACTCACTTGTCTCAAAAGCCTTCAGAGTGTTCAACACAAGGAGACAGCAGACTGAGGAAACATTTCATGTTACCTTTGATGAGACCACTGATGCAATCAGGTTCTCAACTGCCTCAGTAGAAGAGATAGGAATTGATAATTCTTCAAGATATCCTCCTGATGAATATCTTTCTGAAAACAATCCTTCTACTCAGTATCAAGATGATGCTAATCTCTCCTATTACATAATCCCTCACAACCTACCTAACCCAACCATCACTGAGTTTGTTGAGGCACATGCACACACTGATGATATCAATCAGTCTGTTCAAAATACTCAAGAACCAAACAATCTCAGTGAGCTGGTAGACACTCAAGATCCAATCAATGATCATGTGTCTACTCCAGAACCAACCCCTCTACCCAATCAGGCCTCCACAAGTTCTAATCAGTATCCAGGACCTCAAGAAAGTTGGACTAGGTCTCAGGACATTGAACTTGTCAATATTATTGGAGAGCCTACTGAAGGCATGCTCACCAGGAGCATGGCTGCTAGTCTAAGAGCAGCCTCATCCAATGAATGCCTATTTGTGGACTTCATTTCCACAATTGAACCCAAAAGTGTTAAAGAAGCACTTACACATCCAAGTTGGGTTCAGGCCATGCATGATGAACTGGAACAATTTGACAGAAACAAGGTAATGACCTTGGTCAAATGTCCTGAGAATGTCTCAGTCATTGGCATGAAATGGGTATTCAAAAACAAAACTGATGAAAATGGCATAGTCATTAACAACAAAGCCAGACTTGTAGCCAAAGGCTATAATCAACAAGAAGGCATTGACTATGAGGAAACATTTGCACCAGTAGCAAGGATGGAAGCCATCAGGATCTTCCTTGCTTTTGCTACATACATGAACTTCAAGGTGTACCAAATGGATGTTAAAAGTGCATTCTTAAATGGTTCACTGAAAGAAGAAGTTTATGTTCAGCAACCTCCTGGATTTGAAAGCCGTGAATCTCCTGATCATGTCTGTAAACTTAACAAAGCACTTTATGGACTGAAGCAAGCTCCCAGGGCATGGTATGAGACTCTCTCAGCCTTCTTAATCCAAAACAAATTTGTCAGAGGCAAGATAGACAACACATTGTTTATCTATAAGACAAATAATGATGTCATACTAGTACAAGTGTATGTTGATGACATCATCTTTGGCTCAACAAGTTTCAAACTTTGCAAACAATTTGAAAAACTAATGGCAAAGAAGTTTGAAATGAGCATGATGGGAGAACTGACATAATTCCTTGGTCTACAGATCAAGTAGACTGATAGAGGAACCACTATCAGTCAAGAGAAGTATGTAAAGAATCTACTGAAGAAGTACGATCTCAGTGACTGTGCCTCAGTCAAAACTCCCATGGTCCCCCCAAACAACCTTGGTCCTGATCTAACTGGTAAACCAGTTAATCAAACTCTCTTTAGAGGAATGATAGGATCACTGATGTATCTACTTGCATCAAGGCCTGATATCCAATTCTCAGTATGTCTATGTGGCAGATATCAATCTGACCCAAGAGAATCTCATATCACTGCTGTGAAAAGGATATTCAGGTACCTGAAAGGCACTCCTAACCTTGGATTATACTATCCAAAGTGCTCAGGACTTGATCTCAAAGGATACTCAGACTCTGACTATGCTGGATGCAACATGGACAGAAAAAGCACCTCAGGCTCTTGCCAAATACTTGGTGGGAAATTAGTCTGTTGGAGTGCTAAGAAGCAACAATCAGTTGCCTTGTCCTCAGCTGAGGCTGAATATGTTGCAACAGCTAGTTGTTGTGCAAATATACTCTGGATGAAAAGTCAACTCAGTGACTATGGAATTCAGTATAAGATGGTACCCATCTTTTGTGATAACACAAGTGCAATTGCAATCTCAAACAACCCTGTTCTTCATCAGAGAACAAAACACATTGATATCAAATATCATTTCATCAGGGACCATGTCATGAATGGTTTCATTGAATTACACTTCATCCCTACTGAATATCAGTTAGCTGATATCTTCACCAAACCTTTGGATGAACCAACTTTCACAAGGTTGAAAGATGAATTAGGAATGTTGGATATAGAGAATCAGTCCACTGATTGAATCCTTCCAACTGAAGTGTAAATTCTTAAAACCTCAGGTCCCTGACTCAATGTGTACATTAGTGAAAACATCTCACTGAATCCTCAACCTCAGGAACTAAACCCAAGTTCCTAAAATCTTGAGGGTTCAGGAACTAAACCCAAGTTCCTGAATCCTTGTTGCTCAGGAATCATTCCATATTCCTGAATCATCAGTGACTAATCCCAAGTCCCTGAAAAACCAATCACTGAATGAAGTATCATTCAGGGCCCTGAAAAGGACATTAAATACTGACTTAAATGCTCTAAGTATCTTGTTAGTAAATGTCCGAGGTTGGTAACTGAACTCGTATTTAATTCAAGAATATTTGTTCTTTTTGCCTTTCTGGCTTCCACCTCTGGGCCACCACATTCCCACTTGGCATTAAATGCCTCTCCAATCACATTACAAATATGTGATGACTCATCTCTGCAAATTACACTTTTGCAGAACTGCTCAACTGTTCACTTCGACTGTTGCGCCAAACCAGGAAAGTGGAGTGTTGGCATTAAATGCGGATCCCAAAACATATTATTCAAAACAATTTCCAATAATTCTTTTTGAATAAATTATGATCGCTCAAATGTCTAAAACACCCCCATCTCCACTTCCCTATAAATAACCCATCCAAAAGAAACACATACACATGTTTTTATAGAACTTAAGCAAAACTCTGCCATTTTAATTCTCAAAAAAAAAAAAAACAAATTGTGTGTGTATTCTTAAGCTGTAGAAACCTTAGTCAAACCCAGACTTACCCACAAATGGCTTCTTCTAGAGCTATAGCATACGCCCCCAATGTGGAATTCCTCACTGGGGACGTTGACCTAACAAAGAACAATGTGGTAGGAAATTTCTCTTATCCACAAAGCTATCTAGCCTACAAGAACGTTATGAAATTTCTTCGTAATTGTTTTCTTGCAAAGGCTTTCACCCACACCCCCTCAGTCATCTACCATGACTATTTGAGGGAATTCTAGTGCACGGCTATGGCTACCAGCCCCAAAGACACCAAAGAGTCAATCATCACCTTCACGGTGATGAATGGGAGCAGAACCCTCTCCTTTGACTACTCAAACTTCATCAAAGCCACAGGCCTTGACTTTGCTGAAGCATTTTCACCCAACCCTACTGATCAGGACATAAAGAATGAACTGATCTTTCTAGCACCCCATGACCCCAGACGTCCTACAACGTCTGCGGGAGGCTTATTGGAGAAGGCTCCAGTAGTCAAAACATGGTTCCATCCTATTTGGAGGATACTGATGACATTTGTCATTCAGGTCCTGGGTGGAAATAAATCCTCTACGGAACAGTTGAACTCATCACAACAATTGATGTTGTTCAGTCTCCTTGAGGGTATGAAAATTGACATCGGAGGAATAATCTTCCGAGACCTTGTTGCTAAGCTCTCAGGAAAACATAGGCAAAGGCATATGTCCTATCCTAGATTTGTTTCCTGTGTGCTTCAGGACCTACTTGGTTCTGACTATGTGAGGCCTGATGTAGAAGGTACGAAGCCTGACGTCCTGCACAAGTCAAACTTCACTAGTAGCATCAGTGAGGTTACAAATATTGCCCTGACTGAATACATGCAATCAGTCATTCAGGGTAATGACGCTATCTCACCAGTTCCTTCACCGACCAAAAAGGTGAAGAAGACAAAGAAGGGTCAGTCCAGCTAGGTGGTTAGACCCAAACCACTCGCCACTGAGACTGATCCTCAAAACCAACTCAACCTTAAAAAGAGGTTGAAAAAGGCCGAGACCTCTGAGACACCCATTTCTGAGACCCTCTTGACCTTAAAACAAAGGCCAACGGAGGTCACTGAGCAATCATCCTCAGTGACCTCAGGCACACCCCTTCCACATGGTTCAACTGACATAAACAAGTCAGAGGGATCAGGAAGCATTCCCCCCTCACATCCCGATGAATGAACTGTCAAAAAACAATCAGTTCCCAAGGGAGGAAAGGGTTCTAAATCCTCGGTAAGGCAGCACTACCTTACTGAGAAGGGGACCCACAAACATTCACATCCCGCTAACGTTTTTGAGCAATCACCCTCAGGATCTCAGGGAGAAAAGGACCCTAAATCCCCTGAAGGACAACACAATCCTGATGGGAAGGGGGTCCACCAACTTTCACAATCAGTACCTAGTGATACCACTGGAAAACACCCATCAGTGGTTGAAGGTGCTAAGGGGGACAAAGACTCAGAGGGAAAGAAACAACCCGCTGATACGGAACCCATAAACCCCTCAGGCGGTCCAATCCTCTCAGGACCAGCCCCCAAAAGCCAGGTTGGTGTTACCCCAGTTATTATGGCTAGTCAGGCTGAGCAAACCCACTCAGTTATTATGACAACGGGGTCAGGACCTGACCAAACCAAAGGCGAGTCTTTTTATAAAGAGGAGCCGGTTGAATTTTTGGGTATTGAGTCCATGGGGGACTTTCAGGCTTTTATTGAGTCTGATGAAGAGCTCAGGGAAGAGAGTGAAGAGGAAGTTTTTGAGGCAGGTGAGGATATGGAAACTGATGTACAACCCGAACAACCTGAACAATCACATCAGTCATCTCCAAGCCAAAGCGAAGAGTCAGGTTCTCAATCTTCTGATTCTTCTGATACTGGGGACATCCTCCAAAAGTATGATGACTCTCTTCCCCTCACTGAAAGAAAATTGGTCAAATTCCTACTCAAGACCAATAGAGCTCTTTACAATGGTCTCACTGAAGAGATGTTCGATCATCACACTGAAGCTGCTGTTCACTATGCCAACCTGAAGGCAGATGTTGAAAGTTTTCATGATGATGTGATCGAAATACATTCTGACACCAATCACTCCCTGACAGCTATTGATCTTCATTTCAAGAAGTTCGATCTTACCCTTGAAGGCATCACCAAGAGCCTTGGAACTATTCAAACAGCTGTCAAGGATGACCCGGAACTCAACAAGAAGGTCCTTCAGGCTGCTGAGACTTACCAGAAGCAATCAGCTGAATTCAGTGATCTTCTCAGCTTACTGAAGGATTCTAAGATTCAGGGTGTTACCTCTTCATTGGACTCAATCAGGACTTCCTTGGGTCTTCAGGAAAAACATCTGGGTACTTGGGCACAATCTTCAACATCTTTGGCATGGTCTCTTGGGTCAAGGATGTCAGGCATCGAAGCTTCTCAGGCATCTCTGGCGGATCAGATCTCAACTCTTCAGAAAGACACCTCGGACATCAAATCAATGATGACTGAGATCTATCAGGCTTTCAAGGGTCCTGCTGCTCCAGTGACTCCAACTCTTGCTATCACCATGGCTTAAGCAACAGTTGAGGGGGAGAAAGACACTGGAGTCCCTGAAGTTTCAACAAGCCAACAACCTCCTTCTCCTCCTTCTCACACTGAGGGGGAGATTCCTGAAGCTTCTACCACCCATCAAGATAAAGGCAAAGGCATCCTCACTGAACCTGAGCCTCAACCTGCACCAATCACGGTTGCAAAGGATCCTGAATCACCAGCCAGGATCCCATATGACATTGATGGAGTTCTTCACCACTTCTCAGCTGATGAACTCAGTGCTTACCTAGAGGAAGAGGAAGCAAAGAAGAAGTTAAAGGAGGAAGAAAAGGTGAGCAAGCCTGCTATTATTAAGGTTGTTCATGAAGAGGCTGAGAAGATTGGTCTTGAGGCTAAGGATCTCTCAGGAAGAGAGGGTGGTATGACCTTTGTAAAAGCTCAGACTGAGGAGATGATCAATCTCAGGAAGAAAAGGGAGGAAAGGAATAAAAGGGCTGAAGAGATCAGGCAGAACAGGATTAAGAAATATCAGTGGTATATGACTAGCAGGTTGAAGCCAGAACCAATCACTGATGTTCATATTCATCGAAACACCAATCCTGCCACTGTTACTGTCTACAGAGGTGCTGACATGAGAAACTTTGATGTTCATAAACCCTTCAGATTCGCTGACTTCGGGATCACAGAATTGGATGAATTGGGTCCATTAATAGCAAAGAAGTCAAATGTTGTGGTCCCCTATCTGCTGAAGTCCTTGAGTCTGAGGTATGAAAGATTGACAGCTGCACCTCAGGAACTTGGCACTCCATCTCTTCTTTCTGATTCAGCACAACCAGCTCCCTCTCAGTCTTCTTCAAGGAAAAGAAAGAAGATAGAAGCTGAGCCTGAGATCAAGATTCCTTGTCTTGACTGCAATAGGGCTCTCCCTGAAGGTGTTCCTTTCAGGAACAATATGGTCATTGAACAACCTGAAAGAGGTTTGTTCTTCATTGATGAGTTCGGAGACAAAGCCTTCCAAAGGTGGAGTGACATCGATTTGTCAGGGATCAAAGCTATGCTTGGCTTTCTAATGATGGCCTCTCCACTCAAGAGTCCTGAAAATGTGAAGTTTTGTCAAGATCTAAAAAGAAAAATCAATGAGCATCCTGACCAACAAGAGCTGCAGTCAAAGAAGCCCAAGCTTGAAGCCCTTGGTATTAAGTTGAACTGAAAGATCTTCCTAAATACCCCCACTATCCCTTTTTGTACTTAGCTTGTTAGGACTTGTAAATGATATCAATAAAATGATGTTTGTATTATTTCAATGTCCTTATTTACATTCTAGTACATTCAGTATGAGTAGAAGTCATTAGCTCACTCATAACTGATCAAAACACTTAGGAATAATTTATATCCAAATAGGGGGAGATTGTTGGGTCATGAAAAACCCAAGAATACTTAAAACATGATTTGGACACAAATTGACTAAGTGTTAACTTAAACCGAGAACAATTCAAGTCACTGAGAGAACAACCTCTCAGTGAGTCATCTTCAGGATGCTTAAGGCGAATTCAAATAGAAGGATTCACTACGCAGGAAGGCGGTACTCCCTGAAGTAGCACTTAAGCCAAAGAAGAAGATGATGGTTCAGTGAGTGTTGAACAAGAACTCACTGAACCCCAGTCTCCTCAACAACAATGAAGTAATTATGAATGATAACTGAGAAGCGTGTCCTGAAGAACTAAGTGCCTGAGATGAAAGGCAGAAATATCTAGGAAGGATTTAAGATAAGATCAAATCTCATCTTGTCAGGAAGAAATCCTTCCTAAGACGGCTTAAAGTCTTGGAGTGTCAGACCAACCACTTCTAAAGACTTAATAAGCCATTTCTATTGGTTCTTGGAAATGACAATTACTGTTGTAATTGTCAGACACGCTTGCTCAACAACTTGCCCAACAACTTGTAATATTTTAATTACTTTTACTCAGATTACTTGTGTATAAATAGATTGAGAAGGAGAGAAGTTGAGTGTGTTTTGTACAATTAAAGCTTAGACTTTTTCAAAACAACTTCTCTCCTACAAAGAGTAACGTATCCCTGAGATTGCTCAGTGAGGTCGCATTGTTACCACTCAAGCAAAACTTGAGTTTAGATAGGAGACAACACCATACCTTGTCTATTCAATCCTAAGTGTTTGTTCCACAAAACACTTGGGTATAGATTCTTTGATTCATTTCTAATAAGAATTTAAACGTTAAAAATTACCTTGAGTTTTTATATTCACGTTTTATAACTGTTAGAATTTATCATAAACATTGTATTAGTCATAAACACAAATAGATTAACTTTTTAGTTAACTCTTAACGTGTAAAGGGACCAACAATATGTCAGTTCCAGTTTTTGTAGAGATATGGTGAACTCCACATGTATCATATAATCTCCATTGCAATCCTAGATTACTGGCTTGAAACTTCCATAATTTATCACCTTCATCTGGTTCAAAAATTCTTTTCAATTCTACCCAAAGCATTCATTATTTATCATATGTTGGTTCTGCTGATGTGAACTTTTCTTTAACTAAATCCCATAGCTTCACTAAATAATCTCTGTCAAATCCCTTGAGTATATCATCAAAGTGTTTGTATACTTCAACATGATTACCAACCCTGATGATCTTCCAACTCTTTACCAGCTCATCTTCTTGAATCTCCCAATCTATGATAGGATATTTGGTCTGTATGGCTTATACATTCGTTCCTTCTTCAGGGACTATGATCATCATCTTTTGTAGATCTTCTTCAGTCAACTCTTCTTCTTGTTCTTCAACAGTGGGTAATTCTTCACTAATCTTTTGTTTCTTAGAAGACTCTGACTCCAATGATATTCCTGCTCTCTTAACCCTTCTACTTTCTTCTTCTGTGTCCATAGGAATAAAATCTTGGACTTTCTTGTAAGCTTTGAAGTATAAACCTTCAATTTCTTCATATGACCTTCCTGCAAGTTGACTAGCAGTGTAATGATCTAGGTTCTTCAAGTAAGTAGTCATATGTTTCATCTTTTCTATTTGAGTTGGAGGTTCATTCTTTCTAGCAGCAGCCCTCTTTGCACTCTAGCTTTTTCTAATCACTTCTAGCAGATCATTAAGAGCATTCTCTCTTTCTTCTTCATTGATAGTTGTCCTGTCTTGTTCATAAATTTTCTAAGCTAAAAGCTCATCTGTTTTTTCTTGTGCCAATCTCTCTGCTTCAGCAGTTTCTCTTGCAAGTCTTTGTTCATCCAGAAATCTTGCAATCTCAAATTGTGTTTGTTCTTCTTCCTGTGCTTTCTGAGATATCTCTTCATCAAAACTCATCTGAAGTTGTACACTCTTCTCCACCTTTTTAGGTTGCTCAGACTCTTGCATAATCCCTTTTCCTTTGTCAACAATACTGGCAGTACTAACTGATGCACCAGTAGTACTAACCTCTTTAGCAGCATCAAGATCTATTTCACCCATACCAGCATCATCAAACCTCCCATTAGTCTCTGCATCTTCTTCAACCAAAGTGATGTTTTGATCTTCATCAAATTCAGCAATTTTCCTCCCCTGTTTGGAAGGATCCTCCAAATCATCATCAGTGTCATCATCAGTAGACTCCACAATATTGGCCTTCCTTTTAGCTTTACTGGACTTGGTCTTTTGCTCTAACTTCTTTACATTCTGAATGAGCTTTGTATAAGCAACACCATAGAGCTGCTTTGTTTCCTTCAATTCTTTCTCCAAGCCAGTGACTCTTGTTAGAATTTAAATACCATAACTATTATATAAATAAATACTACATCATTAAAGCACATAGCGGAAGCATAAGAATCATATTTAACACGTAAAGAATTAACCAAAAATTAAAGGCACGTACCTTTGATCCTAGCAAGAACAAGGATCAATACTTCAAATCTTCTTCTTTAATTAATCAAGTGGATTAGCGAGATACCCCTTGATAGGATCTAAACACATGCCTTGTGTTAGAGATACTTTAATGTAATACTAACTAGCACGCGAAATTTACTAGTTAATACTTAGAAGATATTGTATGTAAGATGTATGAATGGAATAGTAATGTATGTGAACAATGAAGACTATGATTATCACCAAAAGATTCAATATTATTGATTATAAGACGAGTGATCTTAACTTATCACTAGGGTTTACAAAACCTTGAATCTATTTGTCTGTTCATGTGTAAAAACCTAACCTAGGATCTCCTTTTATAGCACAAGGACTCCTGTACAAGTAAACTACAATATTCATATCAATCTATAACTAGAAGATATACATCAAATCTATTCTATATTTATCTTCAGTCTCTGTCTTCATCACAGAAGCAGTACAAAGTATTTGTACTGGCAGTACTAACTGACTTAGTACTGTTAGAGTGAACTTGCATCAGTTGAAACTCTAAGCCTGACAGTACTAACTGTTGGTTTAATTCCCAACAATCCTCCCCTAAACTTATGATTTCTCTCCAAATCACTAAGTTTCTTGAATTAAACTTCAACTCTGATGATGGGGGGATTCTGCCAAACACTTTATCTTCTTTTTCTTTCAAACTGATCATAGATTTTCTGAATCAGATTGTGAACTACTTCAGTATTTTCTTCACATCTGAGCTTTGAAGAAATCGTCACTGCAAGTACTTCATAACTTAATGGATAATCCAATTCTTCTAACATAAAGATATCCACTCCACCTTGTGTTGACAGATGATGCACATTACAAGAACTATAAAACTCCCATGAGGTAGATAAATCATAACAAGGAAAATTTCAATAAACATCTGTAGGATCTGGTTCATATAACCTCTTGAATTCTACCCAAAGTTCTTGTTCTTTCACATCATTCCTCTTCTTTGTTCTGAGCTTCTCTTGAACTAATCTCCACAAAGTGTCCAGATCTTCTCTATCACAAGCTCTTAGCAAATTTTCAAAATTCTTGAAAACTCTTGATTCTCCACCAACTCTAGTAACTTTCCATGCTTTTCCAAATTTGTCTCTGTAAATCTCCCAGTCCATTATTGGATGTCTAGCTTGAAGTGGATCAACATGTAGAATCTCTGGCACTGTCACTAACATATTACTCATCTGCTCTTGTGATAATTCTACTCATTCTGCTTGAGCTTCTTCTTTCTCAGGTTGTCCTTTCTCAGCAGTCTTAAGTCTTTTTGAAGGTCTTTTCTCTAAGTCCATAGGAATATAATTTTGAGCTCTTCTGTATGCATTGTAATACAAAAGTTCAATCTCCTCATTTGATTTTCCCTTCAACTGAACTGCCTTCCAACCAGCTTGATTCCTAAGATACATCTTCATTCCACAGATGATCTGTGCCTTTGTTGGTTTCCTCTTTCTCTTCTGACTTTGATTCTTCCTAATACTCTGCATTATGTCATTCAAAGCCTCTTCATCATTCCTTGAGTTAATGATATCAGCAAGTTGAGCTGACCTTTCTTCAACACTCGGTCTTTCATTTGCAAGTAGTTCTAAGGCCTTTCCTTTCACAACTAGATCAGTATCAATCAAATGTTGTATCTGCTCTTCAAGTGATTCTTGAGCCACAATAGCATCTGATCTAATTCTTTCCTTCTCCATTCTCTGAGCTTCCATGAAATTTGCTACTTCTTCTTCATGGACTTTCCTTGCTATTTCTGCATCAAAATCTATCTGAGCTTGTGTCCTTGGCTTTACTTTCTTTGGTTGTGGCTCATCTTCAATCAGAATACCTTTACCCTTATCTTGAGCAGTTTGTACTGCTACCTCAGCAGTTTGTACTGCTACCTCTAATCCAGCAGTACCTTTTTGAGAACTTGTAGCAGTATCATGAACATCCTCATCAAGATCAACCAATTCAGTTCCCTCTTCAAGATCCACAGGCTCTGTAGCTTGATCTTCATCCATATCAAAATCATCACCATTACCACCACCAGTACCCTCTTGTTCATCAAAATCTATTTGCCTCCCCTGAGTTTCTGACCCTGTTTTCCTCTGAGTATCTTTCCTCCCCTGTTTGGGAGAATCATCATCATCATCTGAGTCAGAACTTGAAGAAAGCACCATCTTTGATCTTTTACCCTTGGACCTCTTGACTTGAGCTTCCAATTTCTTCACTCTTAAGATCAGCTTAGTGTACACCAGGGCAAAATTCCTCTTGTGACTTGTTAGCTCTTCCTCCAAGGATACCACCTTTTCAGACAATTTTGTACATAATTCCATCAATTCATTTAGTTTAGAACTGCCCTCATTACTTCTAGCTGTGTTACCTGCTAGGAGAGGTGAATCATGGGGCATAGATTCAGCTTCTGCCCTAGTTGGACTAGGATGTACTCCTGAACCACCCATATAGTCCATTTGGCTTAGGATTACATCACCTGTGGCAATTCTTTGAGGACTTGGCACATTAGATGTTGCCATGGTAGGGGTCTTAATGATGTTTACACTGCCCTGCCTAGCTACTAAGCCTGAAGCAGTAGTGTAAGCCCCATCCATACTATCAAAATTGATAGCCTCATCTGCTTCAATTGGTTGAGGAGGAGAACTAGGCTGAGGAACCATAGTTTCCTGTTTGATTCTTCTCCTATAGGTGTTGGTGACAGGGGGTGTATGAATAACATCTAGAACCACAATGGGTGTGTGTTGGCGCTCAGTTGGGATTACTAACCCTTTACCCTGAAAAACTTGTATTCTTTCCAACATTTTAGGAAAAAGAGGTATTACTACCCCATTGAAAAGTCTACTTGCCATTGCCATATTTTGAAAAATCTTTTGTTGCAGGCAAGGTGTTGGAAAGGTTTGCTTATGTTTCTTTAACTGATTCTTTTTCTTGTTCAAAAACGCTTGCACAAATCTTGGATACATCAAAAACTTAGTTTTACTTTTCACATTGTTTACCATACTCTCAAAGATTAATTTTGAAAAGTTAAAAACTTTGTTTGTTGATAAACAGATGAGAGCAATAGTAATATTGCTACTGAATTGCTCCTATGATGTTCTCTTTGGGCTTAAACAGTGTAAGAGAATATGGATTAAAAATCTCCATTGTGGGGAGAAACATCCTTTTTGAAAAGTTAGTTTATGATTGGATGTATCATACCCCATTTTAGCAATTTCTTGCCAAATTTCAGTGTTTGGCAAATCATTGATACCATCTGAATCTTCTAACTTAAGATGTCTCCTAATAGAATTTTCAGTAACAATGAATGATATGCCATCCACATTAGAATGTAATTCTATGTCTCCATCTTCACTAGTTATGACAGTAGCAGTCTGCCAAAACTCTATGATTTGAGAGACATAAAGAGTAGGGTTAATTGTAAGAGCATACCTTATGTGAGTTGTGTTCAAGAAGTCCACAATCTCATGAAAAATAGGTCCATCACCCTGCTCTGTTTTCTCCAAGAAGGCCACCTGATTGTGTGTCTTGACAAATTCCAAATTAGCCATGATAAATTATGCAAGTTATACAAGAAAACTGATCGTTTGTGGTTTAATTTAAGGTGTGAACAACCAATTGGGTTTTTATAGAGATACTGTTAGGGTTTGAGAATATTACGTAAAGGATAAGAATTATCTTTAGAAAGTATAGGAGTAAATATTTAGAAAGAAGATAATTATCCTAAAACAGACCCTATATATATGGTAATACACGGTTTTTACCCAACGGCTAGATTAAAAGATAGTTACTGACACAATAGTTCCAACGGCTAGTTCAGCAGTACAAACTTTGCCCTAGCAGTACAAACTTTGCACTAGCAGTACTAATTTTTAAGAAAAATATTAAGGAGTAGTATAAACTCAATATTTATTTAAACAACACTGCCCATTCATAGTGTTTAGCAAACTATCAGCTATCAACGAATTTGATGTGTCTTTACCAAGAGCCGTTTGCTTTGGACTAGCCAACTCTTCAATGTGAAGTATGGTGAGTTGATAACCATATAGTTTTTGGTAAACTATCAACCATAAACGGATTTGAGAAGTCTTTACCAGAAACCATTTGCTCTGAACTAGTTGGTTCTTGATGTGGGTTAGATATGGTGAACCAATAACCATTTGTTGTGTGACAGAATGACACACTTTAAGCTTCAAAGCACCATACAATCCAAAACATAAAGCACTTGTAACTCCTTTGTGCTTAACATCCATACCTGCAATTGTTAGTCCAAAACCAAGAAAACAAAGTGCAAAGCACTTGTCTCATAACATTATAAGCATATGACTAACAATATAACATAAGGAAATTAGTTTCCTTGGGGAACCCAAGCCATCACTGACTTAGGTTTGCCTCTTGCATCAATATAGTTAATTCTCTTTAAAACAATTGATGCACCAACTGGTTTGATAGGTCTCCAAACCCAACATGCTGAGGCATTAATACCATTACCCATTTTTTCCCTAGCAGTGTTTTTAAACTTACCAGCACCAACTGCTTGGCTAGCAGTATGAACTGCTGGCTTTGCAGTTGTAACCTTAGGTTTCCAAATTTGTTTCTTTACCACTGCTTTGTTATGAAAGGGCCTTTTAGCAGTTTTTGGTGCATATTTGAAAAGAGTTTTTGCACTTTTAACTGCTGGTTTTGGGTAAAAAGTCTTATTTGGTCTGGCAGTATGAACTGCTGGTCTAGCAGTACTAAGAAGTTTTGGGCCAGACTTTAATAAAACTGCTCTGGGTGTCATTCTAGCAAAATTAGAGTGAAATTGAGGTCTTTCTAAGTTCACCCTCTGGTTTGTATACCCAGTTACCCTTTTGTTGCAAAAAGCTGCAAGATGGTCAAAGCTTCCACATGAAAAACAAGCTTTCTTATAAAGGACAAAGTCATCACCTAGTTGGTGAGACTTGAGGTTGTTCCAATTCCTTTGGTTACCTCTGGGCTTGTGTGTGGTTCTATACATTTCACAATATCTTACTGGTTGCCTAACTTGTTTAACATTTGTTTTAGGCCTAACAGTATTATTCTTGACCACCTTAGGAACACTTGTTCCTTCTACCTTAACAATATTAGGTTTAACCTTAACCTGATCTTCCTGATCATCATCAGAAGTCCAATCCTCAATCGTTGGAGCATCTGAATCCCTAGCAGAGGACACCTTGTCCTTAGTGAGTGAAGTATCACTTGCACTCTCAAAGGGTTCTCTTACTTCTACAGGCTTGTCAACTACTACATTTTCTTTTGGTTTAGGACCATATTCTAGCTTGGGTAGTTGAAATTCAGGCAAACCTGTGTGTTCTAGGTCTATACCTGGGGGTGCAGGTATTCCTCTGTGTGGAGGTGGAACAGACTTATACCCTAGACCTGACTTAGCCTTGTTGATGATTTGACACTCAATTATTTTATTGACACCTTTAGATGCATATTCTAGTGTCTCTACACTTAATTGAATGTTCTCATTAGACTTTTTGATCCTATCCAATTTAGCTCTCAACATACAAATTTCAGCATCTCTAAAAGTTAAATCTCTTTTAAGCACTGCTATGTCATCAGCAAAACTAGACTCATTACTCTTATAGTGAACAATTTGCTCCTTTAGAACAGCTAAACATCTTTTATGATTTGCCAAATTAAAACTAGTCTTGTTTAGCTCTATTGTTTGTTCATCATATTGTTTCCTAAGAGTTTCTAGTTCTTTTAAAGCAACACATGATTTAGAACATGATCCGTTTAAAAGTACGTATATAATATCAGACGGATACACGTGAATAAAGACAAACCAACCCTTTAGGAAAAAGGCTAACTTGCAAAAACTCACGTTTGTGATATGTGTGATACCGGGCAAGTGTTTCCCGGGTCGTGTCCCAGCGAGGTTGGAATCGAGGATATCGTGTAAGGTTCGGAATTAAAGTGACTGATGATTGGAATATGGAATTTTGTTTGTTTATTCTAATTGTGAAACAAATTCTCAAGGAAAATTTAAATCTAAACAAATTAAACTAAAAACGCAATACGGGAATTCTAAAAACGGGTTTAAAACTAAGATATATGGAAATCTAATCTTACAAGTGTAATTTTATTTTTCCTAAGTTATATATGACAAAAGAAAATTTTAGAAAAAAGATTTATATTTTTCTGACTTTTATATTTTTTATTATGAATTAAAAACTGTTTTAAAAAGAAAAATGCATAAAAAATATTAAAACTATTCTAAAAATTCTGAAACTTTTTGTGAAATTACTTTATGTTAAAACAGTCCTAGGAAAAATACAAACAAGGTGCCAGCTTATTGGGATAAGCTGGAAATAAGCTAAAAAACTCGGATAGCTTAAATGGGAAAAAAGGGGTTAAATATTAAAGGGTGTAGAGTCTTAACTGAAAAAGACCCAAGGGCAGTTGGTTGTGTTGTGTGGTGTGTGATTCAAGAGACCAGGGTTCGAATCCCTTGGCTCTCTTTTTGCTTTTTATTTTCTTTTTGGATTTTTATGATTGAAACTCAACAAGCACAAACCAATAAGCAATTTTTACAACTGCAACTATTTTTGAAAGTCTCAAATAAGCCCAGAAATAAGCCAAGTTGGCTGATCAGTGGATTTAAAAAAGAAATAGCCCAAGTTGTTTAGAAGAGGACTGATAAGCTATCAAATAAGCTAATGGAGACTGGAAATAAGCTAAGTAACCAATAATAAGCTAAATTGAAAACTGAAAAAGCCACAAGTAGTACAAATAAGCACTGAACAAAGCAAATAAGCACAAGAGTGGACTGATTGCACAGGGCAACACAGTCAATCCTAGGCAATTTCAAGCTTAATTTTAAGCACTTAAATAATTACTAAACACCACAAAAGCTATTAATGCTTAAAGCTGACCTAGTGAGGGTCACATAAACCAAAAATCAGACCAAGGTGAGCTTATTTAGGGCTTGTGAATAAGCTGAGAAGTTGGCTCAGTTCACTCAAATGAGCACTGATTACTCAGTGTAAGTTTGAGTGAATTGAGCACTTTTGAGCTTAATTTAAAGCTCAAATAAGCTAAACTAAGGACTGGAATTATGGAATAAGCCAAGAACACCTAGAAAACTACTGAGAAACAAGGAATTAAGATCTGATTAACACAATTAAGCACCTAAATGGGATCTAGAAAACCTGATGCAGACTGCATATATGGTACTTATTTTGTGCAGACTTGTGTTATGGTCAAATCACTTCAATTCCAACTGAAATGAGTCCAACTCTTGAATATGCACCTTAACCACTATAAAGAACTCAAAGTTATCAGAAATAAGGACCAAATAAGCTCAAGCTTGTTAGAAGCTTATATGAGCAGTCTAAGTTCCAAATTTTCCACAGTCCACTAAAAACTTTAAAATCTATCAAATAAGCTTATAAGCTCTTAAAAACAGCTGAAACTGGTTATTCTAAGCAAGATTAAAGTTTGGCTAATGGCAAATGAACAGTGACAACCCATAATGACCCATTTGACCCATTGCCAAACAGTCCTTTATGGGACTGTTTTGAACTTAGGAATGGAGCAATCTTATTTAAACTTGGATTCTGAACTACAGATGAACAATTAACTATATAGGGACCTAATAAGCAATATTCCAAAGAGAAATAAGCTCAAAATAAGCTAGACCTTAATTAACTAGTTTGGACTGTTTTTAAGCTATTAAGTAAAATGAGAGTTAAGCCTTAACTAATTAGCAAACTAACTTACATAAACTTTAAATAAAACAGATAAGCAAAGAAAAAGCAATAAGCAATAGAATAAGCTATAGCACAGTACAATAGGAACTAGGAAAATAGTGCAAGAAAATGGAAAATGCTTACAACTGTTTATGAAACCAAGGAAATAGATCAGAACTACACTAGGGTTGACAAGAATAAGCTAGAACACCAAATTACTCTTCCAGAACAGCTTATTCCATCTGAACTGCTTATTGTGAGCTTCTTTGACTTTCTTTGACTTTTCTTGGATTTCTTGAATGTAACTGAGTTATTCTATCACAAGCTCACATGAAGCTATATTAAGCTTACATGAGCTTATTCAAACAGTAAATAAGCTTTTGCAATATCAAATTAGCTTAATTAGGATTAACAAAGGAATTTAAAAACTTGAAATATCATTAACTTAGGAAATGAATACAATACTGAGTAATTTGATGACAAAAGAACTAATGTTAACTAAGATTGAGACTGGAAACTTAAATTTAGGCTAATTAAACATTTAAACTAAAATACGACTGGAAAATAAACTACTTGCCAATTAAGGCTACAATGTGGTTCTATTTATACTAAACTGAAGTGGGATAAGCATCTTATCTTCTTCTGATCCTTTTGAAGCCCTTGGATAGCCTTGAATCAATCTTAGTCATTAAAACGGATTTTGGCGCCAAAATAGTCAAAGTGGGAAAAACCACTTGACTGGTTATTTGTGATGATAACGAAGCAATTAATGCTTCTTGGTTTATTAGGAAGTGTATAGAAGAAGCTAGGAGGGGGTGGATGTGTCAGGGATAAGGGGGTGGTGATGGTGGTTTTGGTTTGGCGGTAAATGGTATTGAAGAAGAACGTTTGACTGAGGTCAAACGTTTTTGGTATTGGCTAACTCACAAAGAAATAAGGCCGGTTCATGTATTTGGGGATTGGGCTTGGGTTGAAATATGGTGAGTGGGTTGGGTTTATAACTGGATTTATTATTTAGGATAGAATTGGACTGGGTTTATTTTTAGGATTAACTTTAGATAAGATTTAACTTTAGGGACTAAAGTTGCCAATTCTGAAAATCCAAGGACCAAGGCTGCCAAAAGTGAAAATTATTTCCAAGGACCATTTGTGTCATTTTGGTATTTTTGGGGGTTGACTTTGACTTTCTTTTTAACTTTTGTCTTCACTTGATCAAATGTACAATTGTTGTCGAGTCGATCCAAAAATATTCGTTTTCGTTCCGTTTTTAATCCTTCAGTACCTGAAATACATAAAACACAAACCAAGGGTATCTGCAATATATATTGGGTGTTTTTGGTCATTTTAGTGTCTTTTATGGGTATAAAATGATGAGTATTTACACACTCATCAGAACACTTAGCAATTAGTACCTCATAATCAGAGAAAGCCATGAGTGCCATCTCAGTAGGTACTGCTTCCTCTTCTTCCATAAAGTTCCAATCAAACCCTAAGCCATCAATGGCCACCATAGCCTTTGAGCTTTAGTCTATAATCTCTACAGTCTTGGTTTTGCCTTCATAGCTCTTGTTCCTGCTATCCTGTTGTCTAGGCCTTCTGCACTCCCTTGAAAAGTGACCCATCTTATGGAAATTGTAGCATTCTATCTTTGACTTGTCATAATGAGCAGTATCATTGCTGTTTATGGTAATTTTCTTCCCTGTCCTCTGATGGAATTTCCTAGCCCTCATGCTAAGAAGAGAAATTTGCCATTTGATATCCATCTCCTCCAGATCATCATCATTGATCTCCTGGAGGTCTTCATATGTTAACATGGATCCATTATGTTGGGTTGTCAGGAATGCACAGCAAGTTGTCTCATCCATAATGCCTTTAGTACTGCTTGATGTGCTAGCAGTACCAATATTTGAGCTAGCAGTACCAACTGCTGCAACAACCTTCACTTCTTCAGGACTTGAGTTACTAGGAGATGACACAAATGCCATATTCTCAGTGCTTAAGCTTGTTCCTACAGTCTTCTTTGCATCTTGCTCCACAATCTTGAAGTTGCTATACAAGTCCATCAAGCTCATAGAATCAATGTCTGGCTTGTTTTTCCAGACAACAACATGCATAGCCCATTCTGATGGTAAACTTCTCAGGAATTTGGAGTTGAGGTCTTCCTGAGGTATTTCAATTCCAAGAATAGCAAGTTGGCTTATAAGCTTCTGAAGCCTGTTGAACATATGATCCAATGATTCATTGCTAGTTGCTGAGAAGTTCTCAAAATTTTGTTTGAGGAGTGTCTTCTGTGTCTTTTTGGTGGCTTCATTCCCACCATACCTAGCAACAATGGCCTCAAATAGTGTCTTGGCAAGAAAGTTCTTCTGGATCTTCTAATTCAAAGTATCAGAACCTGGCTTTGATACCACTTGAGAGGATCTGCCAAACAATCTTCTGTAGGATCTGGTTCATACCACTTGTGTTGACTTTCTTGCCAAGACACTATTTAAGGCCATTGTTGCTAGGTATGGTGGGAATGAAGCCACCAAAAAGACACAGAAGACACTCCTCAAACAAAATTTTGAGAACTTCTCAGCAACTAGCAATGAATCATTGGATCATATGTTCAACAGGCTTCAGAAGCTTGTAAGCCAACTTGCTATTCTTGGAATTGAAATACCTCAGGAAGACCTCAACTCCAAATTCCTGAGAAGTTTACCATCAGAATGGGCTATGCATGTTGTTGTCTGGAAAAACAAGCCAGACATTGATTCTATGAGCTTGATGGAATTGTATAGCAACTTCAAGATTGTGGAGCAAGATGTAAAGAAGACTGCAGGAACAAGCTCAAGCACTGGGAATATGGCATTTGTGTCATCTCCTAGTAACTCAAGTCCTGAAGAAGTGAAGGTTGCTGCAGCAGTTGGTACTGCTAGCTCAAATATTAGTACTGCTAGCACATCAAGCAGTACTAAAGGCATTATGGATGAGACAACTTGCTGTGCATTCCTGACTACCCAGCATAATGGATCCATGTTGACATATGAAGACCTCCAGGAGATCAATGATAATGATCTGGAGGGGATGGATATCAAATGACAAATTTCTCTTCTTAGCATGAGGGCTAGGAAATTGCATCAGAGGACAGGGAAGAAGATTACCATAAACAACAATGATACTGCTGGTTATGACAAGTCAAAGATAGAATGCTACAATTGCCATAAGATGGGTCACTTTTCAAGGGAGTGCAGAAGGCCTAGACAACAAGATAGCAGGAACAAGAGCTATAAAGGCAAAACCAAGACTGTGGAGATTACAGACTCAAGCTCAAAGGCTATGGTGGCCATTGATGGCTTAGGGTTTGATTGGAGCTTTATGGAAGAAGAGGAAGCAGCACCTACTGAGATGACACTCATGGCTTTCTCTGATTATGAGGTACAAATTGCTAAGTGTTCTAAATCATGTGTTGCTTTAAAAGAACTAGAAACTCTTAGGAAACAATATGATGAACAAAGAATAGAGCTAAACAAGACAAGTTTTAATTTGGCAAATCATAAAAGAGGTTTAGCTGTTCTAGAGGAGAAAATTGTTCACTATAAGAGTAATGAGTCTAATTTTGCTGATGACATAGCAGTGCTTAAAAGAGATTTTACTTTTAGAGATGCTGAAATTAGTATGTTGAGAGCTGAATTGGATAGGATCAAAAAGTCTAATGAGAACATTTAATTAAGTGTAGAGACACTAGAATATGCATCTAAAGGTGTCAATAAAATAATTGAGTGTCAAATCATCAACAAGGCTAAGTCAGGTCTAGGGTATAAGTCTGTTCCACCTCCCTACAGAGGAATACCTGCACCCCCATGTATAGACCTAGAACACACAGGTTTGCCTGAATTTCAACTACCCAAGCTAGAATATGGTCCTAAACCAAAAGAAAATGTAGTAATTGACAAGCCTGTAGAAGTAAGAGAACCCTTTGAGAGTGCAAGTGATACTTCACCCACTGAGGACAAGGTGTCCTCTGCTAGGGATTCAGATGCTCCAACCATTGAGGATTGGACTTCTGATAATGATTAGGAAGATCAGGTTAAGGTTAAACCTGATAGTGTTAAGGTAAAAGGAACAAGTGTTCCTAAGGTGGTCAAGAATAATACTGTTAGGCCTAAAATAAATGTTAAACAAGTTAGGCAATCAGTAAGATATTGTGAAATGTATAGAACCACACACAAGCCCAGAGGTAACCAAAGGAATTGGAACCAACTCAAGTCTCACCAACTAGGTGATGACTTTGTCCTTTATAAGAAAGCTTGTTTTTCATGTGGAAGCTTTGACCATCTTGCAGCTTTTTGCAACAAAAGGGTAACTGGGTATACAAACCAGAGGGTGAACTTAGAAAGACCTCAATTTCACTCTAATTTTGCTAGAATGACACCCAGAGCAGTTTTATTAAAGTCTGGCCCAAAACTTCTTAGTACTGCTAGACCAGCAGTTCATACTGCCAGACCAAATAAGACTTTTTACCCAAAACCAGCAGTTAAAAGTGCAAAAACTCTTTTCAAATATGCACCAAAAACTGCTAAAAGGCCCTTTCATAACAAAGCAGTGGTAAAGAAACAAATTTGGAAACCTAAGGTTACAACTGCAAAGCCAACAGTTCATACTGCTAGCCAAGCAGTTGGTACTGGTAAGTTTAAAAACACTGCTAGGGAAAAGATGGGTAATGGTATTAATGCCTCAGCATGTTGGGTTTGGAGACCTATCAAACCAGTTGGTGCATCAATTGTTTTAAAGAGAATTAACTATATTGATGCAAGAGGCAAACCTAAGTCAGTGATGGCTTGGGTTCCCCAAGGAAACTAATTTCCTTATGTTATATTGTTAGTCATATGCTTATAATGTTATGAGACAAGTGCTTTGCACTTTGTTTTCTTGGTTTTGGACTAACAATTGCAGGTATGGATGTTAAGCACAAAGGAGTTACAAGTGCTTTATGTTTTGGATTGTATGGTGCTTTGAAGCTTAAAGTGTGTCATTCTGTCAAACAACAAATGGTTATTGGTTCACCATGTCTATCCCACATCAAGAACCAACTAGCCCAGAGCAAACGGTTTCTGGTAAAGACTTCTCAAATCCGTTTATGGTTGATAGTTTACCAAAAACTATATGGTTATCAACTCACCATACTTCGCAGTGAAGAGTTGGCTAGTCCAAAGCAAACGGATCTTGGTAAAGACACATCAAATCCATTAATAGCTGATAGTTTGCTAAACACTATGAGTGGGCAGTGTTGTTTAAATAAATATTGAGTTTATACTGCTCCTTAATATTTTTCTTAAAAATTAGTACTGCTAGTGCAAAGTTTGTACTGCTGAACTAGCCGTTAGATATGTTGTGTCCGTAACTATCTTTTAATCTAGCCGTTGGGTAAAAACCGTTTATTACCATATATATAGGGTCTGTTTTAGGATAATTATCTTCTTTCTAAATATTTACTCCTATACTTTCTAAAGATAATTCTTATCCTTTACGCAATATTCTCAAACCCTAACAGTATCTCTATAAAAACCCAATTGGCTGTTCATACCTTAAATTAAACCACAAATGATCAGTTTTCTTGTATAACTTGCATAATTTATCATGGCTAATTTGAAATTTGTCAAGACACATAATCAGGTGGCCTTCTTGGAGAAAACAGAGTAGGGTGATGGACCTATTTTTCATGAGATTGTGGACTTCTTGAACACAACTCACATAAGGCATGCTCTTACAATTAACCCTACTCTTTATGTCTCTCAAATCACAGAGTTTTGGCAGACTGCTACTGTCATAACTAGTGAAGATGGAGACATAGAATTACATTCTAATGTGGATGACATATCATTCATTGTTACTGAAAATTCTATTAGAAGACATCTTAAATTAGAAGATTCTGATGGTATCAAGGATTTGCCAAACACTAAAATTTGGCAAGAAATTGCTAAAATGGGGTATGACACATCCAATCATAAACTGACTTTTCAAAAAGGATGTTTCTCCCCAGAATGGAGGTTTTTCATACATACTCTCTTACATTGTTTAAGTCCAAAAAGAAAATCATGGGAGTAATTCAGTTGCAATATTGCTATTGTTCTCATCTGTTTATGAACAAACAAAGTTTTTAACTTTTCAAAATTCATCTTTGAGAGTATGGTAAGCAATGTGAAAAGTAAAACCAAGTTTTTGATGTATCAAAGGTTTGTGCAAGCGTTTTTAAACAAGAAAAAGAATCAGTTAAAGAAACATAAGCAAACCTTTCCAACACCTTGCCTGCAACAAAAGATTTTTCAAAATATGGCAATGGCAAGTAGACTTTTCAATGGGGTAGTAATACCTCTTTTTCCTAAAATGTTGGAAAGAATACAAGTTTTTCAGGGTGAAGGGTCAGTAATCCCCACTGAGCCCCAACACACACCCATTGTGGTTGCAGATGTTACTCGTACACCCCCTGTCACCAACACCTATAGGAGAAGAATCAGACAGGAAACTATGGTTCCTCAGCCTAGTTCTCCTCCTCAACCAATTAAAGCAGATGAGGCTATCAATTTTGATAGTATGGATGGGGCTTACACTACTGCTTCAGGCTTAGTAGCAGGGCAGGGCAGTGTAAACATCATTAAGACCCCTACCATGGCAACATCTAATGTGCCAAGTCCTCAAAGACTTGCCACAGGTGATGTAATCCTAAGCCAAATGGACTATATGGGTGGTTCAGGAGTACATCCTAGTCCAACTAGGGCAGAAACTGAATCTATGCCCCAAGATTCACCTCTCATAGCAGGTAACACAACTAGAAGTGATGAGGGCAGTTCTAAACTAAATGAATTGATGGTCTTATGTACAACTCTGTCTGAGAAGGTGACATCCTTGGAAGCAGAATTAAAAAGTCACAAGAGGAATTTTGCCCTGGTTTACACCAAATTGGTCACAAGAGTAAAGAAATTGGAATCTCAAGTCAAGAGGTCCAAGGGCAAAAGATCAAAGATTGTGCTTTCTACAAGTTTTTCTAATTCAGATGATGATGATGATTCTCCCAAACAGGGGAGGAAAGATACTCAGAGGAAACAGGGTCAGAAACTCAGGGGAGGCAAATAGATTTTGATGAACAAGAGGGTACTGGTGGTGGAAATGGTGATGATATGCATGGCTTAAGAGGAAGATGACATCTTTCATACTTGGTTTTGTCATTATCAACTAGGGGAAGATTGTTGGGAATTATATTTAGAGTTGATATTGACAAAATGTCAAAGATGAAGGACTAAAGAAGACAAAGGAGAATTCTTCCAAAGAAAGAAGATTACAGGAAATATTGTTAAAAGATTAGGAATATTTGTTTTATTTCCTAATACTTATCCTTTGTAACCCTAATGTCTCTATTATATAAAGAGACATAGGGACGTAGGTTTTTGTGTGTGTCAAGATGTAGTCGACTAAAAGGTGTAGGTTGTGTTCTAGGCATCGAGTTCCTACAACGGATGCCTAGGTTTTGTATTGTTAGTGGTAGAGATGATGACGAGAAGAAACCTTTGTTCAATAATAATGATGTTCTTATTTATTCCGCTGCGTACATGTTAATCATTATTATTGTGTAATCCCTATATGAGGTCTAAACAACCTCGAGCTAAACGATCTTAACAAGTGGTATCAGAGCCAAGGGGCTCGTAATTGTGGGATTCAACAAGGTTTCGTTGGTCAAAAATTGAAGAAAATATAAAAATTCTGATCAGATTCGTATTTACAAAACTCACTACAGAGCTATTTTCAAAGGGCGATAACCTTTTCGTTAACCGTTGGATCGGGTTGAAATTTTTACTGGAGATTCTTCATACATCAAGAAAGATTTTCAACAGAGGGATCTTTGATCTGAGCTCTAGATTAAAAGTTATGGTTCGTCGAAAACTGCTGCAGAACAGTTCTGGTATGATCAGTTTTTAGGGTTTTCTTATTATCAACTTCTTGATTTCGTTTTCTATTTGTTTTAAATCATTATGGAAGTTGCATATGTATTTATTGGTGCCTGTAATTCATGGAAGAAAGAGGCGTTGCAGTATGTATGATCGGTTTGTTAGGGTTTCTGGTAATCGCGCATATTAGGGTTTTTCAAGTTTCGATTTGTATTTAGGGTTTACATCCTGATGTTGCTGTTTGTTTCACGTGGAGAAAAGGATGAAGATTAGGATTTTCATGAACCCTAACACTATAATGAAGCAGATAACGAGTTGCTACTGATGTTACACGAATGGATAGGAAAGTACTGCTACTATCTCGGTTTGTACTGCTATGACTCTTCATTCGTACTGCTACGCTTCATGATGGTTAGTACTGTTGCGTTTTACATAGTACTGCTCAATGTTGTTCACATGGTACTGCTCGTTAATGGTTTATGAGACTTTATACTGCTAGCGTTAATGATTTGGTACTGCTAGCATTTTGTACTGCTAGCTTAACACGGTTTGTACTGCCCTAAGACGAACTTTGTACTGCTATCTTCAAATGGTTCTATGATCAGATGCTTCAGTGATTTTCTTTTTCTATGGCTATCAAGGTTGGTGTTCTCTTAATATTTGAGGATATATGCATGGAAATTGGGACGGTGCATGGTTGTTTACATTGGTCACTTTAGTCTAATTCGATGAAAAGAAAGTTATAATATGGACGGTGGAAGCCATAATGGGACAGTGAGTTTTATATTCCTCTCCCACTGGTCAGTTACTTTCTTTTCCTATTTATCTCACATGAGACGGTGGCTTTATGGCATTAAGATTTACGAATGCATGTCTTTTGATGTATTTGGAAGGTGACTTATGGGATTTTATGGATTTTTGGTGCCATGTCATATTATTGGTTATTATCTTTGCATGAGAACCGCCACTTCTTTTCACTTTACACATTTGATACTGGTCGGTGGCATATATGTTTCTTGCAACATTACTTTTATACTCCTCAAGTTAATAGGTAAAATGGCATGAGATTACCAAAAGTCAGGGGAAGTATATATTGTTGATTTGGAACAGGTGGTTCCAACACACACACACAGGGGAAGAAACACACACAAAGGAGATTTGATTTTTGGATTTGTTTTCGGTTTATGAACTTCAAAGATTTATGGCTCGCATTTATTTGTTCTTATTGGCGAAGAAGATTACTTATTACTTATTTGAAGATGAAGTGGAGTTTTTCGGGTTTATGTTCTTATTATTTCTACAAATTGACGAACACTTGAAGGAGTTACGTTATTGTACTCAGTTTTCATTGTTAAGAGATTGCGATCTCCCTATACATCGGTTTGGGTATACGTTCGAAGTTATATTTAAGACATGAGTTTGGGTTATTCTACTTCAGCATCAAGTTAGTAATGGTTAGTTTTCTTCTTCAATACATACAGTCTACAGAATTGGAGATTCGAATGGTTAACATATGGGTTTCAGGGGAAGCTTCAGTGTTCAAATGATTAACCATTTATGTGCTACATCGAGGTGAAGGTTTTTATGATTGCTCGTTGGTATTTTTACTGAAGATTTGGGATTTTTCTGTCTTGAGTTCATTTATAAAAGAAAGCGTTTTGGTGTTCGTTCATGGAGGGCGATTCAAGACATTAGAAGACTAGATTGAAAGTATGGTACTGATTCATGATTATGAAGATCAAGGTTGCATACTTTTTGTTCCCTATTTGATGATGACAAAAAGGGGAAGAAGAATATTTTGAAGATTGCAGCTTGAAGATCCTTGATGATATGCATGGCTTAAGGGGAAGACGACATCTTTCATACTTGGTTTTGTCATTATCAACTAGGGGAAGATTGTTGGGAATTATATTTAGAGTTGATATTGACAAAATGTGAAAGATGAAGGACTAAAGAAGACAAAGGAGAATTCTTCTAAAGAAAGAAGATTACAGGAAATATTGTTAAAAGATTAGGAAGATTTGCTTTATTTCCTAATACTTATACTTTGTAACCCTAATGTCTCTATTATATAAAGAGACATAGGGACGTAGGTTTTTGTGTGTGTCAGGATGTAGTCGACTAAAAGGTGTAGGTTGTGTTCTAGGCATCGAGTTCCTACAACGGATGCCTAGGTTTTGTATTGTTAGTGGTAGAGATTATGACGAGAAGAAACCTTTGTTCAATAATAATGATGTTCTTATTTATTCCGCTGCGTACATGTTAATCATTATTATTGTGTAATCCCTAGATGAGGTCTAAACAACCTCGAGCTAAACGATCTTAACACCCCTTACCATTTTGTATCTCAATCCAAGATGTATAAACTATAGTGAGTTTATTCCAAGGTTTTGTACACACGTACTACAACCGATTAATGTTTTATGCTAGTAAAAGAACACAAGATTAAACCAAAACAATTTGTTTAATAAAAACTTGATCGATCCAACCCCAAGGGATGTGATCCGATCGACTCTAGCAAAGAAGAAGGAAAAGAAAAGTTTAGGGTTATAGCAAGAGTGCACAAAAGTGAAAAACCCTAACCCCTAAGCCTTGTATTTATAGAGTGAAATCTTGGAAGACAAGTTTGATGTGGATTGGGTTTGGAGACCCATATGGCCGATCGGCCCCTAGCAATCCCAAGGGATTCTAGAACTTTCTTGTCCTTCAAATTTCATGCATAGTCCCTCATTTATTCACTAACGGTCGTTAGTCAATTCTCGTTAATTACTTAACGTCCGTTAGTCATTATTTCGTGTTCAAATAATTAAATATATAACGGTTATATATATTAATTATTATACATTAATCATTCATACGTAATGTGTGCAATCCCATGGTCCCGAGTTCGATTCTAGTCATACACGTTTAATATTTTTCCACAAACTTTAACAGCTCCCACTTGGACATCTATTAATAGTGTAATGACATTGGTTAGCGTCTAGCAACATGCCAATGCCCCTAGTTCAACTCGGGTGGTGGTCTCCTGGAAAAACCATTCGATGATTCATCATCATACTTATCCTTTTGTTTCTAATACTACATTAATAAAGATATGGATCTCATTCATTCTTTATTAACCATTCTGTTTCTCGTTGTTTCTGATTGAACAAGATTACCAAATCTTCTGAACCTATTCAGGGGAGATCTTGGGTGTGGCCACACATACATCTTGTCAACCCTATGAGGGGCCTAGTAGTATTAAACTTCAAACAAATTTGAAGGAACAAATTCTCTCTTGACTACGAGCATAACCCATGAACTTTGTAACACTCCTGAAAACAATCCTTATAACTACCAGTTACGTATAGCGGTAAATTGCTTCACAGAAATGCACTACATCCATGACAGTTATCTGGCATCTCAAGTCTGAGGATAACTATATAAACATGATTTACTTAATAACAAGATCCATAAAGCAAACTCTTGAAGTTGGGATAAGTCCTATATTCAATTCATTGAATATCATGTGAAATTGGTATGACAACGCATCAATATACTTTCAAGTATATTCTACCAATATTTAGATTTGTCTTAATTTAATGATATTCCCATATCATTAATCGACAACGGACAATTTAGAATAATCAAATTATTCAAGGATTAAACATGCAAATACAGGATATATTATTAAGAAAATGACAATCAAACATAACAAGTATTTTATTTCATTAAAATAATAACTGTTCAAAACATCCCATTATCCAAACACTAATCACAGATGGGCATGAAACTACTAGCTAAACGAAGTCCTATGCTATTAGCATGTTGATTAAGCTTTTCACCAGGTAAAGCCTTCATCAACGGATCAGCTAGATTTTTATCTGCGTGAACTTTGAGTAACTCAATTTCGCCTATCTCCACTTGTTCTCTAACATAGTGATATCTGATCGGGAAATGTCTGGTGCCCTTCATGATTCCAGGTTCATTAGCAAATGTAATTGCGGCTGAATTGTCACAATACATTTTTATAGGTCTTTCGATTGAGGGCATAACTCCAAGCCCTGAAACGAACTTCCTAATCCAGAAAGCTTCCATTGCAGCTTCTGAGGCAGCAATATACTCACTTTCTGTTGCATACATCACTACAGTACTCTGCTTCTTGCTCTTCCAATCCACAGCTCCTCCATTAATGACAAAGACATAACCCGTCTGAGACTTCGTATCATCTTTATCACAATTCCAGGAAGCATCGCAGTAACCTGTAACATCAAGTTCTACTTCTGGATTTCCCCCATACACTAAAAATATATCTCTCGTAGCTCTCAAATACTTGAGAATATGTTTAACAGCAGTCCAGTGGAGTTCACCTGGATTCTGCTGATATCGACTGGTTATGTTTTGAGCAAATGCCACATCAGGCCTTGTGCATCTCACCGCATACATAATAGATCCCACAGCCCAAGCATAAGGGACTCTCTTCATGCGTGCCACCTCTTCAGGTGTCGAAGCACAAACTCTGATACTTAAGCCATGTTGTTCTTGCATTGGCAAATATCCCTTCTTGGAATTTTGCATATTGAATCTCTTCAATATTGTGGGAAACTAGAAGGGGGGTTGAATAGTTTACCGGTTTAAAAACTTCTTTTAAAAATCTTGTTTTAAAAGTTGGTTATTGGAAACTTTGATTCGAACTCTATGTGTAACACCCCGACCCCACAAGGGTAGAGATATCACAAATACATGGTTTCATATCAGATAAACATAGCATACAATCAATAGTAATACAATGGTTCTCAAAGGTTACAATGAAATCTTGCAATACAAGGGTTACAAAGGAAAATAAAAGCTGCCTATAAAATCCATAAGTACATCTCTTCTAATGGCTTCTACTCAAAGTCTTCTAAGTCCAAAAGTCTCTTCACTTATACCCAAACCCGTCGTCCTGCTTAAAATCTGCCGCACACGAAAAGAAAACGTGCGGCTGAGCTTAAAAAGCCCAGTGAACAGATATAACGGAAACAAAGCAGTAGCATAATGAATAATACATGAGTAAATGAGAATGGAAGCATGAATACATGGTAAGAATACATGGTATCATAAGGGAAAGGACAAAGGTGCATGGTAAGGGAAAGTCAGTAATCCACTACGAGCCCATAACATGAAATCATAATCATAATCATAGCCATAAACATGAAGAGGGGAGACCTCTTAGTATCTTGTAAATATGAGGGGTGTCCTCATCATGGGTATCTTGTAAATATGAGGGGTGTCCTCAATCATGAATTGGAGTGATCAGCTCCCAGAGTGTGAAAGACGTGTATCGCACACACCATCAGTCACCATGAATAACATAACATAACATGAACATGAACAAATCTAGGATGCATCCATACGCCCCCGGTGGCCATAATCTGCCTCTACATAAACATGAATCATAAACATAAACGTGCAGGGACGGGACAGGTCATCACTCTCCTGCCCTAGAGTCATGCCATCGGTGCATCGACTGACATGGACATGAAACCCTCATGCCTAGTGAGTGGCTCGTAGTATCAAACTGAGGGTAAAGGTCAAGTATCATGGATCATGTTTTAGTTTACTTGCATAGGTCAATATCATGTTTCATAAGTTCATAATCATGGTTCATAATCATGGTTCATAAGCATGGTTCATAAGCAAAGGTTCATAAGCAAAGGTTCATAAGCAAAGGTTCATGGTCAAGGGTTCATAATTGAAAGGTTCATAATTATAAAAGGTTCAATATCATGATGGTTCAAAAATCGGAGTTCATGAATAAAGGGAACATGGCAATAGTATAGGGAAAACCCTAACATGAGTCATAATCAGAGAACGAAGGCCTCTTAATAAAGAAGCAGAATATCTGTACCTTATTGCTTGACAAGGATCACACTGAATAAGATGACAAAAGCACAGGACTACTCCCTCTTCACACCTAGAGGAGTAAAGACATGATTACTAAAGATCCCATTTCCATATTAAGTAACTTTCTATTTTTAGCAGGTTCCCATTTTAGAAAGTTTCCATATTTAGCCATTAAGTTAAGTTAATATTAGTTTTATTCAAGTTTACACTTTATACCCTTGAGGTTTCATAATTTTACATGTTTGGTCCCTTAGTTAATAAATTTACACATTAAGCCCTTAATTATTCATGTTAACATGTTTAGTCCTTAGTTTTATCAATTTACATATTATACCCTTATTTTAAGTGATGTACGATTCATAACCTTTAGAAAATAGATTTTACAACTTTAGTCCCTCACGTTATAACAATTTCATATTTAGTCCTTTACTTTCTAATTTCCATCTTATATTAACAACAATTACATTTTAGCCCCTTTAATTATCACAAAGGCATAAAACCCTTTAAATACTATTTATTACACGAATAATACTTAAGTTTCCTAAAATTACACGTTTAGTCCCTCTAGTTTAATTAGTTATAAAATCGACTTAAACTTTAATGTAATTTCAAAATAAACCTTTAAACACTTATTTTACACACAAGGCCCCTCCAATAAATTCCATACGACCTCCCACAGGTTCTATAAAGTTTCAAAAGTAACCCACAAGTTTTATAAAGTACCATTCGACCCTTATTATTTTAAAACAAAGCGTATAACCCCTTTCTTTATTTCAATTCAAACCCTAACCTAACCAAATCATTATCTAATCATTACCCTTCATTTAACATCTCAAAACAAGCCCTAATTCATACCTAAAACCCTAGATCGATTGGGTTATTATTTTTTTTCAATTTATTTTCTAAATCAGGTTTCAACATAATTTCGAAAATAAATCTTATAGGCCATGACAAATCGAAATTACATTTTTCGCATGATAATATAATCATATAATGTCCATGAAAATTACTTATGGAGTTTAGTTCGATCGTATACATGTATTTTAAAATTATGGTTCGATTTATAGATTTAATTCACAAATGATATCAAGATCTTGCATGAATCGAGTTTCATATTTTATATGATGTTCTTAATGATCAAGGAGCATGGGAAAATTACCAAACTGAGATTTGAACGTGTGGATGAGGCGTACGAATTAGATGTTGCTCGGTTTCACTCGCTCGACCAAGGAATTTCCACACGGCCAGAAAACGACTCCACAACCTTGTACACATTTTTCATAGGTCGAGTAGCATGTAAGGGACATGAGAAAAATAAGAATTGAATATTACAATGATCGGATGAGACATAATAATTTTGTACCTTATTATTGTACTCGACAACAAGAAAATCGAATAGGCTTGAATCGGGCTACCACAAATCGTCTTGCTATTTTTCTAGGCTCCTCAGAACTGTGATGAACTTGTAGAAATTGTTTGGAGAATTGTAGTGATCGAATGGAGGCTACAAAAATGTTTGTGTGTGTTTTATGTTTACTCGGCAATTAGGGTTTGTCAAAAATAAATGGGATTGATTTAAAAGGGGTATGGCCGAGTCAAAGGGGGAGTAATAGACCAAAATTTCAGGGGTTTTGGTCAAATAATTAATTGGCTTGATTATCTCCCTTAAATTCCATTTAATTCCCTTTTAATTTCTATTAATAACTTTTATTTAAATCATGAATTTGAATTTAAATATCATTAGGCGCCCAAGGGCATTTTAGTAATTTTCTTGGCTTGCTTAAATGTTAAAAGAAGTTGTTAAAATTATTTGGGATCATAACTTGTTCATTGTTAGAAGTTTGAAAGCTATTTGGTGCTTTACATATGTTTTATTTAGGTTTTAAATTCCCAGGGGCAATTTGGTCATTTTACATGTTATATAATTTTTAGGTATTACAACTTCTTCCCCACTAAAAGAAAAAATTTCGTCCTCGAAATTTGCAAGGACATGAGAAAGAAACATAGCAAAAACGAAACGGAACATACCAGATCAAATAAGCCTTACTCACGGATAGCTTGGAATAATTTAGCAGAACGGATCTTATCGTAAGATAAAGGAAACAAACAGATAGAGTAAACCTAATAAGGTAGAGTAGAAGTGAGGAACACCATCAGTTCCGACTATCGTATTATGATCATGAGAATTTGCAGAGTGAATAAATCAAATCAAAATCTCAAAATTCAACATGGAATAAAATTATTGATTTAGACTTCAAAATATCCGTACGAGAAATCAATAAAGCATCGAACGTATCATAATCGTAAAAGAGAAAATAGGTATCAAAATATCCAAACAAACGGAATAAAGAAAATAACAATTCGTGAAAACGATCTCCTCACTGAGCTGGCTTGATGTCCTTGGCACTCTTATAGTTGTCGTTGTTACCTCCAATCTTAGGACAATCCCTCACTTGATGCTCAGAAGATCCACATCCAAAACAGGTCCCATAAGCCCGACGACACTCTCCAGGGTGGCGTTTCCCACACGTAGTACAAATAGGATAAGAATAAGAACCCCCAGATGCACCTCCTTGAGAATTAGAATCCGAAGCCCTGCTCTGCTGATTACCCCTAGCAGTCTGGTCTCTCCACTATTTCTGACTGGTGTTGCGTCCCGAGCGATCATCTCCCTGCCTAGTGTATCGTCGATCCCCCTGTCCATGAGAATCATAACTCCTGTCATTCCGGCCCTTAAAATCCCTGTCCTGACCCTGAGTCTGAATCCTATCCCCATCTCTGTTTCTCTTATACCCAGATCCCTGATGAAATATCTCGATATTGCGAGCTGCGTCGCAACATTCCGCCGGGTCTCGAAACTCATCATTAAGTATGCGGTCTAGTACCCACCTCTTGAGTCCCCATTTGAATTGTCTAGCCTGCTGCTTAGCATCCCCAGCCAGCGGACCCACAAAACTGACTAATCTCTGAAACCTCTCCAGATACTGCCCAGCATGCTCAGAATCAAGCTGAGAGATAGTGTTGTACTCCCTAATGAACCTCTGCTGCTCGGAAACGGGGAAATACCGATTATAGAACGTGGTACGGAAATCAGCCCATGAACAACCAAGAACATATGCGTCGCCACCCTTAGCTTCTTTGTGCGACTTCCACCAGTTGAGCGCGTCACCTTCTAGCTTGAACACAGCCAGACGAGTCTTGAACTCGTCCTCACAACCTAACACCTCGAACAGTTTCTCCATGTGGGTGATCCAGTCTTCTGCTGCATGAGGAGTAGCAGCAGAAGAGAAGGACAACGGCTTGAGCTTATTAAAACTTTCCAGCCACCCATTAATAGTAGTGGGTCGGCCCCCACCACCAGAAGAACTGCCAGCACCCCCAGATGGACCAGCTCCACCACTGATAAGCCGGTTGACCACCGCCTCAGTGTTAAGGCCCGGTAGCAGACGGGCTACAGCATTAGCCACCATTTCCTCCAGATTGGGGATTTCAGCATCTCCTCCACTGTTATACTCCTGATGACGAGTGTTAACCATCTATAGAATTACGAAGACGATTAGTAAGGTGGAACAAAATATGATAGAGCAGAATACGGAAAAGAGTACGCGAAAAGGAAAACCTAATGTCTACCCAATCCTCACAGGTCAAAGGCCTAAGCCAACGGGTTTCGGAAACCTGTCTCTCTGATACCATAAATTGTAACACCCCAACCCGACAAGGGTAGAGATATCACAAATACATGGTTTCATATCAGATAAACATAGTATCCATGAATAAAATAGCGGAAGTCAAAAACATAATCCAACCATAAGTCAACATGACTTATATCCGAAATGAAAGAAAATAAAAGAAATACATAAGTTCAATGCCTAAACAATGGCAACATAATGACTGAGGGATATCAAACGGTAGAAAAGCCATAAAGAACAATCTCCACTCAGGTACACACAACCCAAAAGCCATGCCCAGCTCCTAGCTTAAAATTACCTGCCGCGGGAAAAGAAACAACAAGGAAATATACTTGATGTATGCTAAGATACAACAAGGTTGTAACAAGAGTTACAAAAACCTATCAACTACAACTCTAGTATCTTCTTGATTACTTGAGTTCTTCTCTTGCTAATGAATAGGGATGACAACACCTTGTATCAACTTGGATACTTGTGTTCTTCTCTTGCTTGTGAAGAGGTATGAAGAGGATCACTTGAAGGATGATTGGATCACTCTTGAAACAAAGAAAAACTAATCTAAATGACCCTAAGAAGTGAAAGGTGTGAGAGGATTTAACTAAGGGATTTTTCTGTGTGTGAAGGGTGCCTAAAACTGTGAAAGAGGTGGGTATTTATAGGCAAAGAAAATCTGAACGTTACAATTCAAAATGGTACGGACGGCTCCACTAAATGACCCACGACTCCGTTAAATTTAACGGTACCGTGGAGCCGTGGTAGACTAGGACGCTCCAAATTTTGTCTTTTCTGGTGAAAACTTATTTGGGGAAGGTTGGAGCTGATTTTGGGGGGAAAAATAGCTGTTGTGATTTTCAAACTTATTTTTCCATTAAAACATTTCTTAATATTTCAAAAATAATTTGTCATGTGTATTTTTGAAAAAATGTTTTGTCCCATTTAAAATGTGAATTTTCAAAACATGAATTCACTTCTTTGATCACTAGTCCAAGTTGTAACTTTGTTCAAGAGTGATTTGCGTAGAAACGGGATCTTCCGATTAAAAGCTTGTTAACGTTAATTTTAACGTAACGTGAGTTCACATTTTGTCATCCTCAAAACGTGAAGTAATCGAAAGATATAAATAACGTTTTTAGAACATTATTTGCATCAACAATCTCCCCCTTTTTGATGATGACAAAATATAAACTCATTTTAGGTTAAAATTAGTTTTAACAAGTTTTTAATGAGTTTACTCCCATTTCTCCCCCTTTTTGTCAAATCAAAAAGGTGGTTAAGGCTCCCCCTTGATGTGTACTCCCCCTCATTTGGAGAACACAAAGGAATCGAGCAATGGATCGTGCTACAAAACAAAGTTAGACGACAAATATACAATATCTAACAAGTAGCACATTGTGACAAATAACCAATCCCTTAAAAGGAAAACCTCCACATAAAAACATTCATTCTTAAAACAAACAAGTGTCATAGTAATGTATGACTACATAGAAAGCACTAGGAAAGATAACACTAAGAAAGATAACAAGAAGCCTAAATTCCTAATGACTAGAGACAAGCTTCATTTCCAAGAGGGGTCCTAAGAGTTTATTGTGGAGGACTAAACAAGCAAGTGTTTAGTTGTTTTGGTTAGGAGGTGGTGGAGATTGGGGCCCCATTTAAGGTGGTGGAGGTGTCAAGAGATGTTCTATAAAGTAGAACATGAAATGAATCTCGTCTCTTAAGAAGTAGATGAGATTACGGTTGTGGAGACAACATAGGCAATTAGCATTATGTAACTCCAAGGGATGTGGTTGGTTGGGTTGTGCCATGATAGGAGATGGTGATTGTGGTAGGGTTGTTGGAGGTGAAATTGGCATGGCATTGTCCAATGGGGTGAAGGGAGATGGTGTGTATTCCATTGATGATGTGGTGTAATAGGATGATGAAGATGTTGTGTAGGTAGATGATGTTTTAGATGGTGCATAAGGTGGTGATGGTGAGTATGGAGTGGCTTGGGAAGGTGGTGTCATAGCTTCATCATCTCTTGTGAGATCCAAAAAGAGTGGTTTTGAGGGTGGTTTTACGGTTATCCTAGGTTTCTTGGAGATTTGAGAGGTTGAACCATGTGTGGAGGACATGGTGTTTGTGTGATGGGAGGTTGAAGGTGAAGTGCAAGATAAGCTTGCAAGGGTAAGGCCTTATATAGGCAAGTTGGGTGAAATTTGAATTAAAGTTGATCCTATGGTGTAGGAGGGGAATCCTAGGGTGAATGTGAGGGTGCAAGGTTTGCAGGTTTGAGGTTAGGGTGATAGGGAAATAGGAGCATTAGGAAAAATCCGTTATACAGGGTCACGACTCTGTTAAATACCCTACGGTACCGTTAAATTTAACGGTGCCGTCCCTATTTAGTGGTGCCGTGACACTGTTGGCACGAAGATTTCCTTGCAGGCTAGTTTTGGGCAGCTAGGGGGAATTTTCTAGGGAAACTAATTCCTTGAAATGAGAGTGCCTCAACTCACTAGGTACTTATTTTCCTAATATATCCATACAATGCTACATCTAGCACATAAAGATGATCATGCATTATACTTAAAGAATCATAAGCATGCAAGCATAAAGAACAAGATAGGATATCATCCAAATGTCAAATAGAACATTTATGTGAGCATGCTAGATAATTTTAGCATTAATTCCTAATATTATCTATTAGTAATAAACCCTAGTGAGAGATATAAATCTCTTCCTAACTACTTATGACTTGAGCATTCCCCCTTCTTGTCACACTCTCGTCTTGAGTATTTGTCTCATTCTCATGAATAGGATCATCAAAGGGTGCATAGTGGGTGGTGAGTTCGGAAGTGAGGATGGTTGAGACATATGACTCGGTTATGGGTTTCATGACAGGTGTGAATAGGGAGTATTGAGGACCATGAAGGTAAGGGTGAAAGGTTATGAGGTGATGATTGAGACGGGTTAGGAACATCCCATAAGGTATCAATTTATTCTTGTTACAATTGAGATGTACAATTCGCTTAGCGAAGAAGTAAGCAAGATTGTAAGGTTGTTGGGTTAAGAGACAGTAAATCATATGAGCACAACACGCCGGGAGTTGCTAACGATTTCCTGTGAGACTTAGAACATTTTCTCGCAGGATGACTGCCTAAGAAAGTAGTTCATGACGCACTTCTTCCAGACGAATTTTTGTTGGATGTGGGTGAGGGTGAGTACGGATGATTTTGGTTAGTTCGGTTGGAGAGGGTATGTACGAACAGTACGGACTATTCTCCTCACGATAGTGAAAGAGAGACTCAAGACACCAATCTTCAGTATAGGCACATTGCCCATGATTGGGTATACTAAGGATTTGAGCAAATTGCTCAAGAGTTAGAACGTATTTGAAGTTTTTGACCCAAAACCAAAGTGACAAGGATTGATCCTCGTTACGTACGAGTTCAACTTGTCGGAAGAACTCCAACACAAAGCGAGGACAAATGTACTCGTTAATGTGGAGTAGACAATCGAATCCTATAGCTCTAAAGAAAGTGTTGATATCCCGGTGGTAAACTAGGGATGGATCAACAACACGGCCTTCATGAAACCGACGGGTTTCAAGATTGACATAGGCACGAATGTGGTTACCGGGTGTAGTGGGTTCACGTGAGATTTCGGGTGTATAGGTATTGGTTAGGAGATGATCAAAATCATATTCATGAGACATTTTTGTATCCTATAAGAAAATAAAAAATTTAGAATAAAAACCAGTTGCATACAACACGTGCCTAGTGTGTGCCTATATGCGGACTATGTGGAGGTGCGGTAATCTTGACTCAAAGGAAAAATAATGAGATTACCCAAACACTCCTGATTTCACTTTAGCTCAAACAAATATGTCGAAGAGTACATATTGATTATGTAATTCGAATAATATTTGTGAGATCATGAATGCATGAGAAAGTGTTTTTAGTTTGCATCAACAATGCATGAAAAAAGAATAATTTCATGATCCTAATTTTGTGAAATTTCAAAATTGATGGAATTGGGGAGTTTTAGTGTTGATGATTTCTAATTTTGAAACATTCCTAGAAAAAGGTGAAAATCCCCAATTCAATTTTCATCAATGAACAAACCCTAGACTCAAAATTAGAAATGAATTGGAATAAAAAAACTTACAAATTATGTTGAAAAGGGTAAAATGATAGAGGATCTTGAAATCAATGTCTTGAATATGATCTTGAAGAGGTGTAATTGAGTTTTGGGTTGTGAGGTTAGGTTATGACAGCAATTGCTGAGGTTGTGAGGGTTTTGAATGAGTAATGTGGGAAAAGGGGACTGAAATACGAAATGTTCCAGATGCACGGTTCCACAGTACCGTTAAATTTAACGGTGCCGTGCCACATTTAGTGGAGCCGTGATCTGCTGGGACTGTTTTCTGTCCCATTTTGATTTTTGACAACTAAGTCTCGCTGTTTAAGTTAGATCTTATGACACAAGGAAAGAATTTGTACCTAACAAATTCTTATGACTAGGGATTCCTAAACTTGACTAGACGAGATACACGGGATGACTTCAAGAGTCATGAGATTTATGGAATATGTTCCATCATTCCTAGACCTAGACGGAGGTAGTTAAAGGATTCTCGTTTGAGAGGTTTGGTTAGTATGTCAGCGATGTTGTCTTGAGAAGGAACTTTCTCAATGGAAATGTTTCCTTTCTGAACATTATCGCGAAGGAAGTGGTGGCGAATTTCAATGTGTTTAGTACGGGAGTGTTGGACAGGGTTTTTGCTCAAGTCAATAGCATCTTTATTGTCGCACATAATGGGAACATCATCTAAGTATATGCTATAATCGTTAAGGGCTTGTTTCATCCATAGTGCTTGCTGACATGCCTTTCCGGCGCTTACGTACTCGGCTTCGGTAGTGGAGATAGCAAGAGCCGTTTGTTTCTTGGAGAACCAAGAAGTTAGACAACAACCCATGAAGGTACAAACGCCACTCGTACTTTTTCGATCCACGTAATCTCCCGCATGATCAAAGTCGGCATAGACAACAGTTTCTATACCGGTCCCCTTGGGATAAAATAATCCCAAGTGTATAGTGCCTTTAATGTATCGGAAGATACGCTTAACCGCTTCAAGGTGAGAGGTTTTGGGATCCTCTTGGAAGCGAGCACAAAGGCAGACACTAAACATGATGTCGGGCCTACTTGCCGTGAGGTATAGTAAACTACCTATCATACCTCTATACTTAGTGTTATCCACGGACTCACCTTCTTCATCCTTCGTGAGTTTTATTTCCGTGGACATGGGAGTTTTCATGGGCTTAGACTCTTCTAAACTAAACTTCTTAAGCATTTCCTTACTATACTTAGATTGATTAAAGAAGATACCATCTTCCATTTGCTTAATTTGTAGACCAAGGAAGAAATTTAATTCGCCCATCATGCTCATCTCAAACTCGTCATGCATGATTTTAGAGAAATCATTGCACAGTTCTGGACAAGTTGAGCCAAATATAATGTCATCAACATATATTTGAACAATGATGAGATGTGAATCTTGTTTCTTTGTGAAAAGCGTGTTGTCTACCACTCCCATGGTATATTCATGTTCAATCAAGAATGCTTTCAGTCTATCATACAAAGCTTTGGGAGCTTGCTTAAGACCATAGAGTGCTTTCTTGAGTTTATAAACATGATTCGGATATTCGAAATCAACGAATCCCGGAGGTTGAGCAACATATACCTCCTCGTTGATATAACCATTAAGGAATGCACTTTTCACGTCCATTTGGTACAATTTAAAGTCTAAGGCACACGCATAGGCAAGGAGTATTCTAATGGATTCTAATCTAGCTACAGGTGCATAGGTTTCATCATAATCTATTCCTTCTTGTTGGTTATAGCCTTGTGCTACCAACCTTGCCTTATTCCTAGTCACGACGCCATTTTCGTCGAGTTTATTCCTAAACACCCACTTAGTTCCTATGATGGTTTGATTCCTAGGCGGAGGTACTAACTCCCAAACTTGGTTGGCGGTGAATTGATTAAGTTCTTCTTGCATGGCAAGTGTCCAACTTTCATCCTTAATCGCTTTACCAACATTCTTAGGTTCTACAGTAGATATAAAACAAAAGAAATTACTTTTGTTTTGTGCTTGTGACCTAAGGGTTCTTTGGTTTAGGTTTCCTATGACATTTTCAATAGGATGGTTCTTGGATTCCTTAACATTGACAATTTCATCAACTTCAACTATTTCATCCTCAATGTCATCATCTAAGGTTTTCTTGCCATTAACCTCAATGGCTTGTTCCTCATCTAAGTCATCATCCACCAAGGGTGATGTCTTAGTTGGAGGAGGGCTTTCATCGAATGTCACGTTGAGTGACTCTTCGACTTTCATTGTTTCCTTATTTAGGACAATGTAAGCTTTACTATTTTGGGAGTATCCTAGGAAGACACCTTCGTAAGACTTTGGGTCAAACTTGGTGAGGTAATCTTTATTGTTTAGTATGAAGCACTTGCTTCCAAACACTCTAAAGTAATCAAGAGTAGGTTTTCTACCTTTCATGATTTCATATAGGGTTTTTCCTAAGATAGGCCTAATTAAAATCCTATTAAGTATGTAAGTTGAGGTGTCCACCGCATTACACCAAAACTTTTGCGGAATTGATTGTTCATTCAACATCGTTCTACTCATTTCTTGTAGAGTACGATTTTTCCGCTCTACTACCCCATTTGATTGTGGAGTGCGTGGAGCTGAGAAATTGTGAGTAATACCATTAGCATCACAATATACTCCAAATTGCACTTCATTATCAAATTCCCGACCATGATCCGTCCTAATGGAAACTATTGTACATCCTAGTTGATTTTGGACTTTCTTACAAAAAACCTCGAATTCCTCAAAGGCTTGAGTCTTATTCTTAAGAAATCTAGTCCAAGTGTACCTAGAGTAGTCATCAACTATTACTAAGGTGTAGTAGTTTCCTCCGTAGCTCCGTACGGCGGATGGACCGAATAAGTCCATATGAAGGAGTTCTAGGCATCTAGAGGTTGAGACTATATTCTTAGCTTTGTGACTAGAATGGGCTTGTTTTCCAACTTTACAAGCGTCACAAAAGTGTTGATCAAACTTAATCTTAGGTAGATCTCTAACTAGTTCCTTAGATGCCAATGATTGTATTAAACGCATATTGGCATGACCTAATCTCCTATGCCATAGAGTGGAGTTATCATCTATGGTTGCTAAGCATATCCTATCCTGAGGCTTATTTCCTATTTTCATGACAAATAGGCCATTTCTCCTAACTCCTTTGCCTATGGTTTTACCATCCTTAATGATCTCACTACCCTCTTCAGAGAATATAACTCTACACTTATTATCTACCATTTGACTAATGCTAAGCAAATTAAATCCTAAGTTATCTACATGCTCAACATTTCTAATAGTGAAGGAGTTATGAGTGATCGTACCTTTGCCAATAATGTTGCCCTTAAGTTTGCTACCGAAAGTGACATTACCTCCGTTGTATGCCTTGTATGATGAGAATAGACTTCGGTTGCCCGTCATGTGGTTGGTGCATCCACTATCCTTGACCCATTCGTCAGGCTCCAAGTCGATTCCCAAGCATATCTCATTTGAAGCATGAGCCATTAGACACGTTTCGTCCTTGAGCTTCTTTTCTTCATCATCACCGCTATCACTCCAGGTGCCTCCTATGAGAGCTCGTTGGTTGTTGAATATCGGTGGCTTGGGACACTCTCCTATGAGATGATTAGGATCTCCGCATCTAAAGCATTTCCTATCACTTGTCCCTTTCTTTTCAACATGGTTCTTTTGTGATGTCTTCTTCTCATCACGAGGTTGCCTAACGAACCTACCTCTTCTCCTAAAGAACTTTTTAAAATCCCTAACTGCTAGTGCATATTCCTCATCTTCACTATCGGAACTAGAACATTCCTCATCACTAGACTCCTTCTTGGCTTTCAATGCTAGAGATCTAACTCTCTCGCCTTTGCCTTTGACTATGTCGGAGTCTTTCTTAATTATCATCTCATAAACTTTCAAGTTTCCTATAAGTTCATCGAGTGACAATGCCGCCAAGTCCTTTGACTCTTCTATGGCGGTGACCTTTGCTCTCCATTTAGGATGTAGAGCTCTAAGAAACTTCCTAACATAGTTCTTACTAGAATAACCTTCATCAAGAGCTTTAAGACTAGTGATAATAGTATTAAATCTAGCAAAAGCATTATCAATTGACTCATCCTCCGAAATGGAGAATTGTTCATATTGTTGAACAAGAAGATCTATCTTGTTCTCTTTGACTTGGTTATTACCTTGGTGAGTGACTAACAAAGTTTTCCAAATGTCTTTTGCCGTATTACACATAAAAATTCTTTCAAATTCCTTTTTAGGCAAAGCATTATAAATCATCATTTTAGCCTCATTATTTTTGGCTAATTTCCTTTTAAGTTCATCACTTTGTTAATCATTAGAAAAATGATTCATCCTTTTTAGTTTCCGGATTCTTTTGATATGGTTGAAAGTCACCCTCGGTAATAATGCCAAAGATCATGTCTTTTGATTTCACATACGTTTCGAATCTTGTTTTCCAATAAATAAAACAATCGGTTTCGAAAAGTGGTGGTCTTTGCATAGATTGCCCTTCTAGATATTTGTCGGAATCCATTGATCGGTTCAAGCTTTAAAATACAATATACTTTAAAAACTTGACTGACGTGGCTCCTGATACCAATTGTGGGAAACTAGAAGGGGGGTTGAATAGTTTACCGGTTTAAAAACTTCTTTTAAAAATCTTGTTTTAAAAGTTGGTTATTGGAAACTTTGATTCGAACTCTATGTGTAATCAATCAAAAACCAATATGAACTACACACTAAGCTAAGTAATAATAATAAATAAAAGTAAGGAGTAGAGTTGGAAAGATCAAACCGAGACAGAGGATTTATAGTGGTTCGGCTACGAAGCTCTTCTTCGCCCTACTCCACTCCCCGAGCACCACACTCGAGAGTTTCAAGCACTATGTCAACAACCTCCCTTAAGGCGGAGAAAACCGTACACGTCGCTTATCCTATTTCCGACACTAAGCTAGATGTCGAGTGCTAATCTTAGCTAGCACCAATCTACCAAGGTCCACGTGACCAAACACACAAGCCCAATGGCTTCAAGAGATCACCAAGATCTCAACACGATCACAATGATCAACACTCACTTCACTCTACTCAACTAACACTAACCTAATGACCCTTGATCTTCTTGATCAATCACACAAGCCCAATGGCTTCAAGAGATGTTCACTATCTCTATAGATCACACTTGATCTTCACTCTCACTCACAAAAAGGAAATATACTTGATGTATGCTAAGATACAACAAGGTTGTAACAAGAGTTACAAAAACCTATCAACTACAACTCTAGTATCTTCTTGATTACTTGAGTTCTTCTCTTGCTAATGAAGAGGGATGACAACACCTTGTATCAACTTGGATACTTGTGTTCTTCTCTTGCTTGTGAAGAGGTATGAAGAGGATCACTTGAAGGATGATTGGATCACTCTTGAAACAAAGAAAAACTAATCTAAATGACCCTAAGAAGTGAAAGGTGTGAGAGGATTTAACTAAGGGATTTTTCTGTATGTGAAGGGTGCCTAAAACTGTGAAAGAGGTGGGTATTTATAGGCAAAGAAAATCTGAACGTTACAATTCAAAATGGTACGGACGACTCCACTAAATGACCCACGGCTCCGTTAAATTTAACGGTACCGTGGAGCCGTGGTAGACTAGGACGCTCCAAATTTTGTCTTTTTTGGTGAAAACTTATTTGGGGAAGGTTGGAGCTGATTTTGGGGGGAAAAATAGCTGTTGTGATTTTCAAACTTATTTTTCCATTAAAACATTTCTTAATATTTCAAAAATAATTTGTCATGTGTATTTTTGAAAAAATGTTTTGTCCCATTTAAAATGTGAATTTTCAAAACATGAATTCACTTCTTTGATCACTAGTCCAAGTTGTAACTTTGTTCAAGAGTGATTTGCGTAGAAACGGGATCTTCCGATTAAAAGCTTGTTAACGTTAATTTTAACGTAATGTGAGTTCACATTTTGTCATCCTCAAAACGTGAAGTAATCGAAAGATATAAATAACGTTTTTAGAACATTATTTGCATCAACAATATCTTATCAATGTAAGCACTTTGGCTTAAACCAATCAACCGCCTTGATCTATCTCTATAGATCTTGATTCCCAGAATGTATGCTGCTTCTCCTAGATCCTTCATGGAAAAACATTTCCCAAGATAGGCTTTCACCACTTTCAATCTTGGAATATTTTTACCCATGATCAATATGTCATCAACATATAGGACTAGGAAAATAACATCACTCCCACTAGCTTTGTGATATACACATGGCTCATCGAGATTTTGAGTAAATCAAAAACTTTTGATTTCTTCATCAAATCTATTATTCCATTGCCGTGATGCTTGCTTCAATCCATAAATGGACCTTTGAAGTTTGCATACACGGTTTGGAAATTCTGGATTCACAAACCCCTCAGGCTACGCCATATAGATGTCTTCATCTAGGCGACCATTTAAGAAGGCGGTTTTGACATCCATTTGCCAAATCTCATAATCATAGTATGCTGCTATGGTTATAAGAATCCTAATGTCAGCTACAGAAGAAAAGGTCTCCTCGTAGTCAACACCATACATTTGGATAAAGCCTTTAGCTACCAAACGGGCCTTATAGGTGTGTATATTGCCATCCATGTCAGTTTTCTTCTTGAAGAGCCACTTACTTCCAACTACCTTGGCACTGGGAGGAAGGTCTACTTCAATCCAGACTTGATTATCTCTCATGGATTGCATTTCCCCATTCATAGCAATCTGCCATTTATCCTTTTCAGGATCATTCATGGCAGCTCTATAATTAGCAGGTTCTCCAAGATCCCCTAATATAGTTTCCTCAACCTCTACATTAAGACATAGACGTTCAGGTGCTTTCACAGTCCTTACAGATCTGCAAATGGGAACCACTTCAGGTGGAGGACCCAGACTTTCAGGTTCCACAGGAAGTTCGCTAGTGTTATCAGAAGGTAATGTATCCTCTTGATCATCTTCCAGATCATAGATCCTCCCACTGAATTCTTGAGATATGAGATCTTTTTCAAGAAAATCTCCATACCTAGCAACAATTACTTTGTTTTCAGGTGGGTAGTAAAAGTAGTAACCCATCGTTTCCTTTGGGTATCCTAGAAAGATACACTTTACAGATCTCTGTTGGAGTTTATCTGCTGAGTGACGTTTAACAAATGCCTCGCAACCCCAGACCTTTAAATAAGACAAGTTAGGCGTTTTCCTAAACCATAACTCATAAGGTGTCTTATCAACCTTCTTAGTTGGAACCATATTTAAAATGTGAATCGCAGATTCCAAGGCATAATCCCAAAAGGATAAAGGAAGAGTTGTAAGATTAAACATTTATCGCACCATGTCCAACAATGTACGATTCCTTCTCTCAGATACACCATTTTGTTGTAGAGTATATGGAGATGTAAGATGCTGGACAATTCCATTCTTAGCTAAATAATCTTTAAACTCTTGACTCAGGTACTCACCACCTCTGTCGGATCGAAGAGCTTTAATCTTCTTTCCAAGTTGAAATTCTACTTATGCTTTGAAAACCTTAAATGTTTCAAACACCTCATGTTTATGTTTAAGTAAATAAACATATCCATAATGGCTGAAATCATCGGTAAAGGTTAAGAAGTAGCTAGCTCCTCTCTTTGACACATGTCTAAGTGGCCCACATACATCAGTATGTATCAAACCAAGTAGATCATCAGCCCTTTCCATACGATTATTGAAAGGTTTCTTTGTCATCTTCCCAGATATAAAAGATTCGCATTTATCAAATGATTCAACATTGATATCTTGTAAAAGCCCATTATGTTGCAGCTTTTTCATGTGAGTCTTGCCTATGTGAGCAAGTTGACAATGCCAAAGATAAGATGAATCCAAGATATTCTTGACTCTCTTATTATTGATGCTATACATCGAATTATAATCATTGCATTCATACATATCAATCTCAAATACACCATTCACAGCAATAGCATTAAAATAAAAAAACATTATTTAACGAAACAGAAATTTTATTGCTTGTAATAGTATGCTGAAATCCAATATGCAATAAACACAAAAAAGAGACTACACCCCTAACAATTGAAGGTGCATAATGAAAATTATTTAAAAACAGTACTAAGCCCGAAGGCAAAAATAATTTAAATACTCCTATAGCTTCAACAGCTGCATGTGCTCCATTGCCCACGTGCAGATATTGTTCCCCATAGGCCAGTCTCCTTTCAACTCTAAATCCCTGTAGTGTATTGCAAATATGAATACCACGTCCAGTATCGTATACCCAGGAATTTATTTTATGAGTTAATGAAAATAATTCAATCATGAAAAAGTTACCTGAAGTACTGGATTTCCCAGCCTCAACCTTCATCTTTTTCACACGCAACTCCTCGAGGTAGAGTGGACAGTTTCGCTTCCAATGTCCTACCTTATGGCAGCAGTGACAAGCCTAATCCTTCTTGTTCGGATTCACCTTGTTCTTCTGAGGGTTCTTCTTAAGTATAGGTGGATAGGTCATAACTTATTTACCCTTATCAACTTTACCCTTACCCTTCTTATTCGCCTGCGGTTTTGGCTTTCGAATCCTACCTCCTTGTATAGCTAATACCTGAGGAGTAGGTGCCTTGCTTGGTAAACCCTTTTCATAATCCACGAGCATTGCGAGCAATTCCATGACTGTCTTCCCCGAGCAATGCATGTTATAGTTTTGAACAAAACCCTTAAAATCCTTGTTCAAGGACCTATTGATTAGGTTCACACACACATTCTCAGGATAAACATAGTTGATCTGATGTAGTTGGTCCATGTACATTTTCATTTCCAACACATGATCACGAACAGGTTTACCTTCCCCCTGCTTGCAGCTATGCAATTGATCGATCAAATCATACAATTCAATAGCTACTGGCTTCTCATAAGTCTTTTGGAGTTCTTCCAGCATATCTTTAAGAAAATAGTTCTCAAAATGTTTTTGCAACTTGGGAACCATACTTCCGAGCATCAAGCACGCAACTTTATTGTGCTTTTTGAACTCCAATCTCCAAGCTTCTCTGACATCCTCATATTCAGTTTCAGCTGGTTCTTGGGGACAAGGCTTAGTCAAATATTCCAGCTTTTTGGACACTCTCAAGACAATCCTGAGTGACCTATGCCAGTCATTGAAATTTGGGCCAGTCAATTTTTCCCTTTCAAAGTGACTTTTGAAAGCGGAACTTAGTATAGCGTTATTGGGTTGCGTCATTTCTACAGAAAAGTTCAAATATTAGTATTCTAATAATACAATTTTTCAAGAAAAGAAAATTACCCAGGAAATATTCATATAACCATTTAATCTTCTTGAAAACTAGGATCCAAATTTTCATAGTTTCACTACATCAGTTGATCTGCTAGCAGTGAAAGTACAAAAGATGGTAATCTGTCGTACAATAATCGACAAACAATTTCCGACTCCTAGACCATTATGGGAATTACATTTGCCAAAAACAATTTTCAATGTAAGCATGTTTCTTCCCATCTTATGTCTTAAGTTTCAAGGTCTCACTTACAACTTAATTAAGTCGTCTAATTTAGAAACTGCAAATTCTCCATGTCACGGTCTCACGCCATGGAAATTTACCTTGTCATTAATATCTAGGCAAGGTCTTACTTACGCTAAATATTAACTAAGTGTTTCTTATAATTAGATAGCATGGACTTAAATTTTAGGGTATTTATTTTGATGTGACAATCAAAATAGGTACGAAGAAGCATGCACACATCTTCGTATCATAAGTTTTCAAAACAATTTTTATTAACCAATTAGGCTAAGAGTTAAACCAACAAAGTTTTAATTGAGGTATTGGGTTCACCAATCAAAGAATTATCTACAATTATCGCCCACTATATCCTACTACTGCATGAGTCAAAAGACCCAAGTTATTCGGATAATTACCACAAAAGTGGCGCATGGAATTGAGGTCAATTCACCCTTAAGATGATTTTGCACAAATAAATAGCATTACTTGGTAGCTCCAATTAAACGCACAAAGGAGCGGAGAGACAAACGTTCGCCCGAAGGCTAATTAAAAACGCGTCTCTTTCGGATGACAATTTAATGTCAAGCCTCCTTATACCCCTCTTATAGTTTGTCTAAACTGGGTGAGCCGTTCACACTATTGGTACAAAACTCATCACTTAATTAAAGTTTATGATTCTAAGTCTTAAAAAATATGTTATAAACTATAATATTGCTAGTCTCTCCTGGGAGCAAATTACCGTGCGAAGCGAACCACTGTCGTCACATAAGACTTTGCAATATATAATTTATCACATCAAGGTTTCATAGTTATTAGGTCAATTTATTTTCTATTCAAAAATTACCCTCTTTTTGCTTACAATTCAACATATAGTTTAAACAAAAAAACAAGTAATTTAATAAAAATAAATAACCACATAATAACTCATATAATCTTAACAATTAAATCATATATCCACATACAAACCTTTTGATAAAATCCTATTAATAATCTATATATGTTTTAATATGCATATATTTAACTAAGACTCCCATTGGTTTTCGAGCTAATGGTGCCAATGGATCACATGCACCAAACAATTTGGTTGCGTAAGTCTTAGCAAATATATACCACGTTGCACATAAGAGATTCATTAATTTAATTAATTGAAGTCTTCCCCAATTTTAGATCTATCTTATTACATGTAGCAAACAACTTAACAATTAATTATAAACCCTAATCCATGATAAACATGCATGTTTTATCATGAATTAATTTACAAGTCAAGAAACGTAACCCTTTACACACATATACAAACATGTTCCTAATTTTAGGGTTACAAAACTAATTTTTTAATTAAAGAGGGCTCGCCCCCCCCCCCTTCCTAAAAAATTAGGGTTGGAAATTTTTAATGTTCTAAACCCTAAAAAATTCGACTAACATGTAATCCTAATCAAAGATTCGATTTTTATGTGTTTCGGTAATACAATTACATGTTAAACGGCTCGTGATGCCACTGTTAGAATTTAAATACCATAACTATTATATAAATAAATACTACATCATCAAAGCACATAGCGGAAGCATAAGAATCATATTTAACACGTAAAGGATTAACCAAAAATTAAAGACACGTACCTTTGATCCTAGCAAGAACAAGGATCAATACTTCAAATCTTCTTCTTTAATTAATCAAGTGGATTAGCGAGATACCCCTTACCGTTTTGTATCTCAATCCAAGATGTATAAACTATAGTGAGTTTATACCAAGGTTTTGTACACACGTACTATAACCGATTAATGTTTTATGCTAGTAAAAGAACACAAGATTAAACCAAAACAATTTGTTTAATAAAAACTTGATCGATCCAACCCCAAGGGATGTGATCCGATCGGCTCTAGCAAAGAAGAAGGAAAAGAAAGGTTTAGGGTTATAGCAAGAGTGCACAAGAGTGAAAAACCCTAACCCCTAAGCCTTGTATTTATAGAGTGATATCTTGGAAGACAAGTTTGATGTGGATTGGGTTTGGAGACCCATATGGCCGATCGGCCCCTAGCAATCCCAAGGGATTCTATAACTTTCTTGTCCTTCAAATTTCATCCATAGTCCCTCCTTTATTCACTAACGGTCGTTAGTCAATTCCCGTTAATTACTTAACGTCCATTATTTGTTATTTCGTGTTCAAATAATTAAATATATAACGGTTATATATATTAATTATTATACATTAATCATTCATACATAATGTGTGCAATCCCATGGTCCCGAGTTCGATTCTAGTCATACACGTTTAATATTTGTCCACAAACTTTAACAACTCTTGTTGTCAGTTTTGTACAAATGTCCATCAATTCTTTGAGTTTCAGACTGCCCTCATCACTTCCAAGTGTGTTAACTCTTGGGAGAGGTGAATCATGGGGCATGTAAGACTCAGTCTTAACCCTAGGTTAATCATCTGAGCCCCCCATTGTATCCTGTTGGCTGGGGTTTCCATCACCTGAATCAAGCTCATGAGAACTTGACTCATTAGATGTTGCCATGGTTAGGGTCTTACTTATGTTACCACTGGCCTGTCCAGCTTCTAAGCCAGAGACAGTAGTGGCAGCCCTCACCATTCTGTCACCCTCTACTTTGACAGCCTCATCTGCTACATTGGTATGAGAAGGAGATCTGGGTTGAGGACCCACAGATTCCTGTCTGATTCTCCTCCTATATGTTTGTGTGATTTGAGGTTGTAAGGAAGATGAAGCACTGATGGGTGTGTGATGGGACTCAACTGGGATTATTGATCCTTCACCCTAAATATTTTGATCCTGAATAAGCATTTCTGAAAACAGTGGTACTTCAATCCCATTATAACCCTTAGAACTCATCCTCATATTACTAAAAAGCTTTTGAGTAAGGGTAAGAGTTTTATAAACAGTTTTGTTGGATAGAAGCAGATTCTTATGCTTGTTCAAAAACAGTTGAATAAATCTTGGATATATTAAAAACTTGTATTTGCTATCCGAGTTTTTCACCATACCATCAAAAATCAATTTTGAAAAGTTAAAAGTCCTTTTTGTGGCTAAACAAATAAGAGCAGTTGCAATACTGCTACTAAATTGCTCCCAAGAAGTTTTCTTTGGACTTAAACAGTGTAAGATGGTATGAATGAGAAATCTCGATTGAGGGGCAAAGTGTCATTTTTGAAAAGTCAATTTATCAGAATTTGACACTGTAGTTTTATACTTTTATGAATTAAGCTACTATAATTAACCACTAATTACCTACTAGATCTAGAGAGAGAAAGCTAGAGAGAGAAAGAGAGGATGGGAGATGATAAACACACACTAATAACAATATGATTAGAACTTCATCAACCAACCCCTCTCCCTAAGGTGGGAGGGGGTATTTATAGTTTTACATGCACTTGGGCTTGTAGCCCTAATTACTCTAATAAAACATGATAAACTAAATAAACGACACAGCCCATGGGCCTTCTACACGGGCTGGGCCTAATAACAAACCTAAAGGCCTAAGCAACCTTAATACAATAATACTTGAATAATACAAAACGTGTTCCCAACAATCTCCCCCTAAGTATTGGTCATCAAGGTTGCTTGACGTCGTCTTTGCTTCTTTTGGCTTTGACGTCTTCAAAATCTTTGTTCTTTGTTCTTGATAGTGATGTGATACGATATGGTAGTAATCTGCCGTTCTCCAACGATCTTTGCTTCTGAGGTCTTCACGTCTTCTCCACCATGCTCATATATCTTTTGACTTTGGTTCTTCAACTTGTTCTCACTTCTTCAATCTTTAACTTTGAGAAAGGTTGTAGTACTTGAATCTTTAGACTTTTCTTTAACAATTCTGAACTTTTTGATATTTCTGAGTCTTTGTGAGAACTTCTCTTTGGGATATGAGCATGATGGAGTCTTGATGGTGGTTGAACTCCAGGTCTCCAAGCTCCTCCGCAGCAGCAGCACGAACCAACCGGCACTTACAGGCTCAGACTTCGAGATCGTCAACAGCATAGTGTGAAGACTTTCTCTAATCCTTGCCCAGGCCGTTCTGAACCGGATACCCCCGAAAGGGCTAACACGAACACACCGAAGTGCACCCACGATTCAGTGAGTCGCTGGAGATCACCCCACGACTGTAGACCGTTTGGAGCAAACACTAAGCGTAACCCGCAAGGAGTTACCGAAGTGACCTGCTGTCAGAGTTATTTGATGTTGCTCTGGCAGGATTTCCATTCAATCATCGATAATCACAATTGTGACTTTTCTCATGAATGTTCTCGGCAGATTGCTAAGATCTGCGAAGGACACTTTCTTAATTTTACATCTGCTGCCCATGATGTAGAACAGCAGAGTAATACTAAGTGTACCTAAGAGATCTTTTATGAATCTCATGGCTCTAGACTCAATTAGTGCACATTTGTTTGGTCGACGGAGGCGTGGAGCAGATTGCCTCCTTTTCAATATCAACACTCTCGTAATGAGAGGTCGATAGATTATGAAGGGTTCTCCGTGTGAATGAAACAAATGTCTTTTGAGAGACACTTGAGTGGCTTAGAAGGTTTATTAGTGCGTCATTGGGTCCATGACGTCTTTAGTCTTCAATACCGGTGATGCTCATCAACCAGTAGTTTATGAATTGAACCCGGTGTCTGCCCTAAGGTTGAACAAATGGAGGGCTATTTCTTTTCACCCTTTTCTTTGCTTTTCTTTTTAATTCTTCAACCCCTTCTTTCTCCTTTCATTCATTTTCTCCTTTTTAATATCATACCTAGGACTTTCTAGTTCTAAACTATTGGTATTGTCCTTGGGTAGATCCCTCCGGCTCTGGCGGATCATAGGACGGTTTTTCCTAACCTTAGTCACCTTACATCACCATGACTATCCTATTGATGCCATTTACCAAACCTTTTGAAAAATCTCTCAAAGTGTTTATGATTGTAAAACACATTTTGTTAACACTTTGAGAGTTTTGTTATTTTCAGAAGAACTCCCCTTAACATGTGCGCATATTCGTTAACGTAAAATCTGCACATGTCGGGAAGAGTTGGCACTTTTTTGAATTGATTGATTTTCAGTGAACCTGATCATCGCGAGACACGCTTACATCACCAGTTGGACTGGCTTGAAATTATTACCCGTCCAGATCAGATTCAAAGATCATCGCTCGAAATTGGTACATTCTACTCAGATATATCCATTGCGAGACACGTTTACATCACCAGATAAACTGGCTTGAAATTATTACCCGTCCAGGATATGTCCTTTCGACTACTGACTGTTGTTATCGTCAATTCGAGGGTCAATTCTTGAGTCTTATACTCATGAGATATCATCGTTGCTTCCACCATATTTTAATCACATTTTCATTCTCCCCCTCAAAAATAGCATAGTTATGTTGTTTTTGACAAACTTTTGATTAAAATATGCTCTTTTTGAGGTGTTTGTGGAAGAATGTCAAGAACGTTTGTAGATTTGGAACAAAGATTTTTCAAATACTCCCCCTTAACAAGGGAGTACTTGTCCTTATGAGCAGAATGTTTGAAAAACTTTAGAAAACATTCTGGTTTTAATTCTGCTCATAAGTAAGAAGCTTTCGCTCCTTTTTCAGGATTGAGGCACTGAAGCGTACCTCAGGGTCCTTTCTATGGGGTCCGGGTTGTACACTGTTATGTGTGCACAAGCCGTAATAATGATGAAATATAGATGAGATGATGATTAATTGAACAAACAATGAATTAGTACCAGTGTTCATTACTCAGGACGGCGAAACGTGAGAATGTTAGGAATTTTCGCCCGACCTCCAACATAACTTTCCAACCGACGCATCTGCTCCCGAAACTTAATCTTCTTTTCTATCCTTTTCACGAACTTCCTTGCTTGTCTTTTCTCATTCCCGCCCCACTTCAACTCTTTAGCCAACTTCTCGTCCTTTAAGATCTTCTCAAGTTCAGATTTGACTTGTTGGATGGTTGGGTCACTGAACTTGCGAAGATCTTCGAAACCCATAAATCTTGCACCAGCTCTCCTTCTATGATAGTATACTCCAAATGGTTTGTACCCGAAAGTGTATGGCTGCTGATCATGAAGACTTTCAGGTACGAAGTCTGGCTTGGTGAGATTTATCTTGGTTTGATAACTTTCAACTCCTAGATGAACGTCTTCAACCCGTTGTCTGATCACAATGTTGCGGATGAAAATGAGAAGCGAGTTGATGATATCGAACTGAAGCTGTCCAGGGAGGTGTTCAAGTTTTCCCTGAATTTTCAGTAGATACATGTCCTCGATATCATTGGGGTTAAGGCGAGGATAATCAGCTTCGGTGAATACATACTCCTTATCATTACTTCGTCTAACTATGATCTTCATCAAAAAGTTGTATCCATACATAGGTTCAGTTTCAGCATTGACAATAGATAGAATCCGATGCTTGCTCCATACCTCGTCTTTTGACGTTCTCTTGGCCATCATAAACTTGTAGTACAACCTCCGCATATTTGGCCAATGATGAATCCCAAAAACAGCATCTTCATTATACTTTTGTACCTTTCTGCTCCAAAGATTGTTGATTTGTTCTTCCAAACCTTCTAAGGCATACCTAGCTGCTGGGTATTTGGTGATTGATGTGGCATATCTTTTCTCAGAGTTTGTATTGCCGTAGATGAGGTAGTCCAAATCTTTGTTGAAGAAGTATGCTTTGGGTAACTTGAGGTTGTGTGGTGGTCCAATGAGTGGTAACGGTTGTGTGTAGTCACGATGAGGTAACGGATCTACAGATGATTGTTCTTGCGTCCAGTTGATGTTTTCGTTCAAGGCTCTTGCTACTTGCTCAATGTTGTACTCGAATTCCTGCTCCGTTGTTGAAACAGTTGCAAATTCCGTGAATCCACTTTTGCGAACTCTGATGACGTCTTTCAGACCCAGTTGCTAGACTTTCATCACCTTTTTCAATCGTTTGGCAAAGTCTACAAATGATCCTTCCACTGGTTCAGTATTTTCATCTTCAGAATTAGCGTCAACCATTTGATCAAACCAATCATACTTGGGAGCTGATGAATCGACCCACTCAGGTAATGGAACATCTTTAACAGTTGCAGAAGGAACAACTACTTCTTGGATTTGAATTGGAGCAATTGGATTTTCGTGATCAGAGCTTGGATCATCAAAGGTTTTTGTTGCTTCAAATGATCCGACTCCAAGAGGAACAAATGTTGTTTGACTGCTTTTCTTTGTTGTGCCAGAAGAGGGTGTTGTAGAAGCCCGACCTGTTGAAGATGAAGACTTTCTCCTTTTCTTTCTGTGAGCATCCGGTTCATCATCATGGTGTCGTTTGGTTGGTTTGACGGGCTTGCATGTTTCTGTTGGTACAACGACAGTCTCTTCTTCTTCTCTGATGGATTCTCTGAGTGCTTCCCAAAGTTTTGCTTCTTTGGGATCATTTTATAACTCTTTTAACATCATTCTTTTGCTTTCTAATCTGGATGGTTTCTGTGGCACTGTCTTGAGTGTGAATGGTGTAGTTTTGACCATATTTGCAACTATCTTTTTCAGGTCCTTCTGAACGTATTGTTTGATTATTATAGGAATGGACTCTTCAAGATGCTCTTTGACTTCTATGTTTATTTGAGAACTGACTTCTTCAGTTGTCTTTATTGCTTTGTTTTTAACTTCTTTGATCTTTTGATATATCTCTTTATGCACTTTATCTTCAGTCTCAAATTTCTCTGTCATCTTATCTTCGAGTACTTGTACTTTTTGTTTCATCTCATTTTCGAGTGCTTGAACCCTTTGTTTCATCTCATTGTAATCTACTGTGGTCTGACCCACAGATGATGGTGGTGTTGATGGAGGTGCGTTTGTTTCGCCTTGTTGTTCCTGTGAAACCTTCTCACTTTCTTTACCATTTCCATCATCGTCTGTATATGCTTTTTCATCTTCATCATCGTCATCATCTTCATTACCATCATCTTCTTCATCATTATCATCTTCATCATCATTATCATCTTCAATTTCAGAACCAGAAGCTGATTGATCATGTGCATCAGAACCTTCACTACCTTCTTCAGAACTTCTAAGAGTTGTAGATTTAAGGTCCTCTGATCCTTCTGATTGTTCCACTATATGTGATGCAGATTCTCCTCTTCCTAGTTTTGCTCGTCTCACTTCTTCCTCAGCCTGTTTCTGTAAGCTTTCTTTTCTAGTCTTCTTTAATGCTCTGCTCTCTTCTTTTTCAGTTGGGGTTTCTCGGATGGGAGAGAATCGAGGAGAATTGAACTTGATCGATTTTCCCCTGCCAGGTTGTAGACTCTTATCTGATGTAGCCAAAGCAGACTTGAATTTCTCAGCACCTTTCTCTTTCTCTAGATCCAATCTTTCTTCTTCTTCATCGTTATCATCATCTGTTTCATCCCTGAGATGCATCTTTGAAGATGGTTTAGTGACTACTTTCTTCTTCTGAGTTACCTCAGATTTCTTTGATCGAGAAGTTTTGGCTCTAGCTGGGATAACTTGAGATTTTCTCTTTGGTGATTTTGTTTCTTTTGGTTTCCCTCCCACCATTTCAGCCTTTACTGCCTCATCATATTTCTGGTAAGCTTCTGTGTTCATGAGTTCTTTACTTAGCAGATTTGATGGAATTCTTGCCCCTTGAATTGAAGAGTAGCTTAGAACTTTGGTGAAAATACGGTCTCGTGCTTCAGTATGCATTTTCTCAGTTGAAGGACGTTTAAGCTCAGAGTGATTTCGCATGGAGCGTGAAATTAGAAGTTTTGTAAATCTTGGAAATGGAATGGGGGTTGAATCTTCACTTTGTTGAAATTTGGTGCCAAGGAAAACCATGTCCTTCCAGATAAGTTTGGCGAAGTCTAGGTGTTTGAGGTTGATCACTCCATAGAAGAATTGCAGGTGTTCTAATCTCGGATGCTCCAACCCAGTAGCCTTTCTAGTGATGCAGTTGATGATTATCGAGTATAATGTTTGCCATGGTTGTGGGAAAAATTTCCTTTCTACTTTGGAGATTGAGGACATCTCAACTTTTGAATCATCATACCCAATAAGCTGAAGTGTTCGAATCATCTCATCAAGAGTAGGAGGCTCTTGATATGTTGTGAATCCCTCTGCATCTGCTCTTGGAAGGTCTAGCACTGATCTAAGTGTTTCAACTTGGAAGATGATTGTTGTGTTGTTTAGTGTAACGGTCATGTTTTCTTCGTCTTCGCTTATGATCAATGACTCCCAAAACTGATGCATGTAGATTTCAGGTACACTGGCGGTTTTAGTCAATGTTGTCTTTATGAAATGTCTTTCCAGAATTTCCCTGATGATAAGACAAGTTTCATGGCACTTCAACTTCTGAAAATCAATCCGTGAGTTGCAATAACCAATCTCTCTTTTCTTTCCTTCTGGATTTGTTGGTTGTCTGTTGATGGATGCTGATGACATAGTGCGAGACATGTTTTATCTGTTCAATGCAAACACCAACAACAATACCAGGGGCACAGTGTATATGTGTTAGAAAAAATGACACTGATATGATGACCCTAGGCAGAATCATATAACATTTAGCATATATCCAACACTATACATTACTGAACAAGACATTCTAATCTCAGTTAATGGACCAACTTAGACAAACACCATAATGCTCTATCATGCAATCATTATGTTAGCAAAGACAAGATCTCAAGACACATTCATTTTATACACCAAACAAGCTTAGACTTAGACAAACACCCAGATGTTATTTTTCAACAAAGGCAAATCACAAGTCTAACTGAGAGCACAATCAAGCATAACAGACAACATGCTTGCAATCAATAATCAAACTCTATTCCGCATTTAATTATCACAGATTTGACAGACTATTGGATTGACAACATGCACTGGTTCGATAAGCCCTATGGTTCAACTAGTCTGATCTGGTTCGACAGCAGTTCTGGTTCGACAGCACATCTGGTTCGATTACATGATACGTTCGATTAGCTAAAGGTTAGATTAAAAGAGACTTGATCAGTTTAATTTTGTCGTTCGATAAGTATAGTCGTTCGACAGATATGATCGTTCGACTTAATATAGGTCGTTCGATTATATAGGTCGTTCGACTGATTAGATCGTTCGACTAATTTTGTCGTTCGACTAGTTTTATCGTTCGACTAGTTAGGTTCGTTCGACCATAAGGTCGTTCGATTAACTAGACGTTCGATAAAAATTAGTCGTTCGAATAAATTAGTCGTTCGACTAATTTATTCGTTCGACAAGATTTAGTCGTTCGACTAGTTTGAGTCGTTCGACTAATATCGATCGTTCGACAAAATTGGATGTTATCTCCTAACTCGGAGATAACATGATCTTCTTTGAGTCCTTAATCTCCTTAACAAACATACAATCGTTAGCAATAAGTCCATAAATCATTCAGACCAATTTTATCACTCGTTCGACCTCATACGAACCCTAAATCAAGATTAATCTCTCATTTAGTGTATTTTCAATCAATGAGATCATTATCACAATGCTTATTACACAGTTAAGCTCAATTATACTCACTCAATTGAATCATAAATCATAACCACAAGAAACGCCCAAATCCGATTAGAAAAGTTTGAAACCCTAATAGTGAGAAGAAGCGAGTACTACTAAGAATCAATCAATCAAGCAGTTATATATCGATTAAAACGCTTACAAGTTGGAAGAAATTAAGAATCTTGAAAAAATCTTGTTCGTTCGATAGAAATGGCGGGCTGAGAGAGTTTTTTAGAGTGAGAGGGAAAGTGTGTGAATCTGTGTGTGTTTATGTGTTGACTAAGTCAGATTTTTCCTTTATATATCCAACACAAGTTTCACTTTTTAACAACCTTAGTCCTCTAACTTGTCTTCCTACTAGTTTTAAGTCCAAAGTTAACTCAAAAACTTATAAGTTGACACTTTTAATCCTTTAAGTCCAATCTATTATTCTTTGTCATGAAGATGATAAAAGTGACGAGATAAGATGGTCGATGTGCAAAAATATCTCCCCCTCAAAATATGATCAATGTTTGAAATATCATATTTGAAAGATTGAAATCATATTTTGATGAAAATTTACTTTTGCACACCTAATTTTTTTTTAATTAATTATGTACAAGATAGTGTGAGAGCTTGACTTGATTAGTTGTTCTTGAGGAAGTTCGTCAATTCTTGAGGAGTCAAACATCTCATTCCAATTTGGTGAACCAGTTTCACAAAACGATCATGAGGTAAGGCTTTCGTGAAAAGATCCGCCAATTGGTGTTCCGTTCCCACGAAATACAACTCAACGGTACCCTGCTCCACATGCTCCTTGATGAAGTGATATCTGAGAGCGATGTGTTTGGACTTGGAATGTTGCACTGTGTTGCACGAGATAGCGATAGCACTTTTGGAGTCACAGTACATCGGGATTTTGTTGAATATGTAACCATAATCCATCAGTTGTGATCGCATCCAAATGATTTGAGCACAACAGGCAGACATGGCTACATATTCTGATTTCGTGGATGATAGAGACGTACAATCTTGCTTCTTTGACTGCCAGAACACCAGCTTATCACCTAGGAATTGAACACCACCGGATGTGCTCTTTCTTGTATCAATACATCCCGCATGATCCGCATCTGAAAAAGCAGTTAGTGCAAAACCAGAATCCTTTGGATACCAGATCCCCAAATGAATGGTTCCCTTGATGTATCTAAGGATTCTTTTAACAGTAGATAAATGTCTTTCTGTTGGGTTAGACTGATAGCGTGAACATAGGTATGTGGCAAATACAACATCCGGTCTGCTAGCGGTGAGATACATGAGAGACCCAATTATACTACGATAATTTGTAGGATTAGTAGGTTTCCCATGTATGTCAGCATCTAGCTTCGGGGATGAGGAGGACATAGGGGTGTTATATGTGTCACTAGATGTCATGCCATGCTTTTTTAATATTTCTTGTGCATATTTAGACTGACTCAAGAATATACCACGGGGTGATTGGTGAACTTGTAATCCTAGGAAAAAGTTTAGTTCACCGATCATGGACATCTCAAAGTTTTGTTTCATAAGTTTTGCAAAAGCATTTGAGTACTTTTTATGGGTAGACCCAAAAATGATGTCATCCACATAAATTTGTACGATGAGAATGTCCTCCCAGTGTTTTTGTATAAACAAAGTCGGGTCCACAGATCCTTTAGTAAAATGATTGGCAAGCAAGAATGCAGAGAGTTTATCGTACCATGCCCTCGGGGCTTGTTTAAGGCCGTAGAGGGCTTTCTTAAGCCTGTATACGTGTTGTGGATGTTCTGGATCGAGGAAGCCCTCTGGTTGTGAAACATACACCTCTTCACGAAGTTGTCCGTTCAGGAATGCTGTCTTCACGTCCATTTGGTAAACTGTGATGTTCTTATGAGCCGCATACGCCAGGAACATTCTCACTGCCTCAAGCCTAGCCACTGGAGCAAAGGATTCCTCGAAGTCAATTCCTTCTTCTTGGCTATACTCTTTAGCAACCAACCGTGACTTGTTACGAATAACCGTGCCTTCTGCATCCAGCTTATTTTTCCAAATCCATTTTAAGCCCACAACATAAACTCCATCTGGTTTTTCAACGAGTTCCCAGACTTCCAATCTTTTGAACTGATCCAACTCCTCTTGCATTGATTCAATCCAATTGTCATAAGTCATGGCCTCTTTAATATTTTTTGGTTCAGCTTGACAAACGGTGAGAGCGTATATGCAGGTGTCACCGTCTGTGTGGAGTTTCTGTCGTGTCATAACTGGGTTATCTGGATTGCCAAACACATTAACTAAAGGATGATCCCTTGTCCATTTATGAGTAGATGGGTAGTGTTAAATGTTGTTATTCAGATTTGGACGGTTCCATGTTGCTCGAGGAAGATTCTCCTGGTTCGGGAATGGTTGGGGGTGGAGCAAATGGATTGAAAAAGGCATTTCCATCAAAATCTGGTGGTGTTGGAACTTGGTTAGAAATGGGGGAAGAATCTTCAACTGCTGGTTGAGGTGTTTTATCCATTGATGATGATGGTTCAGGTTGTGGTGCATCGTCAGCAACTACTGTGGAGGTAGATGCTGATTGATCAGGTGCTTGATTTGGGAGTTGTTGAGCAGCGGAACTTGTGGAAGACTGTGACGCACTGTTAACCAAACTGTCATCAAACATAGGAGCAAACAGATCTTCCAGATTTTTCCTTTTGAAAGGTAATGGTTCAGATGAAGATTCTGGGAAGTTCAAACGATTGTGTGCGGGTTCCAAGCGGTCTTGCTCAGAAGCCATTTCAGTGAGTTCATCGAAATTAACGTGTATCGTCTCTTGAATGTCCCCGGTCTGATGATTCCAAATTCTGTATCCCTTGGAGTTCTCACAATAACCAACAAGTATCCCTATATCTGCTTTTGCCTTCAATTTACCAAGATCATCTTTATCATTCTTTGGGTAACATAATGCTCCAAAGACATGAAAATAGTTGATATTGGATTTTCTGCCTTGTATTAGTTCATATGGAGTTTTGTTATGTCTTTTGGTGATCATGCCGCGGTTCTGAGTGTAGCAAGCAGTGTTAACAGCTTCAGCCCAAAGATAATCTAGCAATTGGGCATTGATCAACATAGTTCTAGCTGCTTCCACGAGTGTACGGGTTCGTCGTTCAACTACGCCATTCTGTTCAGGAGTGCGAGCTATAGAATATTGGTGAACAATCCCATGTTTCTCTGTAAATTCCCGAAGGATTTGGTTTTTGAATTCAGTGCCGTTGTCGGTACGAATGATTCTGACGGTGTTGCGAACTTGCACTTGAATCTTTGTGAGAAACGTGATAACCATAGACGGAACTTGATCTTTTGTGCGGAGAAAGTAAACCCATGTCCATCTTGAGTAGTCATCCACTATCACCAGAATATATCTTTTCCCATTTACAGACTGAACCCGCATTGGACCACACAAATCCATATGAAGCAGTTGTAGGACGTGGTCTGTGCTATGTTCTGTTTTTGGTGGAAAGTGAGCTCGGTGACTTTTTCCCTGTTCGCATGCAGAACACAGATGATCCTTGGCATATCGGAATTTTGGTAAGCCATCTACCAATTTATGCTTTGCCAGGTCGGTTATGGTTTTGAAATTGAGATGAGACAACCGTTTATGCCATAACCATGCTTTGGTGGGATGAGCCTTGGAGAGTAAACATATAGGAGTCGAAGCTGTCATTCCTTCAAAGGAGATGGTGTAAAGACTAGTTCCCCGTTTTCCTTTCATCAGATCATTTCCCTGAAGATCACGAATAAAGCAGGTTTTCTCCCTAAATGCTACTTCTAAGTCTCCATCGCAGAATTGACCAACCGAGAATAAATTGTGACCTAGACCTTCAACATAGTACACATGACTTATTTCGATGTTCCCGTTTACATAGTCGCCATAACCCATGATTGCGGCAAAGTGGTCATTCCCGAACCTGACCATTCCTATAAACTTTGCAATGAAGTTTTGGAGAAGTTTGAGATTGCCGGTCATGTGTCGGGAACAGCCGCTATCAACAATCCATAGAACGATTTGAACCACCTGCATCATAATTAGTAGAAACAGATGGAGTAACGGTTGGACCCGTTGGGTTAGAAACACATGATTTAAGTATCTTAGGTACCCATTTAAAGTTTGCTGTTTTCTCTAGCCAACGTTGCCATTTCCTACTACTTTCTGCTTTCTTCCTAAGGAATGTGCTAGGTGTTTTGTTCTTTTTGGGATTTGCTATAGGTGCAACTATGGTCTGCTTTGAAACTTCTAGTGGTGGATTCCCTAAAATTGATTTGGCAACTGTGTTAGGCTTAGGGAGGCCACTAGTTCGTTTCGCTTTTCTCTTCAGCAAAGTTTTAGCAACACATTTTTGATGATTACCAGATAAGATACTAGTATGACAAAACACACAAGAAGCATTAACATCATTCATAACTGTTAAAGATTCAGCATTCATTACATCTTTTGTAGAATTACACTTAACCAAGCTAGATTCTATTTTGGACATAACATGCTTCTTATTCTCACTAGATGCATTAACTTCTACGTCTCCACTCTTAGATGTTCCACTCTTAGGTAGCCAGATACTAGTCTTCTTTGGTCTCTTTGTGGTCTTTGATCTTCTACCCTTAGATGTGTCAACTAATCCTGTGGAAGGTGAAGTAAGAGCATTAGTGGTTGTCTTTGATGATGCATTCTTAGGTGCGCTGTCTACATTTTGCATCCTTGGTACAATCTTATGAACTTTGGTTTTGCCTGTTTCTAAAACTTTGAGTTTCTTACTCAAATCAACAATGATGTGTCGTAACTCTTGATTTTGTGAATCCAAACGTCTGTTGAGGTAAACTGTTTCGTTTCTGTTTTGAATAATCTCATTGATTTCTTTTTCGTACTCAAACTTTTTATGTCGTAAAACATCGATTTCACCTAAGTCTTGACCTTTTGGGTCATGACTGTTTTGAAAAGACGAAGACATTTTTTGATTTTGGAGTTTAATTTGAAATTTGGCACTTTGGCTTTGAAACCAGTCAAGCCTTTTCTAAAGTTTGAAAACTTTAGTTTCCACATCATTGTTAATTTGAGAGAGATTCTCATTCTCTTTCACTAGATTCTCCATTTCTATTTGCAATATTTCTTTATCAATAGCATGATTTTTCATAAGACACTCATTACTAGATTCATAAAGTGCATTCATTGATGAAGCGAAAAGTGTACCGCTTTTAAGGGGTCATTTAAGCCCTAAATCGTATTTATTTGATCAAATATCGCCCTAAATCGTTTCTTTTGTCATTTTAGGTACTTTTGAGGAGAAATCTGGAAAAGGAGGCATTTTGGACGTTTTTGGAGCATAAAAGTGAAGAAAACGGCAAAGTCTCAAAAATCGGCCAAAAGTTACCTTTGACGGCGTCACAATTTACACCAGACGGCGTCATGCCTTGGCAAGAAAAGGTGGACGTGAAATTTACTAATGATAAGCCAGTGAAAATAGCATGTGAATTCTGACGGCGTCACGCTTTAACTTGATCAAGGGCGTCACGGCTTAAATCAAAGAGGGACGGCGTCACGTTCAAGGTTCGACGACGTCAAGCCTTGATAAGCCAGAATGGATTTTTGAAGAGCTAAAGAGGGACGGCGTCAATAAGGTCATCCGGGAACCCTAAAAGCGGCGAGGTGACGGCGTCACACTCCATAACGTGACGCCGTCAGATCCAAAAATCTATATATAGTTTTCTAATTTTTTGTCATAAGGGTGGAACTTAGTGTGTGGAATTTTGGGAGAAAAACCCTAAGACGATTTTAGCTTCTTTTTCAAGGCTTTTTGCCTTGAGATCTTCCATGTTACATTGAAAGATAAGTTATCAATTAATCATTCAATATGTCTATGTGTTGTTTGATTCTATCTTATTCTTGTCTTTTGTTTAACATGTTAGGCTAGATTTATCTTGTGTTTGCTTAGATCTAATGAAACCTAGCTATTGATTATTGGTTATTAGTGTGTTGTTAGTTGTATTGGATGATTGTTTATCTATGTTAGGCTTAAGAAAACTGGCTAACTTCCTATTCGGTAACTTGCTTGAACGTCTTAAGAAACATGAACCAAATGCGTACTAAAGGTTTTTATGGTTGTATTTAATGCACAAGCGAATTCTAGTGATCCCATGTTAGGAGCTTCCTAGCTGGCTCGACATAGGAGTGAAGTAGGAGCTTGTAGAGTTGGGGAAGTACGTACGCCACCCCACGAATGGTATTAAGGAATACACCCGTCATCCACGCGACTAATACACACTAATCAACCGGTAAAAGATAGTTAGGGAGTAAGGAAATCTAAGTAAACACATTTCTCTACATATTAGTTTCCACCAAACTTTTCATTTTTGTTATTTATTTTATTTGCATTCGTAGTAATTTGGGTTAGTTGACTAGCAACTAATTCCGCCCACTCCTTCAAACCCGAGATTTTACTTGCTTTCATAAAAATTATAAAAACATAAAAAGAATCTTCCTCAACCCTTAGACCTAATTAGAGTAGTCTTTCACACCTAACGAACACTATTCCCTGTGGAGAACGATCAATCCCCCGTACTTACCACTACACTATACTACATCGGTCAGGTACACTGCCTGGTGGGGTTGTAAGCCTCTTGAGATCCCTCGAGAGGTAAAACCTGTTGTAAGGTTGCAAAACCCACGCATCAAGTTTTTGGCGCCGCTGCCGGGGAATAGTTATTGTTTAGGTTGAATTTTTATTTCATTAGTTATCTGATTCTATTCTATTTATTTCTAGTTCTTTTTAGTTATTATTTTATTCGTTGTCTAGTCTTCTTGTTCGTAACCATTACCATCCGACATCATGGAAGATGGTAATATCCTTAACCCCCACAACCCACCACCACAACAACCACCACCACCTCCTAGAGCCCGTACTTTAGGAGAGTATTCCCGTCCTAGCCACCATGGCTATCGAAACACCATTGAGCTCACTCAAGGAGCCAATATCACACCCTTGCGATCCGACACCATCCGGTTGGTGCAAAGCGGATGCGCATTCCATGGACTTCGTTCTGAAGATCCTAATCAACATCTCAAGGACTTTCTCAAAATCATTGATTCTATAGACCTTGATGTTGCCACTCGAGAGACGACCCGATTGCGTCTCTTCCAATTCTCTTTGCGGGACCAAGCTAGTCAGTGGCTAGAACTTCAACCCGCAGGATCCATCACCTCTTGGGATGATCTCACTACTCGTTTCCTTGCTCAGTTTTTCCCACCGGGAAGAACTACCAAGCTAAGGAATGATATCTTGATGTTCCAACAACGTCAAGGCGAAACTCTCTACGAGGCATGGACTCGATTCAAGGACTTACTCCAAAAGGTCCCTCACCATGGCATAGAACTTTGGCTCCAAGTCCAAATCTTCTATGACCATATCAATCTCTACACGAGGCAAACCATTGACCAATCGGCCGGTGGCAAGCTACGTGATCTAAGTGCGGAACAATCATGGGCTCTCCTAGAGGATCTTGCTCTTTATGATAACGAAAGTTGGAGTGATCCCCGTGATTTGAATAAAAAGGTCAAGGCAATATCTTTGCCTTCGAACAATTCAAGCACTTCTGACCGTAGGATCATAGAACTTGAAGACCAAGTCAAGTTTCTCATGAAATCCTACGAGGCTCCTAACCCTTCAAGCCAAGTGAACAAAATCACTTCTTCATGTGAATTATGTAGTGGTCCCCACGACACTCGTGATTGCATGGAACTCCCCGAACAAGCTTTTGTGGACTACGCATCCTCGCGTACTGACGGAGCGGGAGACAAGTGGTACACTTTCAAACCCGAGCCAAACCATTACGGTGATTCATACAACCCCGCATGGAAAAATCACCCGAACCTTAGGTGGAAACAAAACCAAAACACACAACAAACCAATTCTTCCAACCCACCTAATCGTTTCCAATCAAGCGGTTCCAACTCGAACCGTACTTTCAACAACAATCCTTCCGGCAATGGTAGTACCGATAACTTTGAAGGATTGATGTCTCAATTTATGGCATCTCAAGAAGCTCGTTTAGCCAAGTTTGAAGCCGATTTCAAACAAAAACAAAGCGAGATGACCGATAAGATTGACACCTTGTTGAAAGCCCTCAATGACCGAGAAATGGGAGCACTCCCTAGCAACACGGTCAAGAACCCGAAACTAAACGTCAACGCTATTTCATCGGTTTCGTCCCCTAGTTCTTGTCCACAATATTATTCGGTCAATTCCATGAGCACGTGTTTCAAACAAACCCAAGTCGTTCCAAATGACCAAGAAGTTATGACATCCAAATTGGTCAACAACATAGTTGAAACACCTCCCACTCAAAACCTTGACGAAGAATTCAAGGAGCTCCACCTTGAAAGTCCGGTTGTTGATGAGTTGGATGAGAAGAAGCTCAAGTTAGGCGAAAAAGGGACCGCCTTTGTTCAAAACAAGCTACCTAAGAAGTTAGATGATCCGGGCTTATTTGTTCTACCTTGCAAGATCGGTAATTCGGAGGCTTATGACACATTAGCCGATCTTGGATCAAGCCTTAACCTACTTCCGTTACCTCTCTACACCTCTCTAAAACTTGGAAAACTTGAAGAAACCGAGGTGATAATAGGCTTAGCGGATGGAAGTGTTGCTTACCCGGTTGGAGTAGTTAAGGACGTGTTAGTGCACATTGGAAAACTAACCATTTTAGCCGATTTCCACGTCCTTGATATGGTTAGCGACCCTACATGCCCCTTGTTGATAGGTAGAGGATTTTTGGCGACCGCTAGTGCTATGATTGATTGTAAGGAATCCAAGATAGCGGTAGGAGAAGGAGATACTTGGTCAGTCTATGATGTTAAGAAACATGCCTATGATACTAGTGAGGAACCAACACCACATTGGCTAGAATCAAATAGGAGACCATCTAGATATGGACCTTGGATTGATAGAGACTTCATAGGACCCCAACGCCCATTTTACCTAGAAGAGGACTTTGTTAACCGAACGCATTCGGTAGAGCAACTCTTGGCTAGGGACACCGAATTGGATCCATTTGAAGATTCTCTAGTTTTTAGAAAGATGATTGATTTCCTAGGAGTTTTGCCAATTAACCTAGGAATGAATAAGTGGATTTGTGAGGAAGATGATCATAAGTGGAATTGGGATAAACCACCCAAAGATGGAGATGGGTCATGGCATATTAAGATGACATTGTATGACCCGGATGGAGAGAAGTTTGAAAAGATATATCGTACTAAGCGGACCAATAGGAAACTTCAATCCAAGCTTAACCCTAAAGACGTCCTCGATGACGAGCTTACTTACATAGGGTAGCGTGACTTTGAGTCTAGCTACAAGACTCGTTAATAAAGAAAAGCGCTTCTTGGGAGGCAACCCAAGCTTTATTTGTTTTATTTGCTTTGTGTGTTTATTTATTTGTTTGTTTGATTTTATTTGTTTTCGTATGTGTGTTTAATTTTTATTCTTATTGATTCATGTTCAAAAGTAAATTGTGAAAATGCTTTATGTTGTTTTTAACTTCGTCTTAACTACATATAAAGGTATTTTGCAAAAGATAAGTGTAAGGGAAATCTAAATCGGTTTATTAGAACACAAATGAACATGAATCATAATAATAATAAATTAACATACATATTAGTATTTGTTTGAGTCAAATGCTTGTATCGAGTCATAATGATGTTTTGCAGGATTTCCAGGAAGTAAGGTAAAGGTTTTTCCAGAAATTTTCCGGAAACTTAAAATGAGAATTTTTGTCAGGTCATTTTTGACGGCGTCAGGGTTTATAACCTGACGGCGTCAGATTTAATTTTCAGAAATTTTTGAAAGTTTTGTTTTCATAAAAAGTTTTTAGTAAAATCTCCAACTTATAATCTCCAGGAATCTGCAAAATTATCATTCCACAAGCATTATATCCTTATATATAGAATTTATCCCGCCGATGTTATGCAGGTTTTCGTGTTTGTTTTCTCAGGCTTAACAGGTTATTTTGGACAAGGAAATGTTTTGAATCAAGCTTATGGCGATGCATTAGTCATGGAGCTTCGACATTACTTTGGAAGAAGATTTAACCGTGTTATTTCATTATCCACCGAGCGAATCAGGGGAGTATTTGATTTCATTCTTTTACTTTTTTCTTTTACATCTTGTTATTTGAACATTGGGGACAATGTTCATCTTAAGTGTAAGGGGAGGGTAAAAGTACGATTTTAGAGAATACAATTACGCTTGATTTTTGTTTGTTTAATAATAGATGTGTAATAAAACTGAGATAAATACCTGTTAGGGCAATTTTAGTGCCAAATTTAAAATTTTTTACAACATATAGGAGTGAAACTTTGATCTAATGAGCGTCTCACGGATAGGAGTTATATGACTAGCACAAAAACCGTACCACTAAAAAATTTTCCACCCCCAAATATGTGAGGTTCGCCCCTAGAATTGGTAGGAAAAGCATTTATGCTATGATGTGTGTACCGGTAGCACTTAGATTCTAGAACTTGCGTTAGGACCATTCCGAGGCCACAAGTGAGACTACATTCGTGTAGTTAGATTTACTACATGATAAGAGGCATTAGGATTAACCCATTGTTTTACACCTGTGTTTTTGTTATAATTACATTGGCTACATTAGTCAAGTAATTCTCCCACACCCTTTGCGTTGTACTCATTTTTAGTACACGATACCCCTAGTACACCCCTCAGAGCCTATCTTTTCGTTTCGACCTTTAAGCATTTTACTTAAAGGAAGAATTTGTTTACACCCCACTTAAATGTACACCCAAATCGCCTTAGCCTACCTTGTATGCACTCATTTTTAGTGCATTATTGTTACAACATTTGTTTAAACCCAAGTTAATTATCTAGTTGATTACATGGTTGCTAAGTCGAGTCATATCCTTGTACATATTGTTTTGGGACGATTGGGGCTCATGGGTAAAGTACTAGTGTAATGGAGTAATGGGGAAGAACATCATTTATTACCCCCATATGTGCTAAATGTTTTAAAAGTACTCCAAGTTTTTCAATTATCTTAATTCGAGTCATTAGATTAGTACTTGTAAAGTTATGTAAAAGTTCAAGTGTAAGGGGAATGCAATGCCCCTATGATGTATTATTTTGGATGGTAGGGCAAAAGTGTATGAAAAAAAAAAAAAAAAAAAAAAAAAAAAAAAAAAAAAAAAAAAAAAAAAAAATCAAGAAAAATACAAAAAAATGAGAAAAAGAAAAATAAAAAAATAGAAAAAACATACGGACTACCATCCCGTTTCATTTTATGTTTATTTTTATGTTTTTGTTATTTTGTTATTTTCTTTCATTTGCTTAAATTGAGTCGAGTCTTGGCTTAGCAACATTGTATAGTACATGTAATTGATCAAGATCTTTAACTCGCCACCAGTAAAATATCCTTTATCCAACAAAACCGTGTTTTCCTTTTCCCTACACCTAACGTTATAACCCATTTAAAAGCCCTCTTTGATAGTTTATCTTTGGTGCTTACGCCTAGTGGAGGAGGTTTTCGATCCTTTCCCAAGCCTATGGTAATCTATTTGCTATGACAGGTAGTGAGAGATATTATCCGTTTTCATTTATGAGATTTATTTTGATGACACTTGAGAGATGTGAGTATCTAAACACTACTTGTGAGGTGCTAGTTTGTAATCTCCGTGCTTATTATGATTGAAGTGGAACGATTATTTGTTGTAATTACTTTTATGTTAGCATTAAATGACCCCTAACTTGTATTTTGATTAGAATAAAAGCGCATTTGCTTGAGGACAAGCAAATCTCAAGTGTAAAGGTATTTGATGAAGCGAAAAGTGTACCGCTTTTAAGGGGTCATTTAAGCCCTAAATCGTATTTATTTGATCAAATATCGCCCTAAATCGTTTCTTTTGTCATTTTAGGTACTTTTGAGGAGAAATCTGGAAAAGGAGGCATTTTGGACGTTTTTGGAGCATAAAAGTGAAGAAAACGGCAAAGTCTCAAAAATCGGCCAAAAGTTACCTTTGACGGCGTCACAATTTACCCCAGACGGCGTCATGCCTTGGCAAGAAAAGGTGGACGTGAAATTTACTCATGATAAGCCAGTGAAAATAGCATGTGAATTCTGACGGCGTCACACTTTAACTTGATCAAGGGCGTCACGGCTTAAATCAAAGAGGGACGGCGTCACGTTCAAGGTTCGACGGCGTCAAGCCTTGATAAGCCAGAATGGATTTTTGAAGAGCTAAAGAGGGACGGCGTCAAGAAGGTCATCCGGGAACCCTAAAAGCGGCGAGGTGACGGCGTCACACTCCATAACGTGACGCCGTCAGATCCAAAAATCTATATATAGTTTTCTAATTTTTTGTCATAAGGGTGGAACTTAGTGTGTGGAATTTTGGGAGAAAAACCCTAAGACGATTTTAGCTTCTTTTTCAAGGCTTTTTGCCTTGAGATCTTCCATGTTACATTGAAAGATAAGTTATCAATTAATCATTCAATATGTCTATGTGTTGTTTGATTCTATCTTATTCTTGTCTTTTGTTTAACATGTTAGGCTAGATTTATCTTGTGTTTGCTTAGATCTAATGAAACCTAGCTATTGATTATTGGTTATTAGTGTGTTTTTAGTTGTATTGGATGATTGTTTATCTATGTTAGGCTTAAGAAAACTGGCTAACTTCCTATTCGGTAACTTGCTTGAACGTCTTAAGAAACATGAACCAAATGCGTACTAAAGGTTTTTATGGTTGTATTTAATGCACAAGCGAATTCTAGTGATCCCATGTTAGGAGCTTCCTAGCCGGCTCGACATAGGAGTGAAGTAGGAGCTTGTAGAGTTGGGGAAGTACGTACGCCACCCCACGAATGGTATTAAGGAATACACCCGTCATCCACGCGACTAATACACACTAATCAACCAGTAAAAGATAGTTAGGGAGTAAGGAAATCTAAGTAAACACATTTCTCTACATATTAGTTTCCACCAAACTTTTCATTTTTGTTATTTATTTTATTTGCATTCGTAGTAATTTGGGTTAGTTGACTAGCAACTAATTCCGCCCACTCCTTCAAACCCGAGATTTTACTTGCTTTCATAAAAATTATAAAAACATAAAAAGAATCTTCTTCAACCCTTAGACCTAATTAGAGTTGTCTTTCACACCTAACGAACACTATTCCCTGTGGAGAACGATCAATCCCTCGTACTTACCACTACACTATACTACATCGGTCAGGTACACTGCCTGGTGGGGTTGTAAGCCTCTTGAGATCCCTCGAGAGGTAAAACCTGTTGTAAGGTTGCAAAACCCACGCATCATTCATCAACACAGAAACAACGTCACGACTAAGAACATTTTGCAAGAGTCGATCAACTTCATTTTTCAAATATTGTTTGTGAAGATTTTGTTTATGAATTATGACGTCTTTTGCTTTGAAAATGTCCTTCATAGATACCATTTATGTCTGTAAATCCTCTTCCCATTGAGTTGCACATTTTTTCAGATGATTGACGTGAGGTAAAATTTTGTTTTGAAGAACATCTCGCTTTTCTTTCTCCATAGGAGAGAAAAAAGCGGAAACGGTGATTTTTAAGTTAAACTCAATTTCATTTTCTAAAAATTTGATGTCCTCCATAAATGTCTCAAAATATTTAAGAGTTTTAAAAGCTGTAGGCATTTCTGGATTAACATCTTCCTTTGTCAAAGAATCTGTGATTTGTGCATCTGTTTGGGACACAGAATTTACTGAAGAAGAGGTATTCATGTAGGTTTGTAACAAAGTTTGTTCTGGTTTATCTTTTGGTGGCACAAATGATTTGCTTATATGAGGTCTTGCGTTGTAATCATAATCCTGTTTTGAAAAATCTCTTGCTTTTGAAGGATCTCCGATTGAAAGATTTCTTTTTGATCGACTCTCAAACTTGTTTGGAAGTTCAAGATCATCAATTTCCTCATCATTACCATATATATCATCTTGCTCAAAAGTGTCATCAAACAATAATTCTGCATTATATATCTTGGGATTTTTACTGAGTGCTTTTGAGAGACCACGTGGGTAATCACTACCAAGGGCAAATCCGTGTCCTTTCGAATTTGGTTTTACCGTTAGTTGTTGGATTTGAGTGATGGATTCACCATTTTTATACACAATTTTTTGAAATTCTTTAATTTGTGCTTCCAAGGTGACGATATCCTCAAGATATGAATCAACACGTTTGCTGTTGGCTTGCTTTTCCCCAAGAAGTTGATTTTGAGAAGTTGAAAGCTCAGATTGAGTTTTTAACAGCTCAGAATTTAAGGAATCAATTTGTTTTTTGAATTCAAATTGATCTTTTTCTTTTTGAGAGATAAGCTCAGCCTTAGAATCGGTTAATTCACATACTTGGTTTTGCAAATCTTGAACTTTGACATATTCTTTTTGGAAAGCGATTTCAAAACATTGTTCACGTTTTTCTTGTTTTTGGTATCCCGAAAGTTGTTGTTTATAGCACTCATTGTCCCGAGATAGTACTGCAATTTTGGCTTTTAAGGTCTGATTAAGTTCATTGCACTTCTCTATTCGTGATTGGGTGGACATTACCAAGGCCTGAAGCTCCGAATCTTGATTTGTCAAATGCTCATTTTGTTCAATCTGATTATGATTGTCATCTTCTATTAGATCATCAAATGAGACAGCTGTTCTATCATCATCAAATGATATATCAGTGTAGATTTGATTATCTAAAGAAGATGAGAATGGTGAATCATTTTGAACAGAATTTTCACTTGAGGATGAAGATGCGAAAGGTGAAGCAATCTCATGTAGTAAGCATTGTGGATCAGGTACCTGAGAAAGACCGTCAGTATCGTAGACCGGGCCTGTCTCGGACATATTCAATTCCTGCATATTTGCCATGATCATTACAGCTGCGTTTGCCTCAAGATCATCCATATCATCATCTGACTCTGCATTTGCCATGAAGCTTTTTTCTTTCACATTCATTAAGCTTGCTTTCTCATCCTTAAGTGCCATCAAGAGAGCTTCTTTGTGATATGCACTGCCCATAGTACGAGGCTTTGGACATGCAGTAGCCATATGACCATTCCCTCCACAGTTGTAGCATGTGATTGAGGTATTTGCAATGCCTTTTGATTCCTTTCCATTCAATTGATTCCTGTTCTGATCTGCCCCCAAATAATTCCTATTACCCCCAGACTGAAACCTTTGTTCTCCAGCTTGAAACCTTTGTGCCCCATAACCTCCTCTGTTCCCTGAACCAAATCTCCCTGATGATCTGTTCTGAATTTCTACCCGACCATCATTAACAACTGCCTGATTCCTTATGTTTGAAGATGAGCGAAGGCGGTTGTTTGATTTGTTTGTGAATTTTCCAAATGCTTTAGCAATCAACCCAAATGCTTCATTGAGATAATTGAAAGCATCTTCTTCTTCATCATAATCACTGTTTGTGTAAAAGTTGGAGTCAGTGTTGTTATAGGTTACCATTTGGTTGCCTGATTGTTGAGATGGTGCTTCATATGGGACAAGTTGGTTTTGAGGTTGAAAGCTTGGTTGATAAGATGAGTTTCCAAATTCCTGAGAAGGTAGAGAGAAGTTTGGTTGAGCCATTAGTGCAAGCGAATTAGGTTGTGGTCCAGGTATGAAACCTCCTCTTGCTGCCACTTCTTTGTCCACCTCTGATTGATGTTGTTTGAGAAAATCATAAATCAATCCATATTTGATCTCACCAATCTTCTTTGATTGCCTAACAAATGTTGCATATTTCTGCCATTCAGGACCTAGGCATCCCAGAAATTTGGAGTTGATTGCAATCCTTGGAAACTTCATGTCATGACGATCAAGGTCATTAACAACATTGGTGAAGCGGTGGTAGTATGATTCGATTGTCTCTCCCGGTTCCATAACAAAATTGTTGAATTCCATGTACAATTTTGATTCAAGGTCTTCCTGATTGAGCTCTGTTCCTTCCATCAGAAGATGCACATGCTCCCACATGTCCTTTGCAGTCTTCTGAGCATTAACACTTCGATAGATGGGATTTGGAATTCCCTGAAGGATGAATGCCATTGCCATTCCATTTGCTTCTTGTTGTAAGGCTTGTTCGGTTGTATAGCTAGAAACAGCAACATGAGTGGATGTTTCTTCTCTTTCAGGAGTTGCTGGAACAATAATTACTGGTTCAGGAAAGGGCCCCACAGTGATGACATGCTTCAAATACGGTCCATGGGGTTTGCGGAGTTCAATGAATTGGAGAAACCTACTTGCCCACTGCACATAGTTTCCAGGTGTTAACATGGGTGGAGTATCTTGATTTCCAGCCTCATGACGAGATTGCTGACTGCTTATAGCTTCACACATCTTATGAAACCAGTGAGGTTCCCTGGACACTAAAGGATTGTTCTGAAGGTAATTTTGTTGCATTATTTGTTGTGGAGATAGTTGTGGTGGAGGAATGAATTGATGTTGTTGCACAAATGCATGATGTTGTGGATATTGTTGAGGAAATTGTTGTTGTTGTTGAGAGTATTGTTGTTGTTGAGGATATTGCTGTAGCTGGTAGTAGTAATTAAAGTGTGGTGGTTGAGACATCGTGTAGTAGCTTGTGACGGTTAAGGATCTTTAAAGGATAAAGACGGTTGTTGTTGAAAGATTAGAAACTCGATTAGTCACGTAAGAAATCCAATAAAATCTCTGGTTCGATTAGGTAATTGTTCCTTCGATGGACACTTCGTTCGATCAGGCTATTTGTTCGATAGGCTGGTTCGATAAGGTAAGTCCTTCGATAATTTAAGTCCTTCGATAAGCTTGTTCCTTCGATAAGCTAGTTCCTTCGATCAAGATAGGTCCTTCGATCAAAGTTACTTCGTTCGATCGAGTGGCTCGTTCGATCAGTTTTGATTGTTCGATCAAAGTTGTTCGTTCGATCAGATTTGATTGTTCGATCAAATGTGATGGTTCGATCAAGTTTGCTCGTTCGATCAAAATGCTCATTCGATCAACTTGTAAAACTCGAAAATCTAAAACATATTAATAGACCAAAATGCCCTCATACTTGGAAAATTAATTAAAACACATATAACTTTCAAATAAATCACAAAACGTATGAAAACGAAACAAATGCGACATGAAATGATTACGAGGCACCATAATATAATTTTACGAGCTACCAATAACATTTGTAACACATTACTTAGTCGCTTGAACCGAAAACTCAACAAGGATATATTTATTTCGTTCTAAAAAAATAGTTACGTGTTAGTCGTATGTAAGAAACGAGGAAAATATTGAAACTTGGACATGGATACTTTGAGTTGGGCTTAGAGGCCGATCCAAGCCCTCCCCTCATCCAAACCCACGACCCAAACCTCCCAAAACAGCCCAAGCCCTTTTTGGTTCCCCCTTATACACCGAACTTCACATATCACTCAAAAGAAAACCCTAAAATCAAATTCTGCTGCTGTCTTTTGGTTCTGCTGCTGTCGAGACTTATAGGAGACCAAGAAGGCTTGAATTTTGTTCCATTTGTGTGTCAAACATCTTAAGGTAACATGTTTCTTCATGCCTCAAACCCCTATGAATTAATTCTTAACCAAAAACCCTAATCTTCCTTTGTTTTGTCTTGATCGATCGGCCAAAAAGAAAAGGGAGGAGAAAGAAGCTTGTGTGTGGTGTTTTAATCCTTTGTGTTCGTGTTCTTCGTGATCTACGAGGGTATTGTATCACTTTTCCGTCATTTGTTCATATATTCATGCCCTAGTTTAATCATGGGATGGAAATCATGACACATAAAATGTCACATAAAATAATAAGATAAGAAACCCTAAAAACTGTTATGATGAGTCGAACCAGAAGTTTTGTGGTGAAATTATTCGAATTTGATTGTGTTAGGACCTGTTTTGAATGACCTAAATATGTATGGACTCACATAAAAACGTTTGGTGTCAAGAACAAATGATTTGCATGACGAAAACCCTAAGATAATCATGGTTCTGTGATAACTGATTCTGAGCTGAATTTTTAGTCGACTTTAACCGGCTGTGGATTGATGATATGAACGTATATTTTTATGTTTCTGGAGTCTAGATTGTAGTTCAATGAAATAGCTACCTGGAGAAATTTAGTTTGTAATTTTTAGAGGCTTTTAAGGTCACTTTTTGATTTTTGGAAAATCATGTGTCCAGTTGTGTTTAAAAGTCTGGAAAATCCGTTCGGGTTTTTGAATTTTAATTTCCAAACCGTGTCGAGTTAGAAAGAGCCCTTTGACCTGGGTAAACTTTGGGATGTTTATTAGTAGCTGGAATTTTTTTATATTTTTGTGAATTTTTCTGAAGGGCTAATGAAGTGATAACTTATCGGGTGTTCCATCAGACATGTTTCTGGGACAGGTTGTAAAAATGGATTTTTCATTCGTACCAAACCAAATCAATAAAATCTGGAAAAATTATGATAAATACTAGGAGTATTGAGGAAGATCTGTGAATTTTTGTAGATTTTAATTCGGAGTTCTACTATGATTCTATAATTATATAAAACAGGTCCAGAACATGATTAAAACCTGAAAAAGTGCATTTTGTTGTTTTAAAAGTGTTAAGTGTTTACATTCAAACATTTGAGGGTCTATATGGTTATTTTGATTATACTAGAGGACTAAACTTGTAAGAACCTGTAACTTGACAATAATTACACTTTGTACCCTAACCTTATGATAATTACACAATTGGTCCTTCAACTTATCCTAAATACTTAATAAACCCTTAAAGGATTAAAACTACCATAATAACCTTATGAACCTTGAACTACCTAAAATGAAAAGACAAACTAAACATGAAGTTAAGAATCATTTGTAATTCTCTTCTAATCCTTTAGGTGTGAAGAAGGAGAGACCTTGAGCCGTTCCTTGTTTCTGTGCTTTGTTCTATTTGTGCGTTCGTCATAAGGTACAGATACTCTGCCCTTTTTCAGTAAGGGTTCTCATATGCCATATATTGATTTTGAGTTATGATTCAGTTAAGATTCCCCAAGCCATTGCTATGTTCCCTTTGAATGAACCTTTGATATTACTTTTGATATGACTTTGAGATGCACCTTTTGATATATGACCTTGAGCTATGATTTTGAGACATGACTCTTAGTTTGATACCCGAGCCATTTTTGTACTTTCCTAGCCAGGAAGGTAACCTGGCCATGTCTGTGATGCACCGCTGGCATGACTCCTGTGTGGGGGAGTGATTTCTCACACCGTCCCTTTTATATTATCTGCCATGGCTACTTGACTTTGAGATTGACTTTGAGTTTGGGGGCGTATGGATTGCAATCCTAGGCATGTTTTGTTTAGTGGATTTAACTATGAATTTGAGTATGACTTTGAGTATGACTTTGAGGTGACTGGTGCTGTGTGCAATACACGCCTTTCACATTTCTGGGAGCTAGCTACTCCACCCCTGTTGATACATGAGGACACCCCTCATATTATCTGGTTGCCTGAGAGGTATCCCCTCTGATTGTGAGACTATGATTTTGAGATGTTGACTTTGAGATTATGACTTTGAGTTATGGGCTCGTGGTGGATGACTATCCTTAACCTTTACTCTTGTATCTTATTTATATTTCATCCATTATGCTACATTCTGGTTATTTCCGTTTACTTTCGTTTCCGTTTATCATGTATCTGTTCACTGGGCTTTTTAAGCTCAGCCGCACGTTTTCTTTTCGTGTGCGGCAGGTTTTAGTTGGAAGATGGGTACGAGTGAAGAGACTTTTGGACTTAGAAGACTTGATAGTTTCGGCCTAGAGATGATTAGAAAGTATTCTATTGTTAGAAATTGTATTCGCTTTTGTAACCTTGTAATTCCAGTATTTCATTTGTAACCTTTGAGAATCTTTGTATTACTTTTGAAGGTATGCTTTGTTATATCTAATATGAAACCATTTGCGTGACATCTTTACCCTTGTCGGGTTAGGGTGTTACAATTATGGTATCAGAGAGACAGGCTGCGATTCGTAATACATTTACCCTTGGCCTGTGTAAGTTAGGACCACTAAGTTTCCCTGTAAGCGCTCATAAGATAACCTGTAAGATTTGCTTTAGGATCTCCCTATAGGAACCTAAATTTGACCAGGGAGGAATGGGTAGACTAAGACATATATGTGATTATCATTTGCTTCCGCATCACTCTGATTCGTGCCTCTGCCTTTAGAAGTTTTGCATCTTAAAGCTTAGAAACCAAGCAAGTTTGGAATACCTCGGAAACCTCACCTGGATACCTTACACAATTTAAGTTTCATTTTCAGATTTTGACACCCACCTCCGATTTGTTTGACGAGCCGTTTGACACCTTTCCGACCACATCGTAGGTCATTCAACCATAATGTGTTCGACACATTTTGTGAATTCATTGCTTATGCTGAATGTAAATGTATCATCCGATACTACTTAACTTTGCATGAATCCATTACTACTCCTATGAGAATTCTGGTAACTATTAACCATGGATATAGGAAGTCGTGTTCCTTTCCTTTGAATGACAAACCTTGTTCTGCCAACCAGTTCCTTTGGAAGGATATGAAGTTATACTATCTCTGGACGGGTTTGTTAACTGAGCATGATGATGCTGATGACTGATATTCCGTACATCTCACTTTCGACAATTATACGATGTTCGTATTACTGATAATACACACCCTGCTTACTGCTTATGCTAAGAAGCTGAACAAATTCCCGCACTTGAACTGTTCGTTGATCCATCTCAACTCTTTTATTGAACTATCCGTCTGATTTGATGACTGTATTCGTTCTATGAATCTTTTGATCCTGACATGTCTTATTGTGTGGTCTTTGGTTTGGACTGGATGACTATTTGTAAAGCTACCCTAAGACTACCGTATCTGAAATGTAATTTTGCCAATCTATCTCACCCTATTTCGTTATGATAAATCTCTACACCTGAACCTGCTAAAGTTTTGCCGCTATGGAAGCACCAACCCTGAACTCATATGATTATCAAGTTTTCCTGACAACCATTACTATCTACCCTTGGAAAGTTTTGTCATCGTAAGAAATTCGTTGTACGAAGATTTTCCGGTCTTTTCGATGTAATATGATTTTGTTCACCTCAGCGATTCTCTTGTATGCTCTTGTTGATTTATGAAGAAAGGAAGAAGGATGTGTCGACGTATCGACTGTTGTAAACCGAACCGTACCGCTATCAGTAATCATTATCCGTTTCCAAGTACCAATAATTGAGTTGGTCTTTCTTTTGAAACTCCGTATCTGATTTCATCGTTTTAGATTTGAAGGGCTGAAGCAGCAACCACAAGAACTTCTAAGAAGGGGGTTAACTAACCGAGAGTAACCTCTGTGAAGTAGTCCAGTTTTATTTTTGAAGAAGGAGGAAGGCGGCATGAAGTGTATGTGAAAGTTTTCCCTAAATGATTTCAGAGACTGTCCTTACACTCGTTAAAACCTTATGAGTTTGAGTGATGCCAATGGTATTGGCTAAAAATGGTCATGTCTTTGCGTATTTTGGACAAATTGTCATAGTATGACATTGTGTTATGTTCAGAAAACGAAAGAAGAACATAGGGATTAATGATGAGACGACCACTTGATCTGGAAGAGAAACTTGATTGACATTCAGAAACCATTGTAGACGACGCTACCCTGTATGTTGTGAAGACAGAGTTTTTCCCAGGAAGAACCGAGATCGAAGACAGTTATCAGAGTGAGAAACTTGGTGGAAGAGTAGTAGAAGACGGTGGCGACGAGCATTGCCAGAGAAGAAGCATATAGGAAGAAGAGAGAAACTGGGATAATACTCAACCATATATTATGCAAACTGTGAAGATTACAGCTCGGGCATCAAGATAACCAGACCGTAGGAGACGAAGCATTCAACACATAACCTGGAGTCGACGACGGCGGTGTTACCTTAAAATCTGGAGCTGTGTTAGAAGACCTGTTGAAGAAACGCAATCTTGTTTCTCTATTCATTTTGGTTGTACTAAGATGAATTGATAGCTGAAGCAGGCTTGCGGATGGAGGGATGCACAGTGATCGTGCCAGAGACTACCGTTACGACGCCGCAGTATCGAGAAGTGTTGCTGAAGGCTTAAGGAATCAGACTCAAGTTTGTAATTCCTGTTCACCGTGGAATAAGATAGACAAGCGTCAAACTACTCCAACTTGGAAGAACTTTAAAATTTTGTATGAGAATGGACGAATTTTGAAGCAGACATTTGTGTGTAGACGAGGTGATTCGATGGAGAATGAAGCTATCGAAGACGTATTCGTTTCCTCTCAACTTACTTAAATTCCGTTACCCGATAATGAGATCCTTTGATCGATTTGATTCTCTGCTAGTAGTTTCCGTTCTGTGTTTATTATGCGTTTGTTGAATAACGAGTTGTATGAGAATTTTGACGAGCTATGGAAGGAATTTTGATATATACGAATAGACGGATGATGAAGTAACCACTTATTTTGGCTGAATTGATTTCGGTAAGTTATGAAGTATTGGCGCTATTAATGACGTACCTGAATTTTGATGGACATTTTCGGATTTCAGTTACTCTTCGAGTGATTTCGTATTCTTAGTTATGATATTTGACTTTGGTGACCCTGAGACTGTAGATGGATTAGGTGGATTTAGATAAGTTGTGTTGTTCACGACTTGAGATAAAGTATGAACATCATGAGGGCATATTTATATGATGCTAGTATTATGACGCCTGATCAACGTGATAATACTTACATCATATAACGTGCACTTGTTGTGGGCATAGGATATTTCGAGAAGTGCCTTAGAACCTTGGAAATTCTGATATCTGAATGAGATCATCCGCGATTAGTGAGACTTTGGATTCATTCTACCTATCCAGTTGATCTACTGTCTTTGATATTCGACTAGATACGTTTGGATGCTCGACGAGCGTTTTGCTGATCTCTGCACTTCCGATAATGATCTTAGATTCCATTATAGGGCTTTCTGCCATTTGATTATGTCTGACGATATGCTTCCTGTCCGTATGGATTCAATCTGTTCTGCTATGTATACGTTCCGCATTCATTAAATCTGTTCATTTTGATCTTCTATGAGTTAAGATATGAGATTTTGGATTCTGAGAAAACAAGACCTGTTTGTTTATGAAAACACCTTTGGTAGGCTCTTTGAGGCCGAGACTATTTGAAAAGCTGAAGAGTTACTTTTGCACCACCTCATGGTTGCTACAATTCGATGTATTCTCGTTTAATTCGCCTAATCAATTCGATGTAAACCCTACGTACTGTTTGTACCTTTTCCTGGGGAATTCGATTATCATCCGTATATTGGTGAGTTGTCAATTGGATTCAACCTCAGCCTAGTGTGTCTCTGTTTTGTTTCCGATCCTCTCATTTCTGATGCCTTGCAAATTTCGGGGATGAAATTTTTTCGTTAGAGGGGAAGAGTTGTAAAACCCGAAAATCTAAAACATATTAATAGACCAAAATGCCCTCATACATGGAAAATTAATTAAAACACATATAACTTTCAAATAAATCACAAAACGTATGAAAACGAAACAAATGCGACATAAAATGATTACGAGGCACCATAATATAATTTTACGAGCTACCAATAACATTTGTAACACATTACTTAGTCGCTTGAACCGAAAACTCAACAAGGATATATTTATTTCGTTCTAAAAAAATAGTTACGTGTTAGTCGTATGTAAGAAACGAGGGAAATATTGAAACTTGGACATGGATACTTTGAGTTGGGCTTAGAGGCCGATCCAAGCCCTCCCCTCATCCAAACCCACGACCCAAACCTCCCAAAACAGCCCAAGCCCTTTTTGGTTCCCCCTTATACACCGAACTTCACATATCACTCAAAAGAAAACCCTAAAATCAAATTCTGCTGCTGTCTTTTGGTTCTGCTGCTGTCGAGACTTATAGTAGACCAAGAAGGCTTGAATTTTGTTCCATTTGTGTGTCAAACATCTTAAGGTAACATGTTTCTTCATGCCTCAAACCCCTATGAATTAATTCTTAACCAAAAACCCTAATCTTCCTTTGTTTTGTCTTGATCGATCGGCCAAAAAGAAAAGGGAGGAGAAAGAAGCTTGTGTGTGGTGTTTTAATCCTTTGTGTTCGTGTTCTTCGTGATCTACGAGGGTATTGTATCACTTTTCCGTCATTTGTTCATATATTCATGCCCTAGTTTAATCATGGAATGGAAATCATGACACATAAAATGTCACATAAAATAATAAGATAAGAAACCCTAAAAACTGTTATGATGAATCGAACCAGAAGTTTTGTGGTGAAATTATTCGAATTTGATTGTGTTAAGACCTGTTTTGAATGACCTAAATATGTATGGACTCACATAAAAACGTTTGGTGTCAAGAACAAATGATTTGCATGACGAAAACCCTAAGATAATCATGGTTCTGTGATAACTGATTCTGAGCTGAATTTTTAGTCGACTTTAACCGGCTGTGGATTGATGATATGAACGTATATTTTTATGTTTCTGGAGTCTAGATTGTAGTTCAATGAAATAGCTACCTGGAGAAATTTAGTTTGTAATTTTTAGAGGCTTTTAAGGTCACTTTTTGATTTTTGGAAAATCATGTGTCCAGTTGTGTTTAAAAGTCTGGAAAATCCGTTCGGGTTTTTGAATGTTAATTTCCAAACCGTGTCGAGTTTGAAAGAGCTCTTTGACCTGGGTAAACTTTGGGATGTTTATTAGTAGCTGGAATTTTTTTATATTTTTGTGAATTTTTCTGAAGGGGTAATGAAGTGATAACTTATCGGGTGTTCCATCAGACATGTTTCTGGGACAGGTTGTAAAAATGGATTTTTCATTCGTAACAAACCAAATCAATAAAATCTGAAAAAATTATGATAAATACTAGGAGTATTGAGGATGCTCTGTGAATTTTTGTAGATTTTAATTCGGAGTTCTACTATGATTCTATAATTATATAAAAACAGGTCCAGAACATGATTAAAACCTGAAAAAGTGCATTTTGTTGTTTTAAAAGTGTTAAGTGTTTACATTCAAACATTTGAGGGTCTATATGGTTATTTTGATTATACTAGAGGACTAAACTTGTAAGAACCTGTAACTTGACAATAATTACACTTTGTACCCTAACCTTATGATAATTACACAATTGGTCCTTCAACTTATCCTAAATACTTAATAAACCCTTAAAGGATTAAAACTACCATAATAACCTTATGAACCTTGAACTACCTAAAATGAAAAGACAAACTAAACATGAAGTTAAGAATCATTTGTAATTCTCTTCTAATCCTTTAGGTGTGAAGAAGGAGAGACCTTGAGCCGTTCCTTGTTTCTGTGCTTTGTTCTATTTGTGCTTTCGTCATAAGGTACAGATACTCTGCCCTTTTTCAGTAAGGGTTCTCATATGCCATATATTGATTTTGAGTTATGATTCAGTTAAGATTCCCCAAGCCATTGCTATGTTCCCTTTGAATGAACCTTTGATATTACTTTTGATATGACTTTGAGATGCACCTTTTGATATATGACCTTGAGCTATGATTTTGAGACATGACTCTTAGTTTGATACCCGAGCCATTTTTGTACTTTCCTAGCCAGGAAGGTAACCTGGCCATGTCTGTGATGCACCGCTGGCATGACTCCTGTGTGGGGGAGTGATTTCTCACACCGTCCCTTTTATATTATCTGCCATGGCTACTTGACTTTGAGATTGACTTTGAGTTTGGGGGCGTATGGATTGCAATCCTAGGCATGTTTTGTTTAGTGGATTTAACTATGAATTTGAGTATGACTTTGAGTATGACTTTGAGGTGACTGGTGCTGTGTGCAATACACGCCTTTCACATTTCTGGGAGCTAGCTACTCCACCCCTGTTGATACATGAGGACACCCCTCATATTATCTGGTTGCCTGAGAGGTATCCCCTCTGATTGTGAGACTATGATTTTGAGATGTTGACTTTGAGATTATGACTTTGAGTTATGGGCTCGTGGTGGATGACTATCCTTAACCTTTACTCTTGTATCTTATTTATATTTCATCCATTATGCTACATTCTGGTTATTTCCGTTTACTTTCGTTTCCGTTTATCATGTATCTGTTCACTGGGCTTTTTAAGCTCAGCCGCACGTTTTCTTTTCGTGTGCGGCAGGTTTTAGTTGGAAGATGGGTACGAGTGAAGAGACTTTTGGACTTAGAAGACTTGATAGTTTCGGCCTAGAGATGATTAGAAAGTATTCTATTGTTAGAAATTGTATTCGCTTTTGTAACCTTGTAATTCCAGTATTTCATTTGTAACCTTTGAGAATCTTTGTATTACTTTTGAAGGTATGCTTTGTTATATCTGATATGAAACCATTTGCGTGACATCTTTACCCTTGTCGGGTTAGGGTGTTACACAACTTGTTCGTTCGATCAATTGGAAGAGCAAGTCTAACTCGACTACCCTTTTGCTCGTTCGACTGAATGCTTCCTTCGATGACCTTGCTCGTTCGACTGACTTGCTCCTTCGATCACCTTGCACGTTTGACAGGAAAACTGCTCGTTCGATCAAGATCCCTCGTTCGACTGATGAACAGTAGTATCTCGGATGAACAGTAACTTCTCTAATACTACGGATTACTTAAGTTATTCTTAGATCTAACCTTCTAACAACCTAGATTACCCCTTGGCGAATGATACCACTTGTTGTTTTATACTTTTATGAATTAAGCTACTATAATTAACCACTAATTACCTACTAGATCTAGAGAGAGAAAGCTAGAGAGAGAAAGAGAGGATGGGAGATGATAAACACACACTAATAACAAAAATGATTAAACTTCATCAACCAACCCCTCTCCCTAAGGTGGGAGGGGGTATTTATAGTTTTACATGCACTTGGGCTTGTAGCCCTAATTACTCTAATAAAACATGATAAACTAAATAAATGACACAGCCCATGGGCCTTCTACACGGGCTGGGCCTAATAACAAACCTAAAGGCCTAAGCAACCTTAATACAATATGATCAATACTTGAATAATACAAAACGTGTTCCCAACAGACACATACCCCATCCTGGAAGGAGTTTCAAAAATTTCAGTATTGGACAAAGAACTAATACCATCATCATCTGCTAGTTTGAGATGTCTCATAACAGATGACTCAGTAATAGTTATAGTTTTGCCATCAACTGTAGCAGTTAATTCTTGTTCTCCATTATCAAGTGTATTGACAGTAGCAGTCTGCCAAAAATTTCTGATTAGAGAACTATAGATAGTAGGATTTTCTGTGAGAGCATACCTGATGTGGCTAGCATTAAGAAAATCCACTATTTGATGAAATTCGTGACTTCCCTCTGGTTTCTCCAAGTAAGCAACCATGTTATGCTTATCACAGAATTCCAAATTCGCCATAGAAATTGAGAAAAAATTGATTAGAGTACTGGGTTATGGTCATTTAGAAGAGAATGTGTGTTTGGTAAAGCCTATTGAGATTTTATAGAGAACACTTAGGGTTTCGATTGGACCGACTTAAGAAATCTTTTAAGTTAAAGAAATTATGTGAATTATCCAATTTAGGAACCCTATAAGCAAGATAAAGTAACTAAAATATCTCAATGGCTATATTTAAAAAACGGTTACTCCCAAACAGCACTAACGGTTACCCAGCAGTACTAAGTTTTAGCCTAGCAGTACAAACTTTTGACTAGCAGTACTAACTTTTTACAAAAACTTTTTCTTAGCAGTATTAACTCCAATTTCTTTCAAAAACAATACGGCACTCAAACTTTTTGAAGGGATTAAGTGTAAAGGAAGACACTTAATCATTTTTGGTTACATTTAACCTCAGGTTGTGTGAGAACTAATTAGTTCAGTAAAAATACTGTCTGTGATCAGATAAACTCATTAAAAGAGATTTCTTGACAGGGTTTCCAGCTCGTGGCAGGTGTTACCTCTAACACAAATGTATTAGATTCACGTTTGCTCGCTGTTCTCTATACCAGATGTCCTTGGACTAACACACTATCAAATGATAGAATGGTAAAGAGTGAGTTAGCTCAGTTACTATCTGACTAACTAAATACCATCAATTAATGTTCAAAATACCACCTGATAAACATAGATTGATTTCAAGAAAAAGATTTTAAAGAATCTCCCAACTCAGGTGTAAGACCTTGTCAAGTGATCCCCAAATCCTTTCTATCATGAATCCATCATTTACAAACAATCCACCACTTTTTCTTCCCACACAACACCAATTCCAAGCATACTGCTTGTTGATCCTGCAAATGTTAGACTAAAACCAAGAAAACACAATCCAGAGCATTTTCTTCATAACAATATCAATTTTGACTAACAATTTTAACTTAGCAGTACTAATTTTGCACTAGCAGTATTAACATATAACAGTACTAATCCTTTACAAAACTTTACAAAGACACAAAGAGATTAAAACTTTATGGATTTAGCATTCCAATACTTGCCACCAAGTACTGAAACCTTCCAACATTAAGACCTTTTGTAAGTAAATCTGCAAAATTGTTATCTGTGTGAATTTTAACAACTTGAATTAACTTTTTATCATTGCAGTCTCTTATAAAATGATGTCTAATCTCAATGTGTTTTGTTTTAGATTGTAAAACAGGATTTTTAATAATACATATAGTACTGTTATTATCAATAAAAATCATGGTGTGCATAAAATTATACCCATAGTCCAGCATTTGATTCTGAATCCAGAGTAGTTGTCCACAACAACTAGCAGCAGCCACATATTCAGCCTCAGTTGTAGAATTTGCAACCATAATTTACTTTTTACATTGCCATGATATCAACCTGCTTCCTAGGAACTGACAACATCCTGTTGTTGACTTCCTATCTAAACTTGCACTAGCATAGCCACTATCACTATATGCCACCAAGAGATTAAAACTTTATGGATTTAGCATTCCAATACTTGCCACCAAGTACTGAAACCTTCCAACATCAAGACCTTTTGTAAGTAAATCTGCAAAATTGTTATCTGTGTGAATTTTAACAACTTGAATTAACTTTTTTATCATTGCAGTCTCTTATAAAATGATGTCTAATCTCAATGTGTTTTGTTTTAGATTGTAAAACAGGATTTTTAATAATACATATAGTACTGTTATTATCAATAAAAATCATGGTGTGCATAAAATTATACCCATAGTCCAGCATTTGATTCTGAATCCAGAGTAGTTGTCCACAACAACTAGCAGCAGCCACATATTCAGCCTCAGTTGTAGAATTTGCAACCATAATTTACTTTTTACATTGCCATGATATCAACCTGCTTCCTAGGAACTGACAACATCCTGTTGTTGACTTCCTATCTAAACTTGCACCAGCATAGTCACTATCACTATATGCCACCAGATCAAAGAAAGAATCTCTAGGATACCAAAGGCCTAATTTAGGTTGGCGTTTTAGGTACCTAAAAATCCTTTTTACAGCATGTAAGTGTGAAGCCTTAGGTGTGACTTGAAATCTTGCACATGCACATACAACAAACATAATGTCTGGTCTAGAAGATGTAAGATACATCAATGATCAAATCATTGATCTGTAGAGATGAACATCAACATCATCACCATCTAAGTCTTTGAGCAAAGGCTTGTCTAGATCCATTGGGGTGCTAGCTGTCTTGACATCTGTGTACCCAAATTTCTTTAAAATATCAGCTACATATTTATCCTGACTGATAAATATACCATCTTCCTTCTGCTTGAATTGCAACCCTAAGAATAAATTGAGTTATCCCATAGAACTCATCTGAAACTTGTCATGCATCAGTTTCTCAAACTCAGTACACATCTCCTTCTTTGTAGAGCCAAAAATGATGTCATCAACATAGACCTGGACAAGCAAAATATCTCCTTTTTGCCTATTGATAAACATTCTATGATCTATCTCACCTCTGTGAAACCCATTGTCCAATAAATACTTGGCCAAGGTTTCATACCAGGCTCTTGGAGCTTGATACAAACCATAAAGTGCCTTCACCACCTTGTAGACTTTGTCTGGATAGTCAGGATCTTCAAACCCTGGTGGTTGAGTAACATAAACCTCTTCATCAATTGTACCATAAAAGAAAACACTATTCACATCCGTCTGATACACCATGAATCCCATAAAAGAAGCATAAGCCAAAAACAGCCTTATTGCCTCAATTCTTGCTACAGGGGCAAAAACTTCATCATAATCTATGCCTTCTTCTTGAGTATAACCCTGTACAACCAGCCTTGCTTTATTCCTAATCACAATTCCTCTCTCATCTTTCTTGTTCCTGAACACCCATTTTGTACCAATTGCCCACTTACCCTTAGGCAAATCTACTAGAACCCAAACCTTTTGTAGCTTAAACTGTAAAAGCTCTTCATGCATTGCTTCTACCCAGGATGGGTCACTAAGAGCTTTGGCAATTATTTTGGGTTCTTCCTGAGATAGGAAACAAGCAAACAAACAAGTATGAAGGTCTTCATGAGTTTTCCCTTCATAAACAGCACTGACAAAACCTTGTTCATTTGTAGCATGTGTCATTCTCCTTGTCATTACACCAGACTGCACATCACCAATCACATGATCAAGTGAATAATCTTTGTGAATTCTTGTATGTGGAGTTGAAGGAGCTTGATATGTAATAGAAATGTTGTTCATATCCACTCCTATGTCATCATCAGAAAGATCAGTAGAAACCGTTGGACTAATAGTATCATCATCTGGCCCAACAGTATTAACATTTGGCCCAACAGTACTAACATCATTAGTACTGTTTTCAGGATTCTCTTGATCATCAACTCCACTTTCTTTATTTCCACCTTCAGCACCCTTCTTTTCAGCATCATTAGAAGGTTGTGGTTTATCATTGCTAACATCCTTTGAAGATGAATCAAATAGTGAACCATCTTTCCACAGTGGCATCATAAGGTAGTCTTGGCTAGATCCTGTCTCCATGCTAGATTGACCTGCATCAAAACTATCTTTTGAACCTGCAAAATCATTAGAGTTTGTACCTGCAACAATTGGTACATAATTCATTGATTCTTTTAGCATATCAATATCAAACAGCCACTCAGGTCCATCTCCTACAACACTAGACTTATTCTCCAAGAACTCAACATGCAAGTTTTCTTCTACCTTCCTAGTTCTAATGTTGTATACCCTAAAAGCCTTACTATTCATAGAGTACCCAACAAAGAATCCCTCATCAGATTTTCCATCAAACTTGCCCAAATGATCTAAAGTATTAAGAATGGTAACATGACATCCAAATGGTCTCATGAAGCTTAGAGCTGGTTTTCTACCTCTAAATAGTTCATAAGGAGTCCTGTTATGAGGCTTCACTACTAAAACCCTGTTCTTCACATAGCAAGCAGTATTAACTACTTCAACCCAAAATGTAGTAGGTAACTTAGAGTCAGCTAACATGGTTCTAGCAGCCTCAATCAGTGTCCTGTTCCTCCTTTCAGCAACACCATTCTGCTGAGGAGTTCTAGCTACACTAAATTCCCTCTTAATACCTTTCATTTCACAAAACTCATTCATGACTCTTGTTGATCCCAGTTGAGCACTTGATCGATTTCCCTTAGCTTGTAAAGGTTAAGCTAATATTGAATACATCCAATATAACTTATATAGAAACTGTCTTTGATTTGTATTAAAGTTTATGCGGAATCTAAAATTTAATCTTAAGAAGAATTTAAACAAAACAATCTCAAACAAATCACTTCAATATTATTAATAATAATACGAATACTCTTGAGTATAAGGGTTTATAACCTTGAAGTTTTCTAAAGAGTCGTATTCTTGTAATCTAGTATTCACGTACGTATCTCTATGCCCTAGGTCCTCCTTTTATAGACTAAGGAGTCCTAGTCGGCTTACACTTCTTGCTATACAAGATAAATCTTAACATTATCTTTTCTATGATTATCTAACTGAACATGTTTATCTCATAAGCAATACTAACTATACATTCTAGCAGTCTTAACTCTAACTCTAGCAGTTGTAAATTAATACTAGCAGTATTAACTTTTCCTCTAGCAGCACTAAAAACTTAGAGTGTTTTTCTTCAAGTTCTTCAGTAGTAAAAGCAGTTGTAATGTTATTGAGCAAATTCCATCATTAGTCTTAACTAAACAGACATCAGCAGCTCTAAAACCCAACAATCCTCCCCTAAACTTGATATTTTCTCCCAAAATCATCAAGTTTCTCTTTAAGCATGAACAAACACTGAGGGGATGATCCCAAACAATTAATCTATGACATGTTCTTAGGTCCTAGATCCTTTTCCATTTTTTTGAGCAATCTATAAGCCATCTCATCATAAGTAAACTGAAGCTGGAGTCTTTTCTTCCCAAACAACATCTGATGTAGAATGTCTTTGTGAAACTTTAAAGGGTAATCCTATTCTAAAAGCATGTAGATCACCAACTCATGTACAGTTAAAACATGTACTCCACATCCCTGATAAAGCTTCCATTCTATAACAGTGTTATGCCTTAGCTTTTTCCAACATTCATCCTCATGACTTGGTTCAAACATTACCTTCAAGTACTCCCAGATGACTCTATCATAGACTTGTTCATGTGTTTTATAACCAAATCTTTCTTTGAGTAATTTCCATAGAGTCACCATATCTTCTCTATCAAAATTATGAACTATTTGATGAAAACTTACAAACCTTCTAGAAGAACCATCATGTCTCTTAATATCATAATAAACTGTTTTCCCATGAAATTCATACTTGAAATCAACAATGGGTTGTTTAACACTTAAAGGTTCTGCATCTTTGGCTTCTCCTTCAGTTTTTTTCTATAGATACAACTGGAAGTTCAGTGTAAGCTTGCATTTGTTCTATATCAGCATCAACTTGCTCAGTTTGCTCTTGTTCACTGCTCTGCTTTTTCTCTGCTTTGTGCTCACTCTTTTTTCTTTTTACTGCTTTTTCTTTCCAACTGTTCACCTGCTCTCTTTGAACTTTTTTCTCTTCTTTCTTTTCTTCACTGCCCTTCACCACTTCATCTTTCAAGAAGCTTTCTGTCTTTCTCTTGGCAATTACATATAATTCTTCAATTCTTTTATCATTCAACAATTTTAAATCATTTAGTTTCCAATTGTCCATATTCTTCAAATAAGCACACATGAAAGCTCTTCTTTGTGCTGGAGTGGGTGGCTTGTTCTTCTTAGCTGCATATCTTTGTGCTGCATAGAACTTCTTTCTTGTATCGATGAGTTCTTTCAGCATCCTGGCTCTTTCATCTATTGAGTACTGATCTTTCTCTTCTTGTTGTAGTTTCTTAGCAAGTTCACAATCAGCATCAACCTAAGCCCTTTCCTCATCCCATGCAGCCATTAACTTTGCATTTTTAGCATCTTTTTCTTCTTGTATTCGTCTCTGTTCCAAACTTTTCTTGTTCTCAGCCTCAAACTCTTGTGCTAACTTCTCAGCAACTTCAGCATCAAGTTGTAATTTCTTTTCTTTTGATAATGGTTTCTCCACAGGCTCTTCAACAAGAATCCCTTTGCCTTTGCCTTATACCTATGGAGTTGATTGCTTAGCTTTTGGCTTTGATGATGGCTCTTGTATCACAACACCTTTGGTTACTAGTTTTTATGTCTTCAGCTCAGCAAGTACACTAGCAGTAGTTGTATCTTCTGGTGTAGCAGCACTATCTTTTGTACTAGCAGCTGTAACTGGCTCATTAGCAGCAATAACTTCTGGACCACTAGCAGCACTAACACCCTGATCAGCAACATTATCAGCAGTTGTAACCTTTCCACATAGCTATCAACCACCACTTGATTCCCTTGGTTATCAGCAACTACAAAATCCATAGGTTCACTTTCTGCACCAACATTTTCACCTTCTTTAACCTCCCCTGAAACTTTGCCTTCATTCCCCCTTGTTTGGGAGCATCCTTTGAAGCTTCAGAAGATTTAACCTTGTGTTTGGAAATTCTTAATCCTTTGTCTCCTTCCAAATATCTAACTCGTCTTTTCAAAGCCGTTATCTCTCCACCTTGAGCTTTGATTACTCCATCTTGAGAAGCAGCTAGTGTATAACGCCCTAGAATTCGGATTAACATTTTAATTATCTACTCTAATTATACCATGAGTTAAATAAATAAATAGTAATATAAATATAACATTGGACCAATTGTTTTAAATATATATAAGGTTTTGGGCTAATTTTGTTACTTACCAAATCCAAGCCCAACTATAATTGATCCAACCCAAAAGAAAAAAAAAAAAAAAGGTCCCCCCCCCATATTCGATTCCGAGAAGAAAAAAAAATAGAAGAGGGAAGGAGAAAACCCTAGCATCCATAATTTTTTGTCATCAAGAACTCAAGATCAAGATTCGTGATAATCTCACGAAGGTTTAGTATGATTAATTACCTATTTTCTTAAACATCTTTTGTTTTTAATTTTTTTTATGTAACTATAATTGATGGATATGATTAGGGTTTATTAAAATTTCAGTAATTAAACATGTTTGATCACTAAAACATAATTAGGGATGTGTCAGAGGTTTTATCTTGCGTTGGTTAGGGTTAGAATTTTGTTTGTGATGCTGTCCAGAAATTGGGTCGGATTCATGGATGTATAAATTGATGATGACAACGTGTTTTTGCATGATTCTTGAGCCTAAAACTAAGTTCAGGTTGTGTACTATCTACATATAAAATTTCATAATTTTTGGAGATGGGAAGATGACTTTTTGATTTTTATAACATTAGATGTCAATCCTGAGTTTAGGAGTCTGGAAATTTAGCTAGTGTTTTTTAATTTTAGTTTCTAAAAGGTGAGGAATTAGGAGGTATCCTTTTATAGGTAGAATATATAGGATATAAGGGACTTACTGGAATTTTTACAAATTTTTTTGAAGGGTTATCAGGGGGTAACCAAATGCAATCTTTCTGGGTGTCTGTGCAGTTATCTTTCTGGGAAGGTCTTGGAAAATGATTTTTGAAAGGGTACTATCACTTGGAAATAAAATCTAATAAAATTACAATAGTTGTTCAACATGCATAGGTATCTATGATAAAAATATTAGCTTCCCAGTAGACACTTAAGTATGGTTTAAAATTCATAAAAATCAGGACCAGAATGGGATAAAATCTGAACCATCTTTCAAGTTAGGAATTTAGTATAACCTAAAACCATTGAATGTGTCTTGACCTTAATAACATTGTAACATTAATTCGGATGCTCTTAAACATGTGTTAACCTACTTTGTAATGTTAATGCGGATACTTTTAGTCATATGTTAACCTAATTTTTGATAATGAAACCCTAAGTTGTTTAATTGTGAAGTGTGACCCGAGGTTGGAAACTTACTGAATCTGGAAACTTACTAATGATGAAAACTTGCTAATTACGAAAAGTTACTAATTTAGAAAAGTTGCTAATTATGGAAAGTTACTAATTTGGGCAAGTTACTTAATTCGGGAAACTCACTTAATTCGGAAAGTTACTAAATTGGGAAAGTTACTAAATATGGAAAGTTACTAAAAATGGAAAGTTTCTAATAATAGAAAGAAACCCTAATATGTTAATCTGGTCAGCAACAAGTGATGAATCAGCAATAACTTATGAAATGGTTCATAAATAATAAGACTATCATTAATTCGTGTAGATTCGCTGAAGAAGGAATAACTTCCGATCCATGTGTTTTCTGATATGTTTCCATTTACGGATTAAGGTACAGATATTCTGCCCTTTCTCAGTAAGGGTTCTGATCTCATGACTTTTTGATCCCTAACTTTGATTTGTTTACTTTGCCATGATCCCATTTGATACAAGCCATTGCTATGATCCCCTTGATATGATTCAGTTGCTATCCATTCTGTTATGATGATCTATTTATTATCTCCTTGATTGAGATTCTGTGTAGTTGATATGCTTTGTTGATTATGTTATGATTGCTTATAATGGATAGTTTTGTTCTGTTATGTTCTGTTGCCCGAGCTAACTAGCCATGGAGGTACCATGGCCATGTCATTAAGGAACCAATGGCATGACACTTTCTGTGGAGGCGTGATTGATCCACGGCGTTCCCTTCTGTTATGATTATATGATTATGGCGCACGTGGCCATTTTGTTATATGTATGTATAGTCTCGTACTTGCATATGTATTCTGTTTTGCAGGGAGCGTATGGATGCATCCTATGAGAGGATTGTAATACACTCTGAGGATGTTAGTCCTTTATAACATGTGTATGTGATACTTTGAGTGAATATGATTAAGTATGCGGAATCTACTTAACCACACTTAGAAGGATATTGTTATTGGAAATGGAACAGTGGTGGTTGTTGAATTTGATAATGAACACAGAAAGTATAACACCAAACGATTCAATATTATTGAGAATAATACGAGTGATCTTTACTATCACTAGGGTTACAAAACCTTGAATCTCTAAGTTTCTATGACTTTACTTGATTGACTAGATTGTTAATTTTAAGCACATAAGCAAGCACAATATTCAGCACACTTATCTCTAAACTAAGATCTCCCTTTTATAGTCCAAAGGAGATCTTTACAATGTTGTCAAGTCTTGTCTACTAATTGCTTGTTGAGTGTGTCAGTAACTAAGATACAACATGTTCTGTGTATTATAACTTGTTGACTGAACACTTATCTAAGATATTATCTACCGTATATACTTGACTTTTATACACAAAATATCTTTTTATACTTATCAATCCAGCAGTAGTATACGCGACACTTATCCACTCAGCAGTAGTATGAGTCACTCCAACAACAGTATTCAACCAGCAGTACCTTTGCTTGTACTAGCAGCACTAACTTATCAGTTAGTATTGTTAGTTATAACTTGAGTAGTCTTCAGATATACACTAGCAGTTAGTACTGTTAGTGTATTTGTGGAACGTTATTGTTCGAAGTTCAAACACTTGGGATATGAATCTTAGTAATGTGTTTGAGAGATATTTATGTATTGAATGTGTTTAGCATGCGGAATCTACTACAACACACTTTAAAAAGACACAAGGTGGTGAGTTTAAGTAAACGTGAGAATGCAATGAACAAATAACACAACTTTGGTTAACACAAAACGATTCAATATTATTGATGAAATAATACGGATGATCTAAATATCACCAGGATTACAAAGTAATCTTGAATCTTTGATTGTAAAGGATTTGTGATTTGAAGTAACTAAGTTACTTGAGAGATAGTTTGTTTTTGGTTATTGGTTGTGAAAAATTGCATGCATGAAGTAGTGACTAAGATATCCTTTTATAAGATAAGGATATCTTATTACATGTTGTCAAGTGGAAGAGTATTATACTATACTTTGACTATTATGTGCGCCTACAATTAAATACAACTACCCATGTACAACTCTGATAATATTCCTCTGTCACCACAGAAGACTAATCTACTTCTACATAACGTATAACAATGTACAAAGACTAATAATTCAACTAAATATCTATTACAAAATATCTAATCGACTTGACATAAGCTTGGCAGGCTCTTCATCAACCAGCAGTACCTTCTACCCAGAAGGTACTGGTAGAACATCTTCATACTTGTTCAAAATCAACTAGCAGGCTCTTCTCATCATTGGCAGGCTCTTTGACTTTGATCATTTTATTCCCAACAATCCTCCCCGAAACTTGTTATTTCCATTAAAATACACAAGTTTCTGATGAATAAAATACATACCTTGAGGATTTGAGAGAACTCTTCCAAAAACCTTTACTTTCTATCCTTCCTTTTTATTTCATATTGCTCAGATATGCTCCTCAGCAAACTCTGAACAATTTCTGAGTTTTCTTCATCCTTGTCACACCTTAATCTATTGGAGATCATAGCTTTAAGCACTTCATAGCTAAGTGGATACTCTTTCTCAGCTAACATAAAGAGTTCTATCCCACTCTGTGTGAAAAGGTGATGAATATTGCTATGGCTTAGAAATTCCCAAGTTGTTGAAGGATCATAATAGGGAAATTTCCAATGAACATCTTTGGGATCAGGATCAAACATCCTATTGAATTCTACCCAAAGTTCTTGTTCCTTAGCATCTGTACTAGAAGTTGTGTCTAGCCTAATTTGCACTAGATTCCACAATTCTTCCAAATCTGCTCTATCAGATGCTCTAACTAAATTTTCAAAATTCTTGAAGATAGCAGACTGTCCCCCAACCCTTGATATTTTCCATGACTTACCAAATCTATCATGGTGTATTTCCCAATCAATTATAGGGTGTCTAGACCTAATTGGATCAGCATGTATGATAGTAGGTAAAGTAATCAACATTTTACTTACTTGCTCTGTGTCCAATTTTGCTACTTCTTTCTTCTGAGCATCTTTCTTCTTCATTGAGGGGTGTACATCAGATGGAACATTATAGTAAAGACTCTTGTAGGCTTGAAGATATAAAAAGAAGATTTCATTAGCAGATTTCTTCTTAAGTTGATAATCAGTCCAATTTGCCTGATTCTTCAAAAATTTCTTCATAAAGATTGTTTGATCTTTGTTAGTTTGGCCCACTTTAAAACCTCTCTTCTGACTTTCCTTCATCTTCTCAAAAATGTCAGCCAAAGCTGCTTCTTTGTATTTCTTGTTGATGAAAGATTCAAGTGCTTCAGTCTTCTCATCAGAATTGAGTGTCTTGTCATTTACTATATTTGCTGCATGACCTTTCACAATTGGATCATTATTGATAATCCATAACATCTGTGCATCAAAGGTCTCTTGAGCAATTTGAGTATCAAGAAGATCTTGAGCAGCATCTTCAGTATCTTTCTGCTCTTTCATTGCTGCAAGCATTCTTGAAGCTTCAAGTGCTTCTAGCTCTTCTTGTTGAACCCTTTTGGCCTCTTCTTCTCCTAAAGCCATCTGAATTTGCTGAGTTCTTTTCAACTTCTTGGACTTTGGCTCATCTTCAATCATAATACCTTTGCCCTTATCCTTTGGAGTTGAATCTTGTGATGGAGCAGAAGATTGCTCATCAGCAATTAAAACCCTCTTTCTCTTGTACACTCTCTCAGCAGACCCTTTATACCCCATAGCCAATAGCCTTTCTCTCCTAGCAGACTCTTCTTCTGCCCTAGCAGGCTCTTGCCCTGCTCCAACAGGCTCTTTCCCTGCTCCAACAGGCTCTTGCCCTGCTCCAATCAGGCTCTTCATCATAAACTTGAGTTCCATCATGGAATTCAAATTGAGCCTGTTCCTCCTCTTCATCCTCATCTTCAGCCCTATCCTTCCTCCCCTTTTTGGAAGAGTGATCTATCCTATCAGCATATGACTGTGAAGAACTAGATAAAACAACCTTTGCAGACTTTTTACCCTATAACTTCTTCACTTCACCCTCCAATTTCTTGACCCTCTTGACCAATTTGATGTTGATCTTAGAAAACCTTTCATTTTGACTTTTGAGAGCATTCTCTAAGAACTTCACCTTGTCTTTCAGTTCTTGCATTGTCTGAGGTGATTGAGTTTCTGATATATGATGTGGTGATGGTGGTGGTGTTGCTGATGGTACTGGAGATGGTATTGGTGATTGTTGATGTGTTTGTGAAATGAAACCATGTGAAGAACTAGATGATGGTGTATCAGCAGATGGTGTGGGTTCTTCTAGATGTTGTGGTACCATTTCATCAAAAAGAGGAATTTCCTCCCCTCTAAAACCAATTCTCATATTTTAAAATACTTTGTGAGAAAGTTTTGGTGTGTCATAAATTGAGTCTGTAGGAATTAACAAATGTTTTAATTTTCCAATGATGCACCCAATAAATCTTGGATACATCAAAAACTTTGTTTCACTTTTCACATTTTTAAGCAATCCTTCAAAAATATGTTTTGAAAAGTTGTATTTTCTGTTTGTGGCTAAGCAAATGAGAGCAGAAGCCATGTTTCCACTAAATTGCTCCCAAGAGGTTTTCTTCTGGCTCAAACAGTGAAGGATTGTGTGAATCAACAATCTCCATTGTGGAGTAAGATGCTTTTTCAGAAAAGTAAGTTTGTTAGACTCAGCATGATACCCCATTCTTTGTAAATTTTCAAAAATTTCAGTATCTGGTAATTGACTAATACCATCAGAATCATCCAAATGAAGATGTCTTCTTATGGATGACTCAGTAAGAGTCAAATGCTTACCATCCACTTTGGCCTTAATTCTTTGTTCCCCATTTTCAGAAGTTTTAATTTTAGCAGAGTGCCAAAATTGCAAAATTTGATTTTCATAAATAGTGGGATTGACTAGCAAAGCAAACCTGATGTAGGAGTTGTTTAAAAAGTCCACTACTTGATGAAATGAGGCATTATCCTCTGACTTTTCCAAAAATGCTAACTGATTGTGACGTTGGACAAAATCTAGAACAACTGTGGAAGCCATAATGAAAATTTTGAATATGATGGTGGGATTTGTTGGTAGTACTGGTAGAAGATGAAAGGTGTATGTGAATTATGATAGTGACTGATGAAAGAAGATATGAGAGAATTACTTTTAACCGACAATAAGAAAGATTAAAATAAGTAAATGAAAAGGCGGTTAAAAAGATCTTTTATATGTAAAATATAATATAATATAATCATCAGTGAATTACATAACTACCCCAACGGCTAATTTTAACTACCAGGCCTAATGGCTAAAACTTTTTCTGACAGGCTCAACGGCTATATAGCAGTACCTTTTTATACTAGCAGTACCAATTTTGAACTACCAGTACCTTTGAAAGTTTTATAAAAATCCCTTATAGTTTTTAGCAAACTACCAGCTATCAACGGATTTGAGTTGTCTTTACCAAAAGCCGTTTGCTTATGGACTAGCTAACTATTTACAATTAAGTATGGTTAGTTAACAACCATATAGTTTTTGGTAAACTATCAACCATCAACGGATTTGATTTGTCTTTACCAAAAGCCGTTTGCTTAAGGACTAGCCAACTCTTAAGTTTGTGAAAACTTGGTGAGCTGAATACCAAAAGCCAGGATGGCCCAAAGATGGTGCAATTTCCTTGGATGGAGGAAATTTAGAAAGGCAATGATGCTGTGTATCTTGGATGATTGGTTCAACAAGTGAAATCATCTAATATCATGCCTTTGAGTTGAAACCTTTCTTAGTTAGATCTAGATAGAACTTTCTCCTTTGAGAAATGCTTCATCCCTTCTAGATATGTGATCTAACTCTATCTTTTTCAACTCTGCATCATCTTGTATGCTCTTGTCTTTTCTTTCACTAATTGGTTTTTCTTCCATTCTGGGCTATTAATTCCTCCCCTGAGATTGTTATCTCTCCTGAAATGAATTTAATTTTTGTTGCACCTTTTTGATTGGAAGAACTCTTGTTTTGTTATCAACCTGAAATGTGTTAGTTGCAAACCAAAAGAACAAGATGCAAAGCACTTGATCTATAGCATTTTAAACATTCAAGCCTTTATATGAACAAAACATAGCAATTTTGTATCAGCAGGACCAATTATGAACTAACAGGACCTTTTGACTAACTAGCAGTACCATGTTTAAAATCCAATACCAGTTAATTTTATGAACAAAAACACATGTTTTTCAAAGATTTATCATTCCAATACCTCCTACAAGATATTTGAATCTACCTAAATCAAAAGCTTTGGTGAGAAGGTCTGCATAATTCTTTTCAGAATCAATTTTAACTACTTGAATTAACCTCTTCTCATTGCAATCCCTTATGAAATGGTGTCTGATTTCAATATGTTTTGTTTTTGAGTGTTGAACTGGGTTTTTAATGATACAAATAGTACTGCTATTGTCAATATAAATAATGGTGTTAAGAAAATTGTACCCATAGTCAAGCAATTGATTTTGGATCCAAAGAACTTGCCCACAACAACTTGCACCAGCAACATATTCTGCTTCAGTTGTAGAATTGGCCACCATTGTTTGTTTCTTGCATTGCCAAGAGATTAGTCTGCAACCAAGAAATTGACATCCACCAGTTGTGGATTTTCTGTCTAGTGTTGCACCAGCATAGTCACTATCCGAATAAGCCACCAATTCAAAAGATGATTCCCTTGGATACCAAAGACCCAACCTAGGTTGACCCTTAAGATATCTAAAGATTCTTTTGACTGCTGTGAGATGAGAGATCTTGGGATGTATTTGAAACCTTGCACACACACATACTGAGAACATGATATCAGGTCTTGATGATGTAAGATACATCAAGGACCCAATCATAGATCTATAATTGTGCAAATCCATATCTTCTCCTTCAGCATCCTTGAGTAGCCCTTTGTCTAGATCCATTGGTGTACTTGCAACCTTAGAATCAGCAAAATTAAATTTTCTTAGGATCTCTGCTACATACTTATCTTGGCTGATAAATATGCCTTCATTGGATTGTTTCACTTGGAGACCCAAAAAGAAAGTAAGTTCCCCCATGGAACTCATTTCAAACTTACTATGCATAAGTTTTTCAAATTCTACACACAAGTCTTGGTTTGTTGATCCAAAGATTATGTCATCAACATAAATCTGCACTAGCAAGATATCTTTCTTTGTTCTTTTGATAAACAAAGTTGGATCAATCCTGCCTCTTTGGAATCCACTTTCTAGTAGAAAACAAGCCAATGTTTCATACCATGCCCTAGGAGCTTGGTGTAGTCCATACAAAGCCTTGGTAACTTTGTAAACTTTGTCTGGATACTCAGCATCAATGAAGCCTGGAGGTTGAGACACATATACTGGTTCTTCAATTTCACCATATAAAAATGCACTCTTAACATCCATTTGATAGACAGTGAAGCCTATGAATGAAGCATAAGCCAAGAATAGCCTAATTGCTTCAAGTCATGCAACTGGAGCAAACACTTCTTCATAATCTACCCCTTCTTCTTGAGTATATCCTTGTGCTACCAATCTAGCCTTGTTTCTGATCACTATACCCCTTTCATCTTTCTTGTTTCTGAACACCCATTTGGTTCCAATTGCCCTATGACCTTTAGGCAAATCAACCAATATCCAAACTTTCTGAATCTTGAATTGGAGAAGCTCTTCTTGCATTGCTTCCACCCAACTTGCATCATCCAAAGCTTTGTTTATGTTTTTGGGTTCAGCCTGAGATAGAAAACATGAAAACAAGCATATATTGGAACTATCATTATTCTTTTCTTTATAAATAGAGGAGATAAACCCTTCTTCATCTGGAGATAAGACTTGAGATAAACCAACTTGAGATCTTGTTCTAACACCAGAAGTTATGCTTCCAATCACATCATCAGTTGAGTGATCTTTGAGAATTCTAGTGTTTGGTGTTTTAGGAACTTCATATGTAGTTGGAAGATTGCTAATCCCAACTTCTTCTTGAAAAGAATCATCTATTTGAACATTCAATGGCTCAGCAGTACCAATACTTGAACTGGCAGGACCATCTGAAGAACTAGCAGTACCATTGTCATTAGCACCACTTTCTTGATTCTCTGGATTCTGAGTTCCTTGATCTTCTTCATTACCCTCATTTATTGTGTTTGAAGGTTCTTCTTGACTTGAAGATAGATCCATACTTTTCCAAATTGGCATCCAGATGTAATCTTGATCTTTAGGAGTTTCAACATTGTCTTCAGAACCTGCATTTTCATTAGCATTTGTACTTGTAACAGGCACATAATTCATAGATTCTGAAAGCCTATCAACATCAAACATCCAATCTGGTCCAACTCCTTTCACATTTGTAAGTTTCTCTTGAAACTCTATGTGAAGATTTTCTTCTACTAGCCTAGTGCAAGTGTTAAACACTCTGTAGGCCTTACTCTGCAAGGAATACCCTATCAAATAGCCAACATCTGCTTTTCCATCAAATTTGCCTAAATGATCTTTGGTATTGAGAATAGTGACATGACAACCAAAAGGTCTCATAAAACTTAAAGATGGTTTTCTACCAAAGAAAAGTTCATAAGGTGTTTTTCTATGTGGTTTTGTCACAAGAACCCTGTTTTGTACATAACAAGCAGTACCAACTGCTTTAGCCCAAAATGAAATAGGCAACTTAGAGTCTACTAACATAGTTCTAGCAGCCTCTATAAGTGTTCTATTCTTTCTTTCTGCTACTCCATTTTGCTGAGGTGTTCTAGCTACACTAAACTCTCTTTTTATGCCTTTTTCCCTGCAAAAGTCATCCATAACTCTATTCTTGAACTCTGTCCCATTGTCACATCTGATGACCTTAACCTTCTTATCAGATTGGTTTTCTACCTTAGTGATATAGGTTTTAAGTGTGTCACTAGTTTCATGTTTAGATCTTAAAAAGAAAACCCATGAAAATCTGCTATAGTCATCAGTAACAACCAGACAATATCTTTTTCCATTCAAGCTGCACACATTAGTAGGACCAAAGAGATCCATATGAAGCATATGTAAAGCCTGAGTAATAGAGTTTTGGGTCTTGGGCTTACAAGAAGCTCTATGTTGTTTGCCTTTTAGGCAGTCAACACAAGTTTGGTCGTTTTGGAAAATCTTTTTGGGTAAACCTCTTACTAAATCATATTTTGCAATAGTGTTGATTGTTTTAAAGTTTACATGACCAAGCCTTCTATGCCAAAGCATTGATTCATCCAATGAGGCCTTTGCTACCAAACAAGTCAAACCTTCCTTGGGATCAATGTTCTTTAAATTGACACTATACATATTGTTCCTTTTTGGGATTTTAAGAAGGATCTGACTCTCATCAGGCATCTTAAAATCAGAAGAAAGAACCATACATTCATTGTCAGTAAATAGAACATTGTTCTTTTTGTCACACATTTGTGAGACACTAAGAAGATTAAACTGAAGTTCTTTCACAAAATACACATTTTCAAAATCTAGTTTACTGGTTTTGATAGTACCTTTACCAGTGATCTTTCCTTTTATTCCACCCCCAAAGGTAACATATCCTCCATCAAATGTTTTAAAGTCTGAGAGGAATGACATGTTGCCTGTCATGTGCCTTGAACATCCACTATCAACATATCCTTGATCTTCAATATCAGATGAATGTTCCTGCACATGAATAAACATATTAGTTTCCTTGGGGTACCCAAGCCATGACAGACTTGGGTTTGCCTCTTGCATCAATGAAATCAAACCTTTTCAGGATTGTTGATGCACCTTTTGATTGGATTGGTTTCCAAATCCAACATGCTGAGGACTTAACAGCACTTTCCCTTCTAATCCATTGTGTGGTCTTTGGTCTATCAGTACCAATTTTGGCAATACCAAATTTGGCAGTACCATTTGGTCTAGCAGGACCTTTTGGTCTAGCAGGACCTTTGGTTTTTGGTGTCCAAATTTTTGTTTTAACCACATTTATCTTTTGAATAGGACTTTTCTCAACTTTTGGTACACTTTTGAAAGTGTTTCTTGTACCCTTTTCAGTTGGTTTTGTAATAGCAGGCTTATGTTGTCTAACAGTATGTTTAATATTTGTGGTGTTAGCAAAACTTTTTCTGGGGTGAGTAACATTTGTTTTAGACTTTGATTTACTCCCAGAAACCCATTTATTACAATAAGCATGAAGATGATTAAAGCTACCACAATAATAACAAGCCTTATTGAACATAACAAAGTCATCACCTAATTGTTGTGACTTAAGGTTGTTCCAATTTCTTTGGCTTCCCCTAGGTTTGTTATTACATTTTTCACAACTTTCAACTGTCTTCAAAACAGCTTTAGTCTTAGCTTTAACTTCTACTTTCTTAGGACTAGTTGGTCCTACTTTGATTCCTTTGATAGGAATAGTCTGATCTTCATCATCATCAGATACCCAATCCTCAATAATTAGGACATCTGGTCTCTTATCAGTGAGCACCTTAGAGAGTGGAACATTCTTAGCATTCTCAGAAGGTTCACTTATTACTACAGGTTTAGCCAATGGTTTGTTAACAAATTCATGTAAACCTGATACAGCAAGATCACTACCTTGGGGACATGGAATTCCTCTATAAGGAGGTGGACATTCATTGTATCCTATCCCTGATTTTATTCTTTTATTCATCTGATTCTCTACTATGCTCCTAGTACACTCAGAAGCTAGTTCCAATTTAGTAACAGTCAGTTGAATATTATCTCTAGCCAATGTCACTTTACTGCACTCAGTCCTTAACATTTCAATTTCTGTATCTTTCAAAAATATTTTTCTATTAAGAGCACCTTTAGCATCAGAAAATGTGAGTTCATTTTCTCTATAGTGAATGATTTGTTTTTCTAGCTTGGACATACCACACTTATGGTCAAATAAGGTTTGATTGGTTTTTCTATGTTCTAAAATTTCTGTATCATAAGCTTTACTTATGATTTCTAATTCTTTAAGAGATTCACAATTATTAGAACATTTGATAGTTTGTACCTCAGGAGTGGAGAATGCCATCAAAGCCAATTCATCAGAAGTTGACTCATCTTCACCCATGAAACTCCAATCAAAACCCATGCCATCTATAGCAACCATTGCTTTTGGTTCAGCAACTTCAACAACCTTACTCTTGCTTTCAAAGTTTCCTTTCTTCTCAAAGCTTTCTTTATTTATGTTGTCAAACCCTCTACCCTTGTTATCCTGCTTCTTAGGTCTTCTACACTCTCTAGAGTAGTGACCTTTCATGTGGCAGTTGTAACACTCCACCTTTGACTTATCATAGCCAGCAGGCTCATTTCCATCTATCAGAATCTTCTTGCCAGTCCTCATCATCAACTTCTTGGCTCTAATGCTTAAAAGTGAAAGTTGCCACTTTATGTCCATTTCTTCAAGATCATCAGGATGAATCTCTTGAAGGTCTTCAAATGATAATACGGACCCATTGTGTTGAGATGTAAGAAAAGCACACCCAATTGTTTCATCTAATATGGATTTGGTACTACCAGAAGTACTAGCAGTACCAAAGGTTGTATTGGCAGTACCTTCTTCTCTGCTACCTTGTTCTTCATTATCAACCTTTGAGATGCTTGGGGATGAAACAAAAGCCATATTTCCTGAACTTGACCCAGTAGTCTTCTTTACTTCATGCTCTACTATTTTGAAATTATTGTAGAGATCATTGAGACTCATCTGGTCAATATCTGACTTGTTCTTCCATACAATGACATGCATAGACCATTCTGAAGGTAAACTTCTAAGAAATTTAGAGTTTAGGTCTTCTTGAGTTATCATCACTTCATGGATGGCTAACTGACTTGCAAGCTTCTGAAGTCTATTGAACATACTGTCCAAAGACTCATTGGTTGTGGCTGTGAAGTTCTCAAATTGTTGTTTGAGAAGTGTTTTCTGTGTTTTCTTGGTAGCATCATTACCACCAAACCTAGCCACAATTGCTTCAAAAAGGGTTTTGGCATCTTTGTATTTGTTAAAGATCAGAAGTTGATCATTTGGAATAGTCATCAGTAACATACTCCTTGCCTTTAGATCATTTCTCTTCTGAACTTTTTCATCTGCATTTGATGGTTGTTCTTGTATTCTTGTTACAAGAGCATCATTTACTGTTGTAGTAGTGATTTGGGGTTTAAATGAATTGCCTTGTTCAATTATCTCCCAAAGTGCATAGTCCTGCACTTGAAAGTATTGTTCAACCCTTAGTCTCCACATTTCAAACTCGTTTTGCTTGAGTAATGGAAGTTTAGCTGCAACATTGGTTTGAATATGTTCAACATCCATTTTTCTTTTAAATTAGTAAATATCAAGCCTAGCTCTGATACCACTTGTGGAACGTTATTGTTCGAAGTTCAAACACTTGGGATATGAATCTTAGTAATGTGTTTGAGAGATATTTATGTATTGAATGTGTTTAGCATGCGGAATCTACTACAACACACTTTAAAAGGACACAAGGTGGTGAGTTTAAGTAAACGTGAGAATGCAATGAACAAATAACACAACTTTGGTTAACACAAAACGATTCAATATTATTGATGAAATAATACGGATGATCTAAATATCACCAGGATTACAAAGTAATCTTGAATCTTTGATTGTAAAGGATTTGTGATTTGAAGTAACTAAGTTACTTGAGAGATAGTTTGTTTTTGGTTATTGGTTGTGAAAAATTGCATGCATGAAGTAGTGACTAAGATATCCTTTTATAAGATAAGGATATCTTATTACATGTTGTCAAGTGGAAGAGTATTATACTATACTTTGACTATTATGTGCGCCTACAATTAAATACAACTACCCATGTACAACTCTGATAATATTCCTCTGTCACCACAGAAGACTAATCTACTTCTACATAACGTATAACAATGTACAAAGACTAATAATTCAACTAAATATCTATTACAAAATATCTAATCGACTTGACATAAGCTTGGCAGGCTCTTCATCAACCAGCAGTACCTTCTACCCAGAAGGTACTGGTAGAACATCTTCATACTTGTTCAAAATCAACTAGCAGGCTCTTCTCATCATTGGCAGGCTCTTTGACTTTGATCATTTTATTCCCAACAGTATTCTTCTTAGCAGTACAAACCTTGTGAACATATAATTCCAAACACTAATCTTCAGAACATTTAATTTCCAACAATCCTCCCCTAAACTTGTGATTTATCCCAAATCATCAAGTTTCTTCTGAATTAAATGAGGATTGTGAAGATCTTTCAAACACTACATGGTCAGTCTCTTGATCTGAGCTTTCCTTTGTTCTGCAAGATTTAACTATCTTTCTGTCTAACTCATCTGCCATCTGTGAATCATTTTCAGCCATTTTCTTTGTCTTCAACACTAGCAGTACCATGCTCATGCTCCACTGATTACCTAAAAGATGGTGCAATTTCCTTGGATGGAGGAATTATAAGAGGCAATGGTGCTGTGTATCTTGGATGCGCTCCAAGAAGTCAAGTCATCTCTCAGCAAGCCATTTAAGTGATGAACAAACGTAGTGAACTGAAAGAACTTTCTTCATTTGAACTTTCTCCATTTGTATTGCTTCATCCCTTCTGAATATATATAATACTCCAGAATCTTGTCCAAATTTCCAACATGATCTTGAGTCAGAGCTTTATCATTTTAAGTCAAAGATGTCCGAACATGAAGAAGAGAGATGAAAGAGCTTATTTCCAGCATCCATCATCATCTTGTATGCTCTTGCACTGGTACAGATTTCACCTTTCGTCACACCAAAAATGCGTGACTATATGCATATAGTCATACACGTTTTTTTGGGTGTGTGTGACAAAAAGTCGCGCCACCGTAGGTATCATATGGTCACATTGTTTACTTTGTGGCCGTTTTCATTGAAAAAGAGTAACCAAAACCCGAATATCTGTGACTAATTAGGCACAAGTTTTGTTGGATTCATCAGTATATGTGACTATTTCCCATCCTATGGCCATATGAAAATATAATAAATGTGACGTTTGTGATGATTTAGTCACACAACGTGTGTTATTTTTTTCGAGTTAGTCACATAGAATTTAAAAAACAGTGGCCAAAAGTGTTAATAAGTGTGACCATATATTGTTTAAAGTGAAGAAATGTGTATTTTGTGTGACTATTGATCATCCAATGGTCACATGAATTTTTAGTTTGTGTCGCCTTTTGTAATATTTAGTCACACAAAGCATGTTTGTTTTGGGTATTTAGTCACATACAATTAAGCATAAAGTGGCCAAAAGTGTTAATAAGTATGACCATATGCTGTTTTAAGTGAAGAAATGTGTATTTTGTGTGACTATTGATCATCCAATGGTCACATGAATTTTTAGTTTGTGTGGCCTTTTGTAATATTTAGTCACACAAAGCATATTTTTTTTTGGTATTTAGCCACATACAATTAAGCATAAAGTGGCCAAAAGTATTAATAAGTGTAACCATATGCTGTTTAAAGTGAAGAAATTTGTATTTTGTGTGACTATTTATGATATACTTTCTTCATCACCACTGCCCAAGTGAGCACCAACTCTTGTAGATGCATTAATACAACATAAATGCTTACAATGGAGCCAAAACATTGAGATTTTGAAATTTTTGACTATAGTCACATGAATATATCACAGTGTGACTATTTTCAATGTATTGGTCACATATAATACCCTTATAATGTGGCCATAAACATAATTTAGATGCACATTTGTGGTATGGTGTTACTATTGTATAGCCTATAGTCACATGATTGTGCTACAATTAAATGTGACCATACACATTAGGAATTGGCAGGCAAACACACACTTAACTTTAGACACACATATTAACTTACGTGACTATTTGTATCGAATTTTGGTCACACTTAATCATGTATGCCTATGGTTTAGTGTGACCATATATGACATTTGGTCACACATTTCAAGTGTGTGACTAAATTTTCAACAAAAACTAGCAGTCACGCTTAAATAATGTGTGACAAACTTGAGCATATGATTTAGCCACATACACAATTACTTCGTGTGACCATATATGGATTTTGGTCACACTTTTCAATTGCGTGACATATATTTGTCACATATGTATATATATAGTGTGACTAATGTTTCAACCTTATTTGTATCCGTCACACGTCCCAAATTATAAGTGACTAAAAAATCAAAATTTTTTTTACCAGATACGTATAGTCACGAAAATATTCAAATGTGTGGCTGTAGCCTCGGATGTAATTTCGAAATGGTCACACAAGTCGGATCAAGTGTGGCTGTTTATTTTATTCTGGTACATTTAGTCACATAAAAAAGCGACTGTGTGGTTGTTCAAAAAATAGCATGTGTGACTAAATCCACATTCTGTACCAGTGTTGTCTTTTCTTGAACTTAATCAATTTGGGCAATCTTTCTCCCCAATCTTTCTCCTTGTTTGATCAATTTTCCTCCCCTGATTCTGAGCATACAAACCACAATCTTTTATCATCCCTTGATTGGTTAATCTTCCTCCCCTTAATCCATGTCATGTACCACAATATTTCCTCCCCTGTTTGGAAGATCTCTCACCATCATCTGAACTTTTTTCTTTGAAAATTTCTTGAGTTCATCTTCCATTTAGAACAACTTATCAGACAATGTTATACATTTAGCCATTAATTCCTTAAATTTCAATTCTGCCCTCATCACTTCCAGGTGTGTAACCTCCTGTGAGAGGTGAATCATAGGGCATGGACTCATAATCCATCATTAGATAGGTTTCTGAGCCATCCTGAATCCAAAATGTTTTAAGAAACTTTTGACTTAGCAGTATGAACTTGATTTTAATGAAAAACAATACTGCTAACAACCATTTTGAAGGGATTAAGTGCGTAACAGACACTTAATCAAGATTTCGGTTTAATTAACCTCTGGTTGTGTGAGAACCAATATGTTCAGTTATAAATAACTGCCTGTGTACAGATAAACCCATTCAAAGGGCTTTCTTGACAGGGTTTCTAGCTCGTGGCAATTGTTGCATCTAACACAAGTGTTAGATTCACTTTTTCTCGCTGTTCTTTCTATTAGATGTCCTTAGACTTGCTCATTATACTAATTAAAGTATAAAATGATAGAAAGTGAGTTGAGTCAGTTACTATCTGACCAACTGAGCCATCAAGTCAACGTGAAACATCATAATTAGGTTTCAAGAAAGAAGTTTTAAAGAATCAATTAACTTAGGTGTAAACCTTTGTTAATGAATTCCCAAACTCTGTCCATCATGAACCTATTATGTCAGCAACTTGTATCATCATTCTGCTGCTCATACATTTCACTTGAAACTTCCTTTGTGCTCAAATGTTCATACCTGAAATTGTTAGTCCAAAACCAAGAAAACAAAATGCAAAGCATTTGTCTTATAGCAGTAGAATTATATGACTAACAGTATGAACAAAACAATCCAAATAAAATGACCAACATCAAAAGCTTTTGTGAGAAGATCTGCAAAGTTGTGATCAGAATCAATTTTAACAACTTGAATCAACTTTTTCTCATTGCAGTCTCTAATAAAATGATGTCTAATTTCAATGTGTTTTGTTTTAGAGTGTTGCACTGGATTTTTAATTATGCAAATTGTACTACTATTATCAATATATATGACAGTGTTCATGAAATTGTACCCATAGTCAAGAAGTTGATTTTGAAGCCAAAGTACTTGACCACAGAAACTTGCAGCAGCTACATATTCAGCTTCAGTTGTTGAATTAGCCACAATTGTTTGCTTCTTACACTGCCATGAAATGAGTCTACATCCAAGGAATTGACATCCTCTAGTTGTTGACTTTTTGTCCAAGCTTGCACCTGCATAATCACTGTCTGAATATGCTACCAAGTCAAAAGGTGATTCCCTAGAATACCAAAGACCCAACCTAGTTTGACCCTTGAGATATCCAAAAATCCTCTTGACTGCTGTTAAGTGAGAAACCTTAGGAGTTACTTGAAATTTTGCACAAGCACAAACAAAGAATAAGATATCAGGTCTTGATGATGTGGGATACATCAAAGAGCCTATCATAGATCTGTATGTGTGTACATCTACATTGTCTCCATCTACATCTTTAAGAAGAGGCTTCTCAGAATCCATTGGTGTGCTTGCTACCTTTGCATCAACAAATTGAAATTTCCTTAGGATCTCTGCTACATATTTATCTTGGCAGATAAATATGCCTTCACTTGATTGCTTAACTTGCAGACCCAAAAAGAATGTAAGTTCCCCCATAGAACTCATCTGAAACTTATCATGCATAAGTTTCTCAAACTCTAAACACATCTCCTTCCTTATAGATCCAAAGATGATATCGTCCACATACACCTGAACTAGCAAAAGATCCTTCTTGTGCTTCTTGATGAATAATGTCTGATCAATCTTGCCCCTTTGGTATCCATTTTCAATTAAGTAGGAAGCCAGTGTTTCATACCATGCTCTTGGTGCCTGATGAAGGCCATAAAGAGCCTTGACAACCTTGTACACTTTGTCTGGATGGTCTGGATCAGTGAAACATGGAGATTGTGACACATAAACCTCCTCTTTAGTAGTACCATATAAGAAAGCACTCTTGACATCCATTTGATAAACTGTGAAGCCCATAAATGAAGCATAAGCTAAAAATAATCTAATGGCTTCAATTCTTACTACTGGAGTAAAAACCTCTTCATAGTTTATCCCTTCCTCTTGTGTGTACCCTTGGGCTACAAGTCTAGCCTTATTTCTTATCACTGTGCCCCTTTCATCCGTTTTGTTCCTGAAAACCCATTTAGTGTCAATTACCCTTACATCCTTGGGTAAATCCACTAGCACCCAAACCTTCTGAATTTTAAATTGGAGAAGCTCCTCTTGCATAGCTTCAACCCAGCTTGAATCATCTAAGGCTTTGAGAACATTCTTGGGTTCTGCTTGTGAGAGAAAACATACAAATAAGCAAGAGTTTGTATACTCATGCTGCTTTGATGCATAAAGAGCATCAAGAAGCCCTTGTTGGTCTGAAGACATAATTTGCTTCCTTGTCTTTACACCAGATTGTATATCACCAATCACATTGTCTAGGGAGTGGACTTTGTGAATTCTTGTGTGTGGTGTAGAAGGAACATGATAGTCAGGTGGGAGATTGTTCAAATCCACCTCATCTTCTGAGAAATCTGCTTCATTTGAGTCTGATGGGCTAGCAGTAGAAACATTTGGCCTAGCAGTAGAAACATTAAGCCTAGCAGTAGCTTGCTCTGTCTCAGCAGTACTATCAGCATTAGAACTGTTAACTGGATTCTCTTGTTCCTCAGTTCCATCTTCCTTGTTTTCATCTTCAATCCCTTCTTTAGCTTCATCAGAAGAAGGTTCATCATTTATTGAAGTTGAATCCACACTTGTCCATATTGGCATCATCACATAATCTTGATCTGTCTATTTTCCTAACCCTGCCTCATTTGTTGCATCACCATCTTCAGAACCTGAAAAATCATTATTTTCTGCAACAACAGGCACATAGTTCATTGATTGGGTTAGTGACTCAAGATCAAATAGCCATTTGGGACCTTCACCTGCTACATTGGATTTGTTTTCTAGAAATTCCACATGCAGGTTTTCCTCTACTCTCCTAATTCTTGAGTTGTATACTCTAAATGCTTTGCTATTAAGAGAATATCCAACTAAGAATCCTTCATCTGCTTTACCATCAAACTTTCCTAGATGGTCTAAGGTATTCAGAATTGTCACATGACACCCAAAAGGTCTAAGAAATCCTATTGCAGGAGTTCTACCTCTAAAAAGTTCATAGGATGTCTTATTGTGAGACTTAACAACCAAAACCCTGTTCTGGACATAGCAAGCAGTATAAACTGCTTCAGCCCAAAAAGTGATAGGCAACTTAGAGTCAGCTAACGTGGTTCTAGCAGCTTCTATAAGTTTCCTATTTCTCCTTTCAGCAACTCCATTCTGCTGAGGAGTTCTAGTAACACTAAATTCTCTTCTAATACCTTTTTCTTTGCAGAAATCATCCATAACTCTATTCTAAAACTCTGTCCCATTATCACATCTAATGACTTTTACTTTCTTGTCTACTAGGTTTCCTATCTCTGTAATGAATGTCTTAAGAATGCTAGAAGTCTCATCCTTAGAACTTAAAAAGAAAACCCATGTAAATCTGCTATAGTCATCAGTAATAACAAGACAAAATCTCTTATGCTTTATACTACTCACACAAGTAGGTCCAAATAAGTCCATATGAAGCATAAACAATGATTGATCAATAGAGTTAAAAAGCTTGGGCTTACAAGTGGCTTTATGTTGTTTTCCTTTGAGACAAGTAATGCATGTTTGGTCATTTTCAAATCTTTTCTGAGGCAAGCCTCGTACCAAACCATCTTTGACAATTTTATTTATGGTTTTGAAATTAATGTGACCAAGCCTCCTATGCCATTTCATAGATTCATCCAATGTGGCCTTTGCAACAAGACAAATAAGTGCCTCTTTAGGAACAATCTTCTTCATATCAACACTGTACATGTTGCCCTTTCTTGGAATTTTAAGAAGTACTTGACTTTCATCAGGCATCTTAAAATCAAAAGAAAGAACAAGACATTCAGTGTCAGTAAAAAGAACTTTTTTCTTTTTGTCACACATTTGTGAGACACTAAAAAGATTATACTTAAGCTCTTGCACATAGTACACATCTTCAAAATTTCATTTACATGTTTTAAGAGTACCTTTACCAGTAATTCGTCCTCCTATTCCCCCTCCAAAGGTAACACATCCTCCATTCAATGATTGAAAGTCTGAAAGATAAGACATGTTGCCTGTCATGTGCCTTGAACACCCACTATCTGAATATCCTTGATCTTCATCATCTGCATGTGAATGTCCCTGCACATAAATAAGAAAATTAGATTTCTTGGGGAACCCAAGCCATTACTGACTTGGATTTTCCTCGTGCATCAATGTAATTAAATCTTTTGAGAACAGTTGATGCACCATTGGATTTAAGAGGTCTTCAAATCCAACATGCTGAGGCCTTAACAGCATTAGCCCTCTTTTTCCTAGCAGCAGTATAAACTGCTTGCCTTGCAGTATGAACTGCTAGCTTTGCAGTTGTACCCTTTAGTTTTCAAATTTGTTTTTGGACAACTGCTTTTGTTGGAAAAGGCCTTTTAGCAGTTATTTGTGCATGTTTGAAATTTGTTTTTGCACCTTTAACTGATGGTTTTGGGTAAACAGAGTTAAAAGGTCTGGCAGTAGTAACTGCTTGTCTAGCAGTAGAAACTTGTTTTTGGCCAGACTTTAATGAAACTGCTCTGGGAGTGGTTCTAGTAAAATTAGAGTGACTTTTAGTTGTATGCCTTTTTAAATTCACCGTATGATTTGAATACCTAGATACCCTTAGGTTGCAGAAAGCTGCAAGATGGTCAAATTCTCCACAAACGAAACAAGCTTTGTTATAGAAGTCAAAGTCATCACCTAGTTGGTGAGACTTGAGGTCATTCCAATTCCTTCGGTTACGTCTGGGCTTGTTTGTGGTTCTATATTGCTCACAATATCTTACTGGTTGCCTAGCATGTTTAACATTTGTTTTAGGCCTAACAGTATCATTTTTTATCACTTTAGGAACACTTTTTCCTGCTTTCTTAACAACATCAGGTTTAGACATAACCTGTTCTTCCTTATCATCATCAGATGTCCAGTCCTCAATGATTGGACCACCTGATTTCCTAGCAGATGACACCTTGTCCTCAGGAAGTGAAGTATTACTTACACTTTCACTTACTTTTATAGGTTCATCAACAACTACCTTTGCTTTTGGTTGAACACCATATTCTAATGTAGGTTGGTGAAGGTCAGACAAGCCTATGAGCTCTACGTCTATCCCTGGGGGTGCAGGGATTCCTCTGTAAGGAGGTGGGACATTCTTATATCCTAACCCAGACTTGGCTTTGTTGATCACTTGACATTCAATTATTTTGCTTACCCCCTTAGAGGCATGTTCTAGAGTTTCTACACTTAATTGAATGTTTTCTTTTTCTTCTTTAAGTCTAGCATACTCAGTTCTTAAAAAGCTAATTTCAGCATCTTTAAAAAATATGTCTTGTTTAAGAAGAGCTTTGTCATCAGAAAAAGCAAATTCATTGTCTTTATAGTGAATGGTCTGCTTCTCTAGGATAGCTAAACCTACCTTATAATCTATTAAGTTTTGATGAGTTTTGTTTAGTTCTAACCTTTGTTCATCATAATGTTTTCTTTAAGTTTCTAGTTCTTTAAGAGCAGTGCAAGTATTAGAACAAACTTTATCATTTTGTACCTCAGTAGCAGAGAAGGCCATGAGAGCCATCTGAGTAGAAGGTTCTTCTTCATCTGCCATGAAATTCCAATCAAAACCTAAGCCATCGATAGCTACCATAGCTTTTGAATTTGGCTCAGTAACCTCCCCTGTTTTGGACTTGCTTCCAAAACCTTTGCTTTTGCCATCTTGATGCCTTGGTCTTCTACATTCCCTTGAGAAGTGCCCCATCATGTGGATGTTGTAGCATTCTATCTTTGATTTGTCAAAACCAGCAGTATCATTGCTGCTGATAGTGATCTTCTTCCTTGTTCTTTGATAGAATTTCTTAGCCCTCATGCTAAGAAGAGAAATTTGCCATTTTAGGTCCATCTCCTCCAAATCATCATCATTGATTTCCTAGAGGTCTTCATGAGTAAGCATAGACCCATCATTCTGGCTTATGAGAAAAGTACAACAAGTTTTCTCATCCATAATACCAATAGTACTGCTTGATGAACTAGCAGTACCAACTCCCATATCAACCTTCACATCTTCAACTGGATTCGAGGTACAAGGAGATGACACAAATGCCATGTTCTCAGTACTTGAACTAGCACTTCCAGCTTTTTTCACATCTTGTTCAACAATTTTGAAGTTGTTGTACAAGTCATTCAGACTCATTGAATCAATATCTGGCTTGTTTTTCCAGACAACCACATGCATAGCCCACTCTTCTGGTAGACTTCTTAAGAACTTGGAGTTTAAATCTTCTTGAGGTATCTCTACACCAAGAACAGCAAGTTGGCTCACAATCTTCTAAAGCCTGTTAAACATGTGATCCAATGATTCATTGGTTGTTGAAGAGAAGTTTTCAAAGTTCTGCTTGAGAAAAGTCTTCTGGGTCTTCTTGGTGGCTTCATTTCCACCATACCTTGCAACAATGGCCTCAAATAATGACTTGGCATCTTTGAACTTGCTGAAGTTTAAAAGTTGATCATTTGGAATGGTCATCATCAGCATACTTCTGGCCTTGAGGTCATTCTTCTTCTTGAGACTCTCTTCTGCAGTTGTTGGGTTGGTATTCACAGTTGTCACTACCTTGTCTTCAACTGTTGATGTAGTGGTTGTAGGCTTGAAAGAGTTTCCTTCTTCAACAATTCCGAAAGTGTGTAGTCTTGTACTTGGAAATACTGCTCTATCCTTAACCTCCACATATCAAACTCATTCTGTTTGAGCATTGGCAACTTTGCAGCAACATTCGTTTGAATAGACTCCATGTCCATTTCTTCTTCTTCTAAATCAAAGATATCAGCCTGGCTCTGATACCAATTGAGAGGATTGTAATACACTCTGAGGATGTTAGTCCTTTATAACGTGTGTACGTGATACTTTGAGTGAATATGATTAAGTATGCGGAATCTAGTTAACCACACTTAGAAGGATATTGTTATTGGAAATGGAACAGTGGTGGTTGTTGAATTTGATAATGAACACAGAAAGTATAACACCAAACGATTCAATATTATTGAGAATAATACGAGTGATCTTTACTATCACTAGGGTTACAAAACCTTGAATCTCTATGTTTCTATGACTTTACTTGTTTGACTAGAGTTTGAGTCACTCCAACAGCACTAGTATGAGTCACTCCAACAGCAGTATTCAACCAGCAGTACCTTTGCTTGTACTAGCAGCACTAACTTATCAGTTAGTACTGTTAGTTATAACTTGAGTAGTCTTCAGATATACACTAGCAGTTAGTACTGTTAGTGTATTCTTCTCAGCAGTACAAACCTTGTGAACATATAATTCCAAACACTAATCTTCAGAACATTTAATTTCCAACATCCTAGGTGTATGATTTGATATGGATATGAGATGATATGACTTAGTGACTGGTTTACGTGCCATGTACCCCATTTCACTTCTGGGAGCTAGCTACTCCATTTGGTACTTGAGAGGTCTCCCCTCTCCGTACACTTATGATTTGATATGATATGTATATGTGATTATGTGGTCTATTCGAGTGTCTCGTTTAGACAGGCTCGTGGCTATCCTATGTGATTCTTTGGTCTATTCGAGTATCTCGTTTAGACGCGATCGTTGCCGTTCTTATTTGACTCTTTGATTCTTTGTGATTATCTGACTCATGATATCTATGCTTTTGATTCATATATGATTCATCTTCGTTTACTTATGCTTATTACCTATCTGTTTTGTGTGTATATATATATATATATATATATATATATATATATATATATATATATATATATATATATATATATTCACTAGGCTTTTTAAGCTCAGCCGCATTTCTTTTCCTGCGGCAGGTTTTTAAGTTGGAAGCTGGGTTTGAGTGAAGAATGCATAGGAGCTTTTAGTGGACCACCCTGACGATAGATCCCATTTGCTTTTGGATTAGACTTGGGAGTTATCCATCAAGTCATTTAAAAGTTGCATACTATCCTCACTACTTCAGCTTGTGTTACCAAGCCCGAGAGGTGGATCATTGGAAAAATTAAGTTCAGTCTCACCCCTGGGATGAACATCTGAACCCCCCCCCCTCATTGTTTCTAGGTGACTAGGACCTTCACCTGAATCAGTTCCATGTGGATCTGACTTATTAGAAGTTGTCTTGGTTTGGGTCTTAATGATGTTACCACTGTCCTGTGTTGCTGCTAAGCTAGACACAGTAGTGACAGCCCTAGCCAACATGTCATGCTCCTCACCAGTGACAGCCTCATCTGCAACATTTGGTATAGAACCACTAGCCTGAGGTAGCTCAGTGTTCTTGGTGTGAGTCCTACGTTTATAGGTCTTGTGTTGTTGTTGATGAGATGTTTCCAAAATTGTGGGTGTGTGATGGGTACCAGCTGAGATTGTTGAACCTTCACCCATTTGGGTTTGGGCTAGTGCCACCATTGTTGGAAACAAAGGTGTCACTTTCCCAGAAAATTCTTTTCCATCCCTCTTCATGTTAGAAAACACCTTTTTGGTAAGGCAGGGAGTAGAATAAACTCTTTTATGACTTTTCTTATTTTCAAATTGGTTGTCCAAAAAGAGTTCTTAAGCATACTATCAAAAATTAATTTTGAAAAATTAAATCTTTGAATATTTTCAGCGAAACAAATTATAGCAGAAGCTAAATTACTGCTAAATTCATTCCACGCAGTGGTCTTTGGACTTAGACACACTAAGACAGTATGGATTAATAATTTCCACTGATGAGAAAAATTACCTTTATAAAACTATAAAGCATTGGATTTTCTCTCATAGCCCATCAGTGAAAGTTTTTCAAAGATTGTAGTATTTGGAAGATTCTCAACTCCGTTAGCATCATCCAGCAGAAGATCTCTTCGAATAGACGCCTCTGTAATGAGAATCCTCTGCCCATCTACAAGAGCATGGATTTGTACTTCTCCATTAATAGTTTTCACCTTAGCAGATGACCAATACTGGATAATGTTAGAAGTATATATAGTAGGTTTTACTGTTAATGCAAACTTAATGTAGCTTGCATTAAGGAAATCTAGATCTCAGTAAAATCTACAGACTCATTGGATTTTTCTAAAAAGGCAACATATGTAATGGCTGACTGATAGAGTTCACTACTTTGGCCTTACAAGAAGCTCTATGTTGTTTTCCCTTCTGACAAGCAATACAGATTTCAGATTTTTCAAAAACTTTTGAAGGTAAACCTCTTACAAGGTTTCCCTTAACCAATTTATTCATTGTTTTGAAATTTAAATGTCCAAGTCTTCTATGCCAAAGTTTGGATTCATCTGATGTGGCCTTTGCAAAGAGATAAGTCAAACCTCCTTTGGGAACCAAATTCTTTAAATCAACACTGTATATATTGTCTGTTCTAGGAACTTTAAGTAGAACATGACTTTCATCAGTCAACTTAAAGTCAGGAGATAAAACAAAATATTCAATATCAGTAAAAAGAACACTGTTCTTTTTGTCACACATTTGTGAGACACTAAAAAGGTTAAAATTAAGCTCTTTGACAAAATACACATTATCAAAATCCAATTTACCATTTTTTATTGTACCTTTACCAGTGATTTTCCCTCCTTTGGGATTACTCCCAAAAGCAACATATCCTCCATCAATAGCTTCAAAATCTTCTAGATAGGACATGTTCCCAGTCATGTGCCTTGAGCATCCACTGTCAAATACTTCTTTATCTTCCAATTCCACCTATGGATTGCCCTGCACATAAAGTAAGAAAATCAGTTCATTTTGGGGACCCAAGCCAATACTGACTTGGATCTGCCTTGTGCATCTACATAATCAAATTTCTTTAAAACTATAGATGCACTGCTGTTTCTGAAAACATGATCTAAAACTTTAACTTTTGAAACAACATAAAAATGATTTCCCATTGTCTTTTGAATGGGCTTCTTTACAGTGGGCTGGTTTAGAAATATTTTGCTTAGCAGTTGTAACTGATACTAAACCAGATTTTGTTTGTACTACTGATGGAACCATGTTTCTTTTAGCATGTGGATGAGGACTTTTAGAAAAACTTTTATGGTTCATCCTCCTAGCATAGTTCCATACAGGTTTTTGATAGTAAAAACAATTATCTTGTAAATGTTCAAAACTACCACAATGATGACAAGCCTTATTGATCATCTCAAAATCACTTCCTAACCTTTGAGATATCATACCATTCCAACTCCTCTGATTACCTCTAGGCCTATCTGTGTTTTCCCTAGGTTGCTCAATGTTTTTAACAACTTTCTTAGACACCTTAGTACCAAAACTATGTTACAAATGGCTTCATATCAGATCCGGCAAGGGTAGAAGTGTCACATTAACACCCCAACCCGGCAAGGGTAGAAGTGTCACATTAATGGCTTCATATCAGATCAAAACAAAGCATACATTCAATAGTAATACAAGGATTCTCAAAGGTTACAAATGAAATACTGAATACATAAGGTTACAAAGGAAACAAAAGCTAAATACTAAGTCTGCAATGCAATCCTTCTAATGACTTCTACTTCCGAATAACTATCAAGGTCTTCTAAGTCCAACAGTCTCTTCACTCATACCCAGCTTCCAACTAAAACCTGCCGCACACGAAAAGAAACGTGCGGCTGAGCTTAAAAAGCCCAGTGAACAGATATATAATAAACGGGAACAAAAGCATATGGATAATGAACAGGCATATCATAACGAATGAGATAAAGGAAAAGGAAGTAAAGAGTAAGGTTTAGGACAGTCATCCACCACGAGCCCATATCATAACATATCATATCATATCGTAACCATAATCTTCAAATCATATAGAGGGGAGACCTCTCAGATAATCAGATAATATGAGGGGTGTCCTCATTCTTCAAATGGAGTAGCTAGCTCCCGGAGTGTGAAAGACGTGTATCGCACACACCATCAGTCACCATGCATAACATAACATAACATGAACATAACAAATCTAGGATGCATCCATACGCCCCAGGTGGCCATAATCTGCCTCTACGTAAACATGAATCATAAACATAACATGCAGGGACGGGATAGGTCATCACTCTCCTACCCTAGAGTCATGCCATCGGTGCATCGACTGACATGGACATGAAACCCTCATGCCTAGTGAGTGGCTCGTAGTATCAAACTGAGGGTAAAGGTCAAGTATCATGAATCATGTTTTTTTTTTTAGTTTACTTGCATAGGTCAATATCTTGTTTCATAAGTTCATAATCATAGGTTCATAATCATGGTTCATAAGCAAGGTTCATAAGCAAAGTTCATAAGTAAAGGTTCATGAATGAAAGGTTCATAATCACAAAAGGTTCAATATCATGATGGTTCAATAATCGGAGTTCATGAATGAAGGGAACATAGCAATGGCTGGTGAAATCTTAACTGAATCATAACTCAAACTCAAAATCAATACTCATCTCAAAAGTTCATTTCAAAATTCTCATCAAAAGTCCATTTTAAACAATCCTTTATTCATTATTTTCATAAAACGATCATTTAACGTAATTCTCATAAAATATTCTTTCAAAACGGTTTTTCATAAAAATTAGTCTTCCAAGAATAGTTTTCATAAAAGTTAGTAACATTTTATATAAAAGTGGTTTCGCCTCATTGATAAACTTTTTTTTTTTTTTTTTTTTTTTTTTTTAAATGGCTTTTCTCAAAATATTTCCAAGATATAGGTAGAAAAGGTTTTCATAGCTTCATATCAGAAATCATATCAAATGGAATCAACAGGGAAGGTTCAAGCAAAGGGAAATCATAGCAGTCGAATCAGAAACTAACGGATCAAAATACGAAAGAGATCATGAGAAACCTTAAAAGAAAGGTCAGAATATCTGTACCTTATTCAAATAAACAAACTGATGAAAGGCGGATCACACAGCACGGAAGGTCGCTCCTTCACCGAACCTATCAATTTATAATCATATGTTACTCATAGGCTCGTTTCAAAATCAGATTACATGATTTAGGTTTCTTTTCTATTTTTAGTACCCTTCCAGATTAAGTAATTTTTATGATTAGTAACTTCCCGAAATAGTAATTTAATACTTTAAAGTTATAATTTACAATTAAATAATATTTAAGGTTTAAAATGACCAATATAATAGTTTTGGGTTCAAAGTGTTAATATAGCAAAATTCAGGGTCTAACATGTAATTCTATCATTGTTTAGGGTTAGATTGAGTTAATATAATTTCTTGGCTTATAAAGCCCACAATGTAGGCATCATGTGGCAATCCACATGCAAATTTTTATTTCAAAAGTTCACGTACGTTTGCATGATAGGAATTTTTTTGAAAACATGCCTACATCCTCTAAGTTCTTCTCGTTCACAAGGTCATACCGAGACGCGACATCAACTCGAAACACATAAACATGTACGGATCACAATGACTTAGTTTCAACTCATTTTAAGTTTACTTCGGTCACATGGTGATGGCAAGACCCGATATCGAACTCGAATGAATATAACATACTCGGATATCACACATTCAAAACAAAACTCAGATTCAACAGTAACGTAACTTTCGGTATCACATCGAATCTAACGAGAACAAACCAAAACCCATCTTGCCTTCCCGGTCTTTCTATCCCGCGAGATGTCAAAATAGACGAGACAAGGTTAGGGCCAAAATGACCCTAGCGAGCCAAAAAAAAAGGAGCAGCCAATAAACATAACCACACTCCATCTAAAGTGATTTGCAACATGAAAAAAAAATCTCTTTCAGAACAACCCAACTCACACGACATGGGATCAGATCCCCTAGCATTCGAACGCTTGCCAAAATGACACAAGGTGAACAATAAAATTAAATATATTCCAGACCCGACTCGTTTCTAGATCATACGTATACTCTACTATCCTAACTTCAACTCAGGGAACATGCATGGCCATTATCCTACATGTTTTTTACAATTTACCAACTGTTTGATATCATTCTTAACATGTTATAATAATCGTATGTTCAAAATATACTTTCATGCCATGCAAGCCAACGTGAACAAGCGCCCTTCTAGACTCGAAAACGAACGTGAATCTTATGAGGTCTGATCTAGAAGAACACAAAAATGAAGTGACGAGTTCGAACACGAATATGATTCCCACACAACATACCCACACACATCGCGCTTACGCATATTCATATGATTCATTTTATCTTGCTCGATTCTGCTTTGGGTTGACAGAGAAGAGAAGCGACCCGACTCGATTTTTAAACACATCCACACCCCCACGACACACACACATCGTTTCAGGTTTATTCCAGGTTTCAGCACTTATATAAATGTGTCGCTCGCATGTTTCTCATAACCAAGTTAAACGTATATCAAAACGTATTCGAAAAGCAAAACAGATTTAATCTCGACACCTGTTACACAGTTTTTATAATTTTATGTGATCTATCATTCATACGTGTAGTTTAACAGCAATTTGCTTAATATGTTCTAAACGTGTATATGTTTCATATGTCGGAAAAAAAAAGAACACCAATACAATATGAGGGATACCTCAAAGATGAAAAGAACGAGAGACACCAAAACTAAAATAAATCTTATTCGAATCAACCCCATGACGAGCACACCAAACTGCCACGATCACCTTCGCGATCACCCAAGCTGAAACACTACCTTCTTCTCCTTGTTTCGCACCCTATACAATTTCTTGAAGGAAGATGGAAACTGCCGCCGCTTAGTTTGTTTGTAGGGTTTTATGTGTGTCTTTTGTTTGTGTATATTTGGTTGAATAATTAAGAGAGGAAATGGGAGATTTATGATGATTTAACGAGCAAAAGGGAAAGTCAAATGACCAAATCCTCATTTCAAAATATTAAAGTATCTTGACATAATTGTAGCCAAAAAGGTTGTGTACAAAGTTTTATCATTTTAGGCACTATAGAGACATGGTAGACGTGTGATAAATTTTACAAGGAAATCACGTGTGTCAATTTTTTTTTTTTTTTTTTTTTTTTTTTTTTTTTGTAACTTAAATTATAGACTTTTGTATTATGTGATTTTCCTGTTATAAAGCATATTTACTTAGGTTAGGTTCAAAATGAGATTACTTATATATTTTCGTAAGTTCTTAAAAGTTCAAATTCAGAGGGTATTTTAGTCTTTTCGGATTATATTAATTTCGGTGTTTTACAACTCTTCCTCTCTTAAAAGGAAATTTTCGTCCTCGAAAATTGAAGTCGCAAAGTTAAACGAAGTCGCAGCGAGTCGAAAAAGGTCATCACAAACATTCTCACGCCCGAGGCGGTTCTTCCAAAAGATCTTCAGACCTAAAAGTTTCTCATGACTCAAATCAAAATGAGGTGGGTTCAAATTCCTCAGAAAGAAACAAAATAAGTTGATCTTGATCAAAAGGTCCATGCAACATAAAATGGACGATAGGCAAATCTTTAGAAAGCTCATATAGAATACGAACAAGATTTCACGTCGAGTTAACTGTATCAATAGTAGGGAGTTCTAAAGGGAGTTCAAGACTTATAACTGAGGTCAACAGAATTCAAATCGAGAGTTCAAACTCAATCAAATATCTAACGAACGAAAGCAGGGTATACGGATAGATAGGATGAACCTAAAGTCTCACTATTCGCGGATAATCCAACGGAGTTCAAATTCTAAACTTCTTAGGTACTCCCCAAGATATCCTATGCCCACAACAAGTGCACGTTATATGATGGAAGTATTATCACGTTGGCCAGACGTCATAATACCGGCATCATATAAATATGCCCTCGTGATAGTCATACTTTATCTCAAGTCGTAATCAAAACCACCTATCTTAATCCACCTAGTACTCCTACAGTTTCAGAGGTCAACAAAATCAATGGCATATCCAAGAGGAACAACAAAACTACTCGCAAGAGTATCAAAATCCCAGATTGCCTAGCAGAAGTGAGGTACGCCATCACAAGCATCATATCTTCCAGAACTCGCCAAAATCTCTCAAACAAAGTCATCACCGAACATATGAAAAATGAACACGGAATCTGAAATGCTTCTAGGTAACTTGAATCGTTAAAGAATCTTATTACTATATAACGAAACTTAAGAGAGTCAACAGAATGAAGTTAGTCGCCAAGAATTTCGGCCTTCATAGAATCAGTTCTTCCAAACATAAAGGGTCTGTTTCAAAAATCCGTTCAATCAACACATCCAATCTCTTCAAGTCCGTTTAATCTGTCTTCGTCTGTCCATCACTCGGAAAGTGAAACTAAAATCGGAAACTTGTATCTGGTTCGTCGAGCCTCCTGCATTTCTGTGATGGAGTAATGTGGATTTTTGGCACGATCTTTAAATCTCTTCATCATCCAGTCTACTTCCTCTCTCAATTCATCTTAGTACAACCAAGATGAATAGGGAAGTGAGACTACATGTCTTCATCAGCTCCAGGTTCTCCATCTTGACAAGAATTTCCTCTTCTGCATCGCCAACACTTCTGCCTTGTAAGTAATGTCTTCACTCTTCAGGATAGCCACCGTTGTTGTCAACTCCAGGTCGGGTATTGAAGTAATTCTTCTGATGCGTTTCTAGTTGTCTTGATGCATACGCAAAACCTTCCGTGCTGTAAGGGAGTAAAACCAAGTCTCTTACTGGAATGCCCCAAAATTCATTCCGTTGAAGGTACGGAAACTACTTTCTATTTCAGCTTTTCCAAAAGTCCATTCTCAATCAACTAAGTTGTTTCTCTCGGTTCACGAAATTTCTCAATGGTATCACAAATTGTAAACATCATCCAGAATTCTTCTGCAAGGCTTAAAAGGTTTTAGTTCTCCATTATGTTATCGATCTTGACCACTTGGTGATAGTTTTCAAAACTTGCGGGATTTAAAGAGATATCCTCAATTAAGGACATCGTTGTCTCAACAAATATCAATCTCTCAGAATGCACAATGATCGACGAATTTTCCTAACAAAGTGCAAAGATGAATTTCATGCTCTTCCTCGTCTCCGAATGTACCATTAAGTCATACAATAACCATTTGCCCAAGTAATTACGAGAAAAACATCATTTATCAAATTCACGAACCAGTCAGAGCTTAAGCTAATACTATTAGCGTCACTAACCGCCATAGCAGTCGTTACGAATACGGAAGGCAATTCCAGAAATAACCTTAATTCATACTTTCATCTGAAGGAAACTTCGTGCTCTGGAATTAAACAAACACATAGTCGTTTCAGGGTGGAGGAATATTGGCTTCTAACAGTATTTTGATTCAACTTCCTGTAATCGATACATATCTCCAGTCACCATCCTTCTTTATCACGAACGAAACTAAAACACGCCCAGAAAATACACTTAAGTAAACTCACTTCCTGGTTTTCGGTTGCTGCTCTTCCCGGTTGCCTCAATCAATTGGTATGATCCGAAAGACATCTTTGTTAGGTGACTAGACAATCTCTCGGCATTATGTCAAATCTTACTTCATACCCCGGTGGAAAACTTGGTGGTTCAACCGGAATCAAATTCAAGAAATTTAGGGTGCCAAGTGGCGTTCAATACAAGGTTCATGTTCAGAAAACTCAAGGTGCCAAAAGCTTCTAAGATAAGGTTCATTCTTTGGTGTACGAAATGGGTTCTAGGAAAAACTTCATAACTGCGAAAGTAACACACGAGTCTCCAGAGTAATGGTGATAGCAAGGGGTCTAACAATCGGTAATCGTAGTAGGGAGTTCAAAATTGTTTCAAACGCCAAAAATGAGACATAGAAGGATAGTTGTAAATATTTGAATGATCAATCAACCAAATCCTTGTCAGAAAGAAATTGCAGTTAACTATCCCAAGATAGACAGATCGCAAATCAACTCTTTATCTTTCAAAAGTGAGGGGGGAAAACATTCTTATACTCGTGGTTACACACCACAAGGCTTCTTATCACGGCAGAGATGGGTGAGACGGAATTAAATAGTGTCGGAAGATTCATAGACGTTTATCAAAGCAAAAGACAAATATCAAAATGCATCGAGTACGTCATCGCCATGGAATTTCTCAAGGTGCCCGAAGAGGCGTCAAAATGATTAACGAAAGGATCAGAGATCAGAGTCAAAATCTGAAGATAAGGATCAAATAGTGTCAGGAAATTTTTATGAAATTCTCAATGCCTTCAAGACTTAATTGGGTTCAAGTCTTAGGTGGTGCAAGGCATAAGCTTTCACTTTCCAAAGTGGTATCAACAGGATCTAACCAAAGCAATGCACGAATCAGAGTGATGCGGAAGCAATGATACTTAAACAAATGCCTTATCGTCTACCCTTTCCTCACCGGTCAAAACTTAGGTTCCTAAGGGTCAAATCTTAAGGCAAATTTTCAAAGGTTATCTTACGAGCGCCTACAGGGAAAACTTAGTGGTCCTAACTTACACAGGCCAAGGGTAAATGTATTACGAATCGCAGCCTGTCTCTCTGATACCATAATTGTAACACCCCAACCCGGCAAGGGTAGAAGTATCACATTAATGGCTTCATATCAGATCAAAACAAAGCATACATTCAATAGTAATACAAGGATTCTCAAAGGTTACAAATGAAATACTGAATACACAAGGTTACAAAGGAAACAAAAGCTAAATACTAAGTCTGCAATGCAATCCTTCTAATGACTTCTACTTCCGAATAACTATCAAGGTCTTCTAAGTCCAACAGTCTCTTCACTCATACCCAGCTTCCAACTAAAACCTGCCGCACACGAAAAGAAACGTGCGGCTGAGCTTAAAAAGCCCAGTGAACAGATATATAATAAACGGGAACAAAAGCATATGGATAATGAACAGGCATATCATAACGAATGAGATAAAGGAAAAGGAAGTAAAGAGTAAGGTTTAGGACAGTCATCCACCACGAGCCCATATCATAACATATCATATCATATCGTAACCATAATCTTCAAATCATATAGAGGGGAGACCTCTCAGATAATCAGATAATATGAGGGGTGTCCTCATTCTTCAAATGGAGTAGCTAGCTCCCGGAGTGTGAAAGACGTGTATCGCACACACCATCAGTCACCATGCATAACATAACATAACATGAACATAACAAATCTAGGATGCATCCATACGCCCCAGGTGGCCATAATCTGCCTCTACATAAACATGAATCATAAACAAAACATGCAGGGACGGGATAGGTCATCACTCTCCTACCCTAGAGTCATGCCATCGGTGCATCGACTGACATGGACATGAAACCCTCATGCCTAGTGAGTGGCTCGTAGTATCAAACTGAGGGTAAAGGTCAAGTATCATGAATCATGTTTTTTTTTTTAGTTTACTTGCATAGGTCAATATCTTGTTTCATAAGTTCATAATCATAGGTTCATAATCATGGTTCATAAGCAAGGTTCATAAGCAAAGTTCATAAGTAAAGGTTCATGAATGAAAGGTTCATAATCACAAAAGGTTCAATATCATGATGGTTCAATAATCGGAGTTCATGAATGAAGGGAACATAGCAATGGCTGGTGAAATCTTAACTGAATCATAACTCAAACTCAAAATCAATGCTCATCTCAAAAGTTCATTTCAAAATTCTCATCAAAAGTCCATTTTAAACAATCCTTTATTCATTATTTTCATAAAACGATCATTTAACGTAATTCTCATAAAATATTCTTTCAAAACGGTTTTTCATAAAAATTAGTCTTCCAAGAATAGTTTTCATAAAAGTTAGTAACATTTTATATAAAAGTGGTTTCGCCTCATTGATAAACTTTTTTTTTTTTTTTTTTAAATGGGTTTTCTCAAAACATTTCCAAGATATAGGTAGAAAAGGTTTTCATAGCTTCATATCAGACATCATATCAAATGGAATCAACAGGGAAGGTTCAAGCAAAGGGAAATCATAGCAGTCGAATCAGAAACTAACGGATCAAAATACGAAAGAGATCATGAGAAACCTTAAAAGAAAGGTCAGAATATCTGTACCTTATTCCGCAAATAAACAAACTGATGAAAAGCGGATCACACAGCACGGAAGGTCACTCCTTCACCGAACCTATCAATTTATAATCATATGTTACTCATAGGCTCGTTTCAAAATCAGATTACATGATTTAGGTTTCTTTTCTATTTTTAGTACCCTTCCAGATTAAGTAATTTTTATGATTAGTAACTTCCCGAAATAGTAATTTAATAATTTAAAGTTATAATTTACAATTAAATAAATTTAAGGTTTAAAATGACCAATATAATAGTTTTGGGTTCAAAGTGTTAATATAGCAAAATTCAGGGTCTAACATGTAATTCTATCATTGTTTAGGGTTAGATTGAGTTAATATAATTTCTTGGGTTATAAAGCCCACGATGTAGGCATCATGTGGCAATCCACATGCAAATTTTTATTTCAAAAGTTCACGTACGTTTGCATGATAGGAATTTTTTTGAAAACATGCCAACATCCTCTAAGTTCTTCTCGTTCACAAGGTCATACCGAGACGCGACATCAACTCGAAACACATAAACATGTACGGATCACAATGACTTAGTTTCAACTCATTTTAAGTTTACTTCGGTCACATGGGGATGGCAAGACCCGATATCGAACTCGAATGAATATAACATACTCGGATATCACACATTCAAAACAAAACTCAGATTCAACAGTAACGTAACTTTCGGTATCACATCGAATCTAACGAGAACAAACCAAAACCCATCTTGCCTTCCCGGTCTTTCTATCCCGCGAGATGTCAAAATAGATGAGACAAGGTTAGGGCTAAAACGACCCTAGCGAGCCAAAAAAAAAAAGGAGCAGCCAATAAACATAACCACACTCCATCTAAAGTGATTTGCAACATGAAAAAAAAAATCTCTTTCAGAACAACCCAACTCACACGACATGGGATCAGATCCCCTAGCATTCGAACGCTTGCCAAAATGACACAAGGTGAACAATAAAATTAAATATATTCCAGACCCGACTCGTTTCTAGATCATACGTATACTCTACTATCCTAACTTCATCTCAGGGAACATGCATGGCCATTATCCTACATGTTTTTACAATTTACCAACTGTTTGATATCATTCTTAACATGTTATAATAATCATATGTTCAAAATATACTTTCATGCCATGCAAGCCAACGTGAACAAGCGCCCTTCTAGACTCGAAAACGAACGTGAATCTTATGAGGTCTGATCTAGAAGAACACAAAAATGAAGTGACGAGTTCGAACACGAATATGATTCCCACACAACATACCCACACACATCGCGCTTACGCATATTCATATGATTCATTTTATCTTGCTCGATTCTGCTTTGGGTTGACAGAGAAGAGAAGCGACCCGACTCGATTTTTAAACACATCCACACCCCCACGACACACACAAAATCGTTTCAGGTTTATTCCAGGTTTCAGCACTTATATAAATGTGTCGCTCGCATGTTTCTCATAACCAAGTTAAACGTATATCAAAACGTATTTGAAAAGCAAAACAGATTTAATCTCGACACCTGTTACACAGTTTTTATAATTTTATGTGATCTATCATTCATACGTGTAGTTTAACAGCAATTTGCTTAATATGTTCTAAACGTGTATATGCTTCATATGTCGAAAAAAAAAGAACACCAATACAATATGAGGGATACCTCAAAGATGAAAAGAACGAGAGACACCAAAACTAAAATAAATCTTATTCGAATCAACCCCATGACGAGCACACCAAACTGCCACGATCACCTTCGCGATCACCCAAGCTGAAACACTACCTTCTTCTCCTTGTTTCGCACCCTATACAATTTCTTGAAGGAAGATGGAAACTGCCGCCGCTTAGTTTGTTTGTAGGGTTTTATGTGTGTCTTTTGTTTGTGTATATTTGGTTGAATAATTAGTAGAGGAAATGGGAGATTTATGATGATTTGCCGAGCAAAAGGGAAAGTCAAATGACCAAATCTTCATGCATAATTTGAGGACTAGTAGACTAACCAGCCAAGAAAGCATAGATAACAACATCACTCAAGTTATCAAGGGTTGAAGACCCAGCAGCATTAACTTGTGTGCCAGCAGTACTAACTCCATGAGCAGTATTAACTACTTCATTAGTACTGCTAGTACTGTTATTGGAGGATGACACAAAAGCTAAGTTTTGTGTGCTTGTTGATGAGCTTGATGATCCCTTGACTTCAGGTTCATAGACTTTAAGGTTGTTGTACAGATCATCCAAACTCATGGTATCAAGATCATCCTTGTTTCTCCATACCACAGTGTGTGTATTCCACTCTGGTGACAAGCTTCTCAGAAACTTTTGATTGATATCTTCTTGAGAAATTGAGACTTCCATAAGTGCCAATTGACTGATGAGTTTCTGAAATCTGTCAAAAGTTTGATCAATATTTTCAGAACTTGAAGCAGCAAAATTTTCATATTGTTGCTTCAAGAGGTCCTTACTTGTCTTCTTGGTTGCAGCATTCCCTCCAAATCTTTTCTCAATTGCTTGTAGCAACTGTTTAGCATCCTTGATGTAATTGAAGGTTAGCTGATAGTCAATAGGAATCCCCATCATAAAAGTGCTTCTAGCCTTCACTTCTAACCTTCTTTGTGCCTTGTCTTCAGCAGTCTTGATAGGCAAAGTAATGGTAACACCCTCAGTAGAAGTTTCAGTCTTAGGTAGTTGATTTCCATTCTCTATGACCTCCCACATAGAGTAATCAACCATCTGAATGTACTGTTCGATCCTCATTCTCCATAGCTCATACTCTCTAGATTTGAGCATGGGCACCTTTGATGCAGTAATCATATGAGTAGATTCTGACTCCATATCTTCCTTCTTCAGTGAGATGAGATTAAATAGGTTCTTCTTGATTCACAGTCTCTAGATCACAAGCTCTGATACCACTTGTTGATCCCAATTGAGCACTTGATCGATTTCCCTTAGCTTGTAAAGGTTAAGCTAATATTGAATAAATACAATATAACTTATGTAGAAACTGTCTTTGATTTTTATTAAAGTTTGTGCGGAATCTAAACTTTAATCTTAAGAAGAATTTAAACAAAATAGTCTCAAACAAATCACTTCAATATTATTAATAATAATACGAATACTCTTGTATTCTAGTATTCACGTACGTATCTCTATGCCCTAGGTCCTCCTTTTATAAACTAAGGAGTCCTAGTCGGCTTACACTTTCTTGCTATACAAGAAAAATATTAACATAATCTTTTCTATGATTATCTAACCGACTATACATGTTTATCTCATAAGCAGTACTAACTATACATTCTAGCAGTCTTAACTCTAACTCTAGCAGTTGTAAATTAATACTAGCTGTATTAACTTTTTCTCTAGCAGCACTAAACACTTAGAGTGTTTTTCTTCAACTTCTTTAGTAGTAAAAGCAGTTGTAATGTTATTGAGCAAATTCCATCAGCAGTCTTAACTTAACAGACAACAACAGCTCTAAAACCTAACAACTCTATTCTTGAATTCTGTTCCATTGTCACACCTGATTATCTTTACTTTCTTATCAACTAGGTTTTCTATCTCAGAAATAAAATTCTTAAGAACGCCAGTTGTCTCATCCTTAGTTGCTAAAAAGAAAACCCAAGTAAACATGTTATAATCATCAGTGACAACAAGATAATATTTCTTATTCATCAAGCTACTCTCAAAAGTTAGACCAAACAAGTCCATATGCAACATGAATAAAGGCTGAGTAATAGAGTTTTGAATCTTGGACTTATAAGTGGCTTTGTATTGCTTTCCCTTAAGACAAGCCATACAAGTTTGGTCATTTTCAAAACGTTTTTGAGGTAAACCTCTTACAAGGTTATCCTTAACAATTTTATTAATGGTTTTAAAATTTACATGACCAAACCTCCTATGCCATAGCATTGATTCATCCAATGTGGCCTTTGCAACAAGATAAGTTAAACTCTCTTTAGGAACAATATTCTTCATATCAACACTGTACATGTTGTTCTTTCTAGGAACTTTAAGTAACACCTGACTTTCATCAGCTAACTTAAAGTCAGGAGACAGAACAAAACATTCAGTTTCAGTAAAAAGAACACTGTTCTTTTTGTCACACATCTGTGAGACACTAAACAGGTTAAACTTTAACTCTTGAACAAAGTACACATCTTCAAAATCAAGCTTACCAGTCCTGATAGTACCTTTATTAGTAATCCTTCCTCCCCTGGCTCCTCCCCCAAAGGCAACGTATCCACCATCAAATTCAATGAAGTTTGTGAGATAGGACATGTTCCCAGTCATGTGCCTTATGCATCCACTGTCAAAATAGCCTGGATCTTCTTTTTCTTGTTGTGGATAATCCTGCACATAAAAATAAGGAAATTAGTTTTCTTTGGGGACCCAAGCCATTACTGACTTGGATCTGCCTCGTGCATCAATATAATTATGTTTTTTCAATACAATTGATGCACTATCAAGTTTGGTAGGTCTCCAAACCCAACATGCTGAGGCCTTAACAACATTGCTCTGATTGACCCTAACAGCATTTACAACTGCTGAATTTGGCCTAGCAGTATTAACTACTGGCCTAGCAGTATTAACTCTTTTATTAACCTTTTTTCTCAAAACTTTTGTTGGTAATGCTTGTTAGGGTTCGACACACGGTTAAGGTGGTTAAACCTTTTGTTATTTGTGTGTATGATATATTGAGTTAATATGATTAAGAATGCGGAATCTACTTAATCACACTTAGAAGGTTACTTGGGTTATGGAAATGGAATGGTTATGATTAGTTATATGACAATAAACAATGAAAGCTTTTCACCAAAATGATTCAATATTATTCAAAATAATACGAGTGATCTTTCTATCACTAGTGTTACAAAGACCTTGAATCTTATGTTTTTACAACTTGTGATATATTTGTGTTTGTTCTATGTCTTAATAGTTATATGTTCTAATAATAACATATATCTATCGACTTATTCACACATAATATTGAGTCTAAGATCTTCTTTTATAGTCCAAGAAGATCTTTACAATATTGCTTAAAGTCTAGTCGAACTACTTGCTAACTTATCTTGTGTGTGTCAGTACATAAGATACAACATGTATCTGTGTACACAACTTGTTAACTAAGCACATGGGGTAAGATATTATCTACCGTATATTCTTGACTTTAGCACACAAATATCTTTTCAATACTTATCCAACCAGCAGTCTCAACTCAAAAGTCCCTTCTTTGTACTACCAGTACCAACATCAGTTAGTACGGTTAGTTATAACTTGAACAGTCCTAAGATGTAACACCCCCAAAATCTGGTTTAGCGGAAGCATACATGTTTGGGTGCTACTAAATTGGTATCACAACACAAAGTATAAAGAATGGTTTTATCTCAACCATTTAAAATAGATTTCAAATTCAAAAGTGTTTTGTTTACAGCATTTCAAAAATGGTGCGGAAATATAAGCCCATAAAAGATTTCAAGTGGTCCCAAATTTATCAGAGTCTTCTATGACCATGCCATGCCATGCCAACAGCCTTCATCACTAGTTTATCGCCTTATCCTGAAAATACATGCTAAAGTGTCAACACGAGGTTGGTGAGATTCATAGGTTTTAGTGTAAAATGTAAATCATTTGAATAACGAATTTCCCGGCAAAGGCATTGTAAATCCACTCAGTCACAAGTCCCGCCCATACAAGACTTGCAACCTGTGTGTTTACAACCCGCTGCCAAATAAGATTTGTTCCTGGTAAACAGAGGTAATATATTGCTTGGTTAAGCGGTACACTCGTAATGACCATTACACTTGGTAGTATGTCCGTCACACTCGGTAATGTGACCGTTACACCCGGTCATGTGACCGTTTCACCCGGTCATGTGACCGTTACACCCGGTCCTGTTATATGTGTTCGTCCAGTACCCCTGGTCAATGTGTGTGTTATGTGTACATATAATGCAGTCTAGTGAACATTCAAGTATTTCAGCCTGGAGTAAATAGTTTGCATTTTCCAAATAAACAGTCATAGAGTTTAATTAAAAACGAGCATGTATTCTCCCCCAAAACAGTTGTAAAACAAGTAAAAGTAGGGGCCATGAACTCACCTCAAAAGAATGATAAATGTCGGTAATAGTGAAGTGGCACGTAAAACGATGCAAGTATCCCTAACCGCAACCTAATGTAAAATAACGTGTCTTAGGTCGTAAACATGATATGTATGTCATGAATATGCATGTTATAAGTTTTATCACCAGAATAAGTTGCGTTCAAGTTTTAACGATAATCAATGTTTTACGTCGAATTTAAAACAAGATTTAACACTTTTACAAACTTTCAAAAATGGTCAAGTGGTCCACTAGAGCGGCCTGTAAAACAGTCACTATGTAGTATTTTTGCTCGAGCTCATTGGATTTGGAAAGTAGGAAGTAAGGTCTACAAAAATGTGGAAGGGACCCTCGGCTCAATCGGACTCGATCGCACATAAAAATGGACATGAATCGTGCGGTCAGGCTGTTTTCAGTGTTTCTGGGTGGTTTTCGGATAACTTTACGAGGTCATAACTCATTCGTTATTTATCGTTTTGACAAGTGGCTAGACTTTTTGGAAACTAAGCCGCGTGGATTAACTATGTCTCACTGACAATATTTTTCCAGAACTGAGTCTAGCTGTGAGAAAACGGACACTAACATGGTCTCTCAGAAAAACTCATTCCGACACTTAGAATATTTTTGTGAGTCCAGGTCTGATTGCATTTTTATTTTTGGCCGTAATTTCAACTTAACGTATCTTTCTCGTTTTAGCTCCGTTTTTGATGATTCAAGCGACCACCTTTTCGTTATTAAGTCTATTTCCTATTGTTTTAGTCAAAAGTTATGAAATATAAGCTCGTTTTTCTGTAAAAGCTAATCTAGGACAGTATGTATGTTTTATTTCCGACGAAACTTCAAGTAAACGTATCTTTTTCGTTATAAGCACGTTTTTAGTGATTCAAGTGGCCGAGTTTAGGTCATTGGGTCTATTTTCTATTTCTACAATCATACTCTACTGTTTCAAAGTCCATTTTTCTGTATGAATCGATTTGTAACAGCCAACAAGTATTTTTCGTAATTGTCACTTTTAACACATTTTTAACACTTAACATGTTTTAACATATGGAACATATATATATATATATATATATATATATATATATATATATATATATATATATATATATATATATATATATATATATATTTTTTTTTTTGCAAGATACACTACAAACATGATATTTTACACAACATATTATGGTGATAATCCTTGTATGCAATTCATGTATATGTGTATGGAAAATATGAAAAGAGAAGGTAAGAAAAATGTATCCTTACAAAGGTGTGATGAATGTGATGATGAGAGCTCTACAAGAACACTAGTATACCCAAGCTCCCAATATTACTACTAACCCAAGATTACTTGCACTAAACACTCCAATGCTACCCACAAATTCACCTTAACAAGACCCTTGATGCTTCAATTTACCCAAGAACCTTGTATACTAGTCTAAACCTTCTTGAAAATGCTTGTTAAAATTTTTGAAATGAATTTGGTGTAGGTGTTTAATTATGGCCGAATGCTAGGAAGAACAAGAGAGCAATATTGTAAGTTTTTGGTGTAGTGGTGAATGTGTAGTGAAATTAGTTTATAAAACCCAAAGTGGCAAGTTAACATAACACATCTTGTACCTAATTTATTGTGTGTATAAAATAGGTAAAGTTTTCAAAAAAAAAGAAGTGTTGTGTGTGTGTGTAGAACCGGCCATAAGGCCTAGGGAGAGGGAAAGATCACATGTTGCCATTGTTGATGGAATTTAGCTAGTTTTGGTGTAGTCTAGAGATAATGTCTAGGAATTTTATAGATTACATGCCATGTTTAGCTAGTTTAGGATAAATTAGGATGTAAAGTGTTATGGAAAGTGGGTAGTGTCCAATTTTGTAAAAGTAAGGGTAGTTTGAGGGTATATATTGTAAGTATGGTGCCTATTATGTATTCATGCATGCAAGAAATACTTAGGACGTTATTATGTGAGTGGTTTACGTAAAAATGACAATGCATGAACGTAATAATTATGAAATGATCATGATGAGTTTATTGTGAGTATATAATAGTTGTAATGTCGTCAGTACGTGTTCAATAATGTCTTGTGTCGTATGTGGGATAACTTCCCGAATAGTTATGCAAACTCTTCAATGTTTAATTTAACGGTTAGGTAATAATAAGTTATATTTTTTTTTTTTATTTTTTATTAAGATAATGATTGGAAAATTACGGGTGGTTACAGTCTCACCTCCTTAACGGAATCGCGACCTCGCGATTCAATTCAAGTTACTCGTTACGGTTGAAAAGAGATGAGTATATACACACGAGGATTCATCCTCACGTTCTCACGTGAATTCAAGACCTTTTGAGAATTTATTGAGCTTTGACAGTTGCGATGTGAATTGTTCGTTCTAAACTACAAGATTCTTGAGATGACTATTCCCATCATAGGGTTGGATAAAGATTTTGTTTGAAAACTTTATTTGAGTAAGTCTTTATATCAATTTGACCAAAATAACTTTCCAGTTAATACACATTCTTTTGTTCGAGATCAGTAGATACTTAGGGTGACATGGTTTTAGAAGATTTAAAATTTTTTAAAAGGATTCTTAGTCATGGGTAGGAAAATTTCACAAAAATTGATGCCAGACATTTCTTAACAAAAGTTTGATAAGGTTTGAGCAGAAAGATTTTTACGCTTCAAAATGAGTGTTTTAGAAAGATGTCACTACGGGTTTCATAATCATGAATATTCAATTTACTTTAAAGATGCCATAATGCTTTTCAGATAGTTTACCGAGTGATTGTAAAAGAGTTTATAAAATGATTTGTGAAATGGTTCATAAGGTATTTGGAAAACAATTTATTATTAGTAAAATAATAGCACTGTGGTTTAGTTTGTGATGTAGTACTGAGGTAACAAATCGGTTTATAAAATACTGTAATTTGATTTGTAAAATAGTTTATAGAACGATAACCATTCGTTGTTTAAAATAGTTGTAAGGTCGAAATTTTGATTTCATAAAGTAGGAGTAAAACATTTGCAGGGTGACCGCGAGAAATCAGTTTGTATGATATTAGCGACATGGTTTATTATCTTATGAGAGGGTAGCAAAAATAGCTGGTATTCCCGAGGGACGAGAGGAGGATTATGTGATTGTCCCAAGGAACACGGTTCAGGTTATTCCTTAGGGTCTTAAGGTTTCTGTCGGGCGCAGAATCTTTACCGAATGGGAAGTTTAGAGAGTTCAGAGTACGACTCTGAAGGAGGATGTTGATTGCTGCTAGCAATCGGTTGGCTGTCTCTGTAGTGTACTCAGTGTTTAACGCGGAAAGTACAACATCATTTGAGTGTAGGGTTTAAGGTGGAGGTGACTGTAACGAAAACAAAACAAAGCTGAATGACAATTCCAAATTCAGGAATGAGGTTCAGATTTAAACATGGTCAAAACCAATTCTGATGCTCCAATAAGCTGAAATGGGCTTACTACGATCTCGAGGAGTTACAAATAAGCAACTCGGATTTAAACGATGCCAATCGGATTTAACCGACCCGATGCAAGTTACGGTCAGACGGCGACAATCAGAAATTTCGTATCGTGGAAAAGTATAGTGGTGCCGGTGTATTACGCTTCATAAGATGTTGTGATGCCAGTGTGTTGTGTGTGGATGTGAATGTTCATGTTAGGCAGTGATTATGTACACACACAGAATTTTTAAAACTTTCAGGAGTCAGGTAGAAAATCAATCTGGACATAACTCCTAGTATAACTACTCTGAGTATTGCAAAATTTACCTCTGAGTCGGACATAGGTGATCAGGCTATGTCCCACTGTCCCTGGTCGAATATAGGTGATCAGTCTATATTCTACCGAGGTTCAATAAATTTTGGAATACTTAGCTCAGCTACACCAATAATATGTCCCTTACTTTTAAAAGCTGCTTAAGTAATTAAGGCGGATGTCCACACTCGAGGATGATTGATGAGATTGCGTAGAGAAAAGGTGTAATGCTACGACGAGTATGATGCGTGTGTATAAGTATGTCGAAGATACTTATAGTAGATAGCGAAAATAGATGGATATACTTATCCGATAATAGTGTGCACATCTCATCGATTATATTAACAATAAAAATCACAAATGATGCATCGGCTTGGCTGGCATGCATGTGGCGGTCATAGGGTTAAGTTTTCGTAAAAGTGGTTATAGTCTAGGTTTTAAAAATACCCAGTTCTCTATAACCTGGGCTCTGATGCCAATCTGTAACACCCCCAAAATCTGGTTTAGCGGAAGCATACATGTTTGGGTGCTACTATGTTGGTCCACAAATTGTATATGGATCACTAAGTAGTTTTGAATACCTAGTAGATGGTTAGGATAAATCCGAACCAATCTAAGTGAGAAACCCTAAGAGATTGTTAATGTTAATGCGGAATCTTAACAAGAACAATTTAGAACACAAGCAGGGATATCACTAACTTCGTATATTGATATTTACTATTATCAATTCGTACAACTCACACACATTTACTAACAACCTTTAGGGATCCTTTTATATCACAAGGAAACCCTAGACGACACAGAAGATATACACAAATCTTCTATAAAGATACATACACGCAATGTATCTTTTCCTAATATAACTCTAACAAACTTTCCTATCTTCACGACCAGACCAGACTTAATAAGTCAACCAGACTTAACATATAACTACCAGACTTAATCATTACATAACCAGACCTAAAACATAAACAGACCTAACTCAGTAAACGACCAGACCTAAGTAGTAAACTACCAGACTTAAGTAGTCTGTTCTTGATATGCATCATAATTCCCAACAATCCTCCCCTAACTTGATCTTCATGCTTCATGAACTTCAAGTTCTTCTGATTTAGCCTTCTGAGGATTGAATCTTGAACACTTTGAAATGTATTTAGGTCTTGTTCCATTCTAGCAGCTTGAATCTTGATAAGCTCTTCTGATATGGACTTGACAGCAACAATGACTATATGTACATCAATTCATATTAAGTTTCATAGCTATTCTCATCACTTCCAGGTGTGTTAACACCTGTGAGAGGTGAATCATTGAAATTTAATGGATTTGATGTCTCTTTACCAATAGCCATTACTACTGGAGTAGCCAAATGTTTTGGTGTGTAAGACCATGGTACACTGATAACCATATGATTTTAAGCAAATCATCAGCTTATCAACGGATTTGTTAAGTCTTTACCAAGAGCCGTTTGCTTCTGGACTAGTCAATTCTTTGATGGAAAAGCACCTCATCATGGTGAATTGATTACCATTTATGGTTTTCCACAACCTTTACCACAAGCCATAACCTTGTGGGCTAGCCAACTCTTCACTTATCTTAGATATGGTGAGTTGAATACCATACAATTTTTGGCAAATTGTCAGCCATAAACGGATTTGAGCAATCTTTACCTGTTAGCCGTTTGCTCAGGATTAGCCAGTCCTTGTGTTGATGAGACAAGGTGGACTGATAACCTTTTGATGTGTTAGTGCAAAGCACCTCCACCAAGTGAGAAGTTCCAATAGTCTCACTCAACAACTTGTGAAAATTCTTTCAAACACTCTTAGGCTACATCCTTCAAAGACTGCTTCTTAATTAAATCCAATAACATCTCATATCCTTCATCCTTTTTACTAGCATACAACTTTTTGTTCATCATTTCCTTGCAGACACTTGATGATAAAGGATATTCCACCTCTGCAAGCATATAAATATCAGCATTCTTTAATGACACACAATGTACCTTGCAGGTATGAAAGTATCTCCAGCTGACAATGTTCTGTTCTTCAGGAAGTTTCCACACTATATCAGACTCAGTTGGTGGCTCAAACATCACCTTCAAATTTCCCCAAAAGACTCTTTCAAACTCATCTTCAGGTGGTTGATCTCCATGTTTAATGTTTACCAACTGATACAGTTCTTGAAGATCCTTCCTATTCACATCAATCAAAATGCCAGCAAAATTCATATAAACAATGTCAGAATTATCTTCCCTTATTATTTGATATGCAGCCCTTCCACCAGTCATGATAAGTTGATACTTGACAACCTTAGTAGGTTCCTTAGTGCTTTCAATAGTCCCCATTGTGGCTCCTTCAGATGAAGGTTCTTCATCTAATTCTTCTTCAACAACTACTTTCTTGGATTTACTCTTCCTTTCCAAACCTTTTCTTCTTTGAAACACAATAGGCTTAATCATTTCATCTTGCACTTCTTCTGTTGACTTACCAGCTTCAGGTTGTGGATCAATCACTTTATCAGGTTCAATGACTAGTTCAGTCTCTTTAGCCTTTCTACCTTGAAAGCAAAATTTCTGCACATCATCATAATCAGTAGCTTTGTAACCTTGATCTCTCTCAAATGCCTTGAGATATGCTACTTGAATTTCTTCATATGACTTCTTTTTCATCTGATCCAAAGAAAGATGCATTTGATTCTTAAGATACATCTTCATATCATGCTTCTTTTCTGCCATAGACATCTTCTTAGGAATCTTAGATTTCTTTTGAAGTTTGAACTTTTCCAAGAATCCACCCAATGTATCATCATTACTTCTTGCATTAATGAAGTCAGCTAACTGTTTTGCTCGTTCATCAGCAGTTAAGCCTTCAATAGTTAGCAACTCTTCATACTTTGCTCTCACTTCATCATCAACATTGAGTAATTTTGTAAAATCATCAGATTCTTCAGCCAACTGTCTTGCATAGACTGCATCTAACGTCTTTTGTCTTTCTTCATCAGCAATATCTTGAGCCTTAATCCTCTCAATTTCAGCCTCAGATGCAAGTTCTTCTCTTGTTTTTCTCTTAGACTTCTTTGGCAATGAAGTTTCTTCCATGACCTGCTTTCCCTTTCTTAGTGCAGATTTTTGTTCTTCATTACCAGAACTAAGTTCATTACCAGACTTTTCTTCTTTACCAGACTCATCACCAGACTCATTACCAGACTTTTCATCAGAAATAGTTCCAAACTTCTCAATCTCTTCCTCAGCAGACAAAATTAACTTTCTTCTCTTCCTATCTTGTTTAATTTTGCCCATTGATTGAGCCAAAGTCTCTGCAACTTCCAGTGTCTCTGGACTAATTGTAGTGGTGACATTATCTTGAACAAGTGATTCTTGAACTGGTGTTTGAAGAATATTTTCTTGTTCATGCTCCAAATTCCTCCCCTGTTTGGAAGAATTTTCAGCTTCATCATCCTCATCATCAAAAGAGACACCCTTTTTCTTCATTGCTACTCCCATTTTCTTTACTTTCTTCACCAAAGTCACATAAGCTTTCCTTAGTGCCTCATTAGTCTTTTCCAAAATGTCAATCTTCTTTTGTAGTTGAGGAACAATGACAAGGAGATCTTCTACAGTAATGGGATTTTGTGCCTCCTCCCTTTCAGGACTTGGAACATGTGGTTGTGGAGGTGAAGATTGTTGGATGGGTGTAGATGATCTTTCAACTGATGGTGAGGGACCTGGTTGAGGTGATGCAATTGGAGAAGACCTAGGTGTAGCAGACCTAGATGAGACTTGGTCTTGAGCTTCATCAGGGTTCACTTGTGCAGTTTCAGAAGTACCTGCATTGTTAGTACCAAGCATAGCAGCAAGCAAAGGTTTGTCTGTCCCTTGAAAACTCCTTTTTAGATTTGCAAAAAGTTTGGAAGTAAAAGCCACACTGATGTAAGGCACTTTATCCCTAGTTTCAAAATTTAAGACCATTTGCAAAAATCTTGGATACATTAAAAAATTTGGGTTCTTAGCATTTTTCACCATTCCTTCAAAAATTAATTTTGAAAAGTTAAATTTCCTTCCAGATGATAAACAGACCAATGCAGAAGCAATTTTGCTTCCAAATTGATCCCATCCACCACTTTTGGGACTTAAACTCTGAAGTAAATGATGTACTAAAAACCTCCACTGAGGTGAAAAATGACTTTTCCAAAAGGTAAAACTTCCATCTGTGGGATACCCAATGCTATTCAAACCCTCAAAAATATCCTCATTAGACAAATCAAATTCTCCTAAAGCATCATCCAATTTGAGACTGTCCCTAATGGATGCTTCAGAAATGGTAAAACCATTTTTGTCTATGACAACTTTTAAGCATGGTGTCCCATCATCAAGAGTCTCAGAGGTAACCGACCTCCAGAACTGCTTGACAAGGGACTGATAAATAGTAGGATTATGAGTTAAAGAATAACAAATATAAGAACCTTTTAGAAAATCCACAATCTGCTCAAAACCTGCACTTTGATCGGGCTTCTTCAAGAACCCGACTTGATTATGTTTGTCCACAAACTTGAGATTAGCCATGGATGAGTTAATGAGTTAGGTCTGGTTGACAAGAGAGGTAGGGTTTTGAAAAAATGTTTGCGTAGAAACAGAGTCGTGAGTAATAAAGATTATTTAAATATGGAAGCAAATAAAGAATAAAAGAAGATAAATAATATCAAATTTTAAGCTTATATACTTCATAAATATCTTGTTTTACCGAAAAAAGTGCAACGGTAATATATTAGTAAAATCTTTAGTTACTCTGACCAGATCTAACGGTCATAAAATTAACACTACCCGACCTAAAAAGTCAACCAGGCCGAATCATACACTTACCAGACCTAACCAAGAGAGTGAACTTACATACTTACGATAGCAAATGCAAAGCTTTGTAACACCTCATTCCACTCTTCTCTGCAAGAATTATTTGAAAGAACAAGAAACAGGAGACAAAAACCAAATTTTGCAAGACACAAGAGCTACCAGATTTAACACTTAAGGTTACCCGATTTAAAAACATTTAAACCTTGTACATTTGCCTCCCCTTAAATGTACATTACCTCCCCTTAAGTGTAAATTCCCTTTTTTTTTTTTTTTTTTTTTTTTTTTTTTTTATCACTAGTAAATACTTAACCAAAATAAACACAAAGGTCAACTTTCCAAAAACACAATTAATAACTCTTTCCCTGCAAGTATTAACTTATACACCAACCAAGCATTAAAAGACATTAAACCTTGATTTTCCCTATAAAACCACCCATAGTTTTATCACAAATACCATCACAAACAGGAAGAAAACCTTACAAGCATAATGGATCCATCCAACTTAAACACCATAGAGATTTCATCCGATTCCTGGGATCCAAATGATTCATCCTCTGATACATCCTCAGGAGGATGGGATGGATACTTCCCACCAGGGTATTCATCAATCACCAGAAGCAAGACATTGAGAGAAGCAACTCTGAGACAATGGCTAGCTGCTTATGACCTGTCTGAGAAGGAACCAGACAATGAAACACCAAAGACTTCAAAGCCAACTCCTCCTTCTGATGTAGAGGATAAAGGTGCCAAGGAAGAAGACCCCTTCAAGAATGATGAAGAGACCTATCCTTCGAAGACTGTGCCTTCCCTGAGTAGTGGTTTTGTGCCCCGTCCTCCACCAAGCAGTGTGATTCTTGCACTTCCATGCCCAAAAGCATGGAATCAATTTGGTGGAAGAGGAGCCAAGAAGACCATTCCTGATTTCATGGGTAAGGGGAAGCAGAAGGTGTAGGTGGTGATGATTAGCTAGCTTGGGAAAAATCTTTTGTTTTAAGAAGCTTTGTAATTTGCATCCTAGAATGCAATTTCTTGTTATTAAATAAAAAGCTCTTTGGTTCTGATGTCTTAATTTTCCACATATGAATAACTTGCAAATAGAAAAGAGCTAACAACTGCAAAACAAAGTTAAGTACAAAATACCAAACACACATACTATAGAGAACAAAATAAGTACTGAAAATAAGAATAACCAAGGAGAATAGCAAGATAAGAAACAAACAAGTATACAAACTATACAAAGTTAAGAAAGAAGATCAGTTTTTCTTAACAACCCAAGCCTGAGTGGGCTTGTATCCATCCTGTGGAGCAACATACTTATAGGTCTTGTATGAACTTGCTCCAGTGAAACCATGTTTGGACTTATAGGTAAATTCATTTTTAAATGGATTCCAAGTCCAGCAATCAGAGAAATTGTCAGTAGAATCCCCATTTGTTTGTCTCCTTACAGGTGAATGAGCTTTGTAAAAATTATTTCTTTGAAACTTTTCATTTACCTGAGGTTTTTGAAAAGGTTGCTTGGGTCTTACAAAACCAGAGTTCACATTAGGTCTTACAGAGTTAACATAACCAGTATTCACTTTAGGCCTCATAAAATTAACATTTTGCCTATTCACATTAAAGTTGCTGTAGCCAGACCCAAAATTTGGTCTACCAGAACTAACAAAGGAGTTAGGTCTGGTAGTGTTATTTAGTTGAACTGGTCTGGGGACAAACTGGTTAGCATGATTAACTCTATTAGCATTGTTCCAAACTGGTTTATTTGAACCATTAACCTTATTTACATTCATTCTCTTTTGCTCAGCCTCTCTTTTCATTCTCTTTTCATGGAAGTCACAATCTCTTATTAAATGACTCAAACTTCCACACACAAAACATCTTTTAGGAGCATAATTGTAACTACTCCTACTTTCTCTGTGAACACTATTGCTTCTAGGTGACTCATTCAATTTAACAGATTCCCTAGGAGTTTTTATGTGATTGACACAACTAGGTTTAACTGTTTCAGCCTTTTGTTCAGTCACTAAAGGTTTAGTAACAACAGGTTCACACTTCTTAACAACCTTAGGTTCAGGATTCTCTTTTTCCTCATTGTTTGACTCAGACTTAGAGTGATCAGAGGAATTATCAATAGATCCTTCAGAGTCATTGGATTGACAAGAAGAATATCTACTAGATTTGTCCTCTGAGGTAGTTGATTCAGACACTTGAGGACCTTTCTTACCATACACAAAGAGTGAATCATCCAACTCTTCTTTTTCAAGAGGAGTATAGTCATCACTCAAAGGTGGTGGTACTCCCTTAAAGTCACCAGTCTTAACAAACCTATTGTACAAAGGTTTATCAGCATAGTCCTCTTCTCTATTCTTAAATATATCCCTATTCTCATTTTCCTCATATCCTAAGCCACATTTTTTATTTGACTTAATTTGAGAATCCCAACACTTAAACAGGTTTTTATTTGAATTGTTCCATTGATCTACCCTTTTTCTCAGCTCATCCCTTTCCTTCTGAATTTTAAGCCCTAATTGTCTATACCTTTTAAGCTTCTCATCTTGTTCATATATCTTATTAGCTTGAAAGTATAGTTTTTCATTCAAAGCAGCATGTTGGTTTTGAAGGGTGACCTTTTGTGCCTCTAAAGTTTTCACAGCATTTTTATGTGCTAATAAATTTACTTCTAGATCACCTATTTGTTCTTGCTGCTCATCACATAAAGCCTTAACATGATTATATGAGTCAGTACATAATTTAGAGCATAATGATACCTCATTACCAATGGCCATGAGAGCATGATCAGATTGCTCATTTACTCTTGGATGCTCACCCCAATTGACTCCTCCAGCTTCCATTGTCAGCAGACTCATCTGATTCTTTTCCATCTTCCCATCTTCAATTCTTTTCTCATCAGCAGACTTCTTCTCTGGACAATCTCTTGAAAAATGCCCATGCTTGTGACAGTTGTAGCATTCAACAGTCCTCTTTGTGTATCCCACTGGTGATTTGTTGTTGAAGTTGATGGTCCTACCATATTGCTTCTGAAATCGTTTGACCCTTAAAGCAACCATGGCAATGTGCCATTTTATATCCATCTCCTCAACTTCAGCATCATTAATTTGTTCAAGGTCTTCACTAATAAAGCTTTCATCTTCCGTTTGATTGGCAAAGAAAGAATGTATCACCTCATCAGTGAAACTTGAAGCAGACCTTTCACTTGAAGGAGTTTCATAGTTACCAGACCTAACACCAGATCTAACCTTGTAAGTACTGCTTTTGTTTTGAGATACAAAAGCAACATTTGAGGAACTGGTTGAACCCTGAGTGTTGTTACTGATGTCCCTTTCAAACATCCTGAGATTATTGTAAAGGTCATCAGGTGTCATAGAGTCTACTTCCTCCTTAATCCTCATTGCCACAGATACATTGCCCCATTCTGATGGTAAAGATCTAAGGAATTTGTGATTTGCATCCTCATTCGAGACTGCTGCACCATGAACTTCCAATTGTGTTAACAGATGTTGAAATCTGTCATAGCCCTTCTCCAAACCTTCAGTCTTTGAAACACTAAATGTTTCAAATTGCTGTTTAAGAACAGCCTTTTGCATCTTCTTGGAGTTAGCATTACCTCCAAATCGTTTCTTGATAGCTTCCCACATCTCCTTAGCATCAAGAATGCCATGAAACCTTTGTAGATGCTCCTTAGGAATAGCCATAAGAAGCAAGGTTCTGGCCTTCTTTTCCTTCTCCACAGCCCTAATCTCCTCAGCAGATACTGGTGGCATTATTCTGAGCTGCCCATCATTCCCTTGTGAAATTCTCTTCTTAGAATTTCCCTTCTGGATCACTTTCCATACATCACTATCAATGTATTCCAGATAATGTTCCATCTCCATGGCCCATATATCATATTCTTCTCTCTTCAGTAGTGGAAGTTTTATGTTTGAGATTGTGGTTGTGGAAGGGATGGGTTGTTGTTGTGTTTGGGAGTTACTGGTTTCGGTTTTTCCTTCATCTTCATGGTTTGATTGCTCATCCTCACTGTTATGGATTGAGAAAGTTTCAGGCTTATCGAGTTCAGACATTTTGAAGGGTGATTTGAGTGAGAATTAGGTTTTAGTGTTCTACGAATTCAGAGTCTCTTCCTTGCTCTGATACCACTTGTTGGTCCACAAATTGTATATGGATCACTAAGTAGTTTTGAATACCTAGTAGATGGTTAGGATAAATCCGAACCAATCTAAGTGAGAAACCCTAAGAGATTGTTAATGTTAATGCGGAATCTTAACAAGAACAATTTAGAACACAAGCAGGGATATCACTAACTTCGTATATTGATATTTACTATTATCAATTCGTACAACTCACACACATTTACTAACAACCTTTAGGGATCCTTTTATATCACAAGGAAACCCTAGACGACACAGAAGATATACACAAATCTTCTATAAAGATACATACACGCAATGTATCTTTTCCTAATATAACTCTAACAAACTTTCCTATCTTCACGACCAGACCAGACTTAATAAGTCAACCAGACTTAACATATAACTACCAGACTTAATCATTACATAACCAGACCTAAAACATAAACAGACCTAACTCAGTAAACGACCAGACCTAAGTAGTAAACTACCAGACTTAAGTAGTCTGTTCTTGATATGCATCATAATTCCCAACATACTAAATTGGTATCACAACACAAAGTATAAAGAATGGTTTTATCTCAACCATTTAAAATAGATTTCATATTCAAAAGTGTTTTGTTTACAGCATTTCAAAAATGGTGCGGAAATATAAGCCCATAAAAGATTTCAAGTGGTCCCAAATTTATCAGAGTCTTCTATGACCATGCCATGCCATGCCAACAGCCTTCATCACTAGTTTATCGCCTTATCCTGAAAATACATGCTAAAGTGTCAACACGAGGTTGGTGAGTTCATAGGTTTTAGTGTAAAATGTAAAGCATTTGAATAACGAATTTCCCGGCAAAGGCATTGTAAATCCATTCAGTCACAAGTCCCGCCCATACAAGACTTGCAACCTGTGTGTTTACAACCCGCTGCCAAATAAGATTTGTTCCTGGTAAACAGAGGTAATATATTGCTTGGTTAAGCAGTACACTCGTAATGACCATTACACTTGGTAGTATATCCGTTACACTCGGTAATGTGACCGTTACACCCGGTCATGTGACCGTTTCACCCGGTCATGTGACCGTTACACCCGGTCCTGTTATATGTGTTCGTCCAGTACCCCTGGTCAATGTGTGTGTTATGTGTACATATAATGCAGTCTAGTAAACATTCAAGTATTTCAGCCTCGAGTAAATAGTTTGCATTTTCCAAATAAACAGTCATAGAGTTTAATTAAAAATGAGCATGTATTCTCCCCCAAAACAGTTGTAAAACAAGTAAAAGTAGGGGCCATGAACTCACCTCAGAAGAATGATAAATGTCGGTAATAGTGAAGTGGCACGTAAAACGATGCAAGTATCCCTAACCGCAACCTAATGTAAAATAACGTGTCTTAGGTCGTAAACATGATATGTATGTCATGAATATGCATGTTATAAGTTTTATCACCAGAATAAGTTGCGTTCAAGTTTTAACGATAATCAATGTTTTACGTCGAATTTAAAACAAGATTTAACACTTTTACAAACTTTCAAAAATGGTCAAGTGGTCCACTAGAGCGGCCTGTAAAACAGTCACTATGTAGTATTTTTGCTCGAGCTCATTGGATTTGGAAAGTAGGAAGTAAGGTCTACAAAAATGTGGAAGGGACCCTCGGCTCAATTGGACTCGATCGCACATAAAAATGGACATGAATCGTGCGGTCAGGCTGTTTTCAGTGTTTCTGGGTGGTTTTCGGGTAACTTTACGAGGTCATAACTCATTCGTTATTTATCGTTTTGACAAGTGGCTAGACTTTTTGGAAACTAAGCCGCGTGGATTAACTATGTCTCACTGACAATATTTTTCCAGAACTGAGTCTAGCTGTGAGAAAACGGACACTAACATGGTCTCTCAGAAAAACTCATTCCGACACTTAGAATATTTTTGTGAGTCCAGGTCTGATTGCATTTTTATTTTTGGCCGTAATTTCAACTTAACGTATCTTTCTCGTTTTAGCTCCGTTTTTGATGATTCAAGCGACCACCTTTTCGTTATTAAGTCTATTTCCTATTGTTTTAGTCAAAAGTTATGAAATATAAGCTCGTTTTTCTGTAAAAGCTAATCTAGGACAGTATGTATGTTTTATTTCCGACGCAACTTCAAGTAAACGTATCTTTTTCGTTATAAGCACGTTTTTAGTGATTCAAGTGGCCGAGTTTAGGTCATTGGGTCTATTTTCTATTTCTACAATCATACTCTACTGTTTCAAAGTCCATTTTTCTGTATGAATCGATTTGTAACAGCCAACAAGTATTTTTCGTAATTGTCACTTTTAACACATTTTTAACACTTAACATGTTTTAACATATGGTACATATATATATATATATATATATATATATATATATATATATATATATATATATATATATATATATATATATATATATATATATATATATTTTGCAAGATACACTACAAACATGATATTTTACACAACATATTATGGTGATAATCCTTGTATGCAATTCATGTATATGTGTATGGAAAATATGAAAAGAGAAGGTAAGAAAAATGTATCCTTACAAAGGTGTGATGAATGTGATGATGAGAGCTCTACAAGAACACTAGTATACCCAAGCTCCCAATATTACTACTAACCCAAGATTACTTGCACTAAACACTCCAATGCTACCCACAAATTCACCTTAACAAGACCCTTGATGCTTCAATTTACCCAAGAACCTTGTATACTAGTCTAAACCTTCTTGAAAATGCTTGTTAAAATTTTTGAAATGAATTTGGTGTAGGTGTTTAATTATGGCCGAATGCTAGGAAGAACAAGAGAGCAATATTGTAAGTTTTTGGTGTAGTGGTGAATGTGTAGTGAAATTAGTTTATAAACCCCAAAGTGGCAAGTTATACATAACACATCTTGTACCTAATTTATTGTGTGTATAAAATAGGTAAAGTTTTCAAAAAAAAAGAAGTGTTGTGTGTGTGTGTAGAACCGGCCATAAGGCCTAGGGAGAGGGAAAGATCACATGTTGCCATTGTTGATGGAATTTAGCTAGTTTTGGTGTAGTCTAGAGATAATGTCTAGGAATTTTATAGATTACATGCCATGTTTAGCTAGTTTAGGATAAATTAGGATGTAAAGTGTTATGGAAAGTGGGTAGTGTCCAATTTTGTAAAAGTAAGGGTAGTTTGAGGGTATATATTGTAAGTATGGTGCCTAGTATGTATTCATGCATGCAAGAAATACTTAGGACGTTATTATGTGAGTGGTTTACGTAAAAATGACAATGCATGAACGTAATAATTATGAAATGATCATGATGAGTTTATTGTGAGTATATATTAGTTGTAATGTCGTTAGTACGTGTTCAATAATGTCTTGTGTTGTATGCGGGATAACTTCCCGAATAGTTATGCAAACTCTTCAATGTTTAATTTAACGGTTAGGTAATAATAAGTTAAATTTTTTTTTTTTTTTTTAAGATAATGATTGGAAAATTACGGGTGGTTACATAAGATATACACCAGCAGTTGGAACTGTTAATACTTGTAATTCTTGATACTTAATCTTCAGAACATTTAATTCCCAACTTTTGTTGGTAAATGCTGCTTTCTTATAAAAGGGCCTTTTAACAGTTTGTTGTGCTGATTTAGAAGAACATGATGTTGGTTTAACAATAAAAACTATTGATTTGGGGTAAGCAGTATTAACAGGCCTAGAAGTATTAAGTGGTTTTGGTCCAGTTTTCATCAAAACTGCTCTTGGAGCCATGTTTCTGTGAATACTGGGGTGAGCCTTTTTATCAAAACAGCTGTAATTCACACTTGTATTAGCATTCCTAGATACCCTTGTATTCCCATATACCATCCTTTCCCTTTGATGGTAATTGCAGTTAGCCTGCACATGGTCAAAACTACCACAAATAAAACAGGCTTTATTGTACATCACAAATTCACTTCCTAGCTGTTGGGACTTCTGATTATTCCAATTTCTTTGGTTTCCCCTAGGACTATGTGACTTTTACATCTCATCATACTTAACTGATCTCCTAACTGGTTTTTTTTGTTGTTGTTTAGGTGCAACAGATTCTATCTTAACAACAGCAGGAAAAACAGTTTTCTTTTCTAACTTCTCTTCTGACACCAATTTCTCAACTAAATGGGTATCAAAAGATTCCCTAACCTCTTTAAAACTATCTTCACTATCACTCTTACAAGTCTTTGATCCTAAGCTTTCAGTCTCAGACTCTTTGACCTCCTTTAGATGGGACAAATCAAGCTTTGGGGTTGGAAATAACCCTGTATGGGGAGGTGGAACAGCCTTATATCCTATACCTGCCTTGAATTTGTCAATAAGCTGACACTGTACAATCCTGTCTATACTTTTAGATGACCCTGCATATCTTTCTATATTAATCTCAATACTGTCTTTTTCTTTCTTAAGTTTTTCTAACTCATGTTTAAGCACACTAATTTCAGAATCTTTGTATGAGATATCTCTTTTTAATACAGCAATATCTTTAGTAAAGATAGTCTCATTCTTTTTATAAAAAACTAGTTGCTCTTCTACAACAGCTAACCCTCTTTTATAATTAGCTAGATTGAACTCAGATTGATTAAACTCTTTTCTTAAATCATCATACTGAGTTTTAAGAGTTTCAAAGCTTTTTAAACAGGTTTTTGAACAAGTTTTGTTAGTGTATATGTAACACCCCAACCCGATAAGGGTAAAGATGTCATAATAATGGTTTCATATCAGATCAAACAAAGCATACATCAACAATAATACAAAGGTTCTCAAGGGTTACAATAAAATTCTGAAATTTACAAGGTTACAAAGGAAACAAAAGCTAAATACTAAGTCTGCAAATGCAAATCCTTCTACAAGTCTCTACTTCAAAATAACTATCAAGGTCTTCTAAGTCCAAAAGTCTCTTCACTCATACCCAGCTTCCAACTAAACCTGTCGCGGGAAAAAGAAACGCGGCTGAGCTTAAAAAGCTCAGTGAACAGATATATAATATACGGAAACGAAAGCAAAAGAAAACGAGCATACATGGTATAGTGCAAATGGAATATCATAAGGTATAGACAAAGAATATAATAATGATGGAATGAAAAGAAAGGAAATAAAAAGACATAAAAGGATCAGCAATCCACCACGAGCCCAGAAACAAACCAAATCACATCATCTCAAATATAACCAAATAGAGTAGCTAGCTCCCAGATATGTGAAAGACGTGTATCGCACACACCATCAGTCACCAAATAAATATAACAATAAACAAATAACATATACAGATAACAGGTCAAATCTAGGATGCACCCATACGCCCCCTCAGACAATCTACAATCATAATCATAATGGCCATAGCAGATAATAAATAAGGGACGGAACAGGTCATCACTCTCCTGCCCTAAAGTCATGTCAGAGGTGCGTCAATGACATGGACATGAAACCCTCATGCCTAGTGATTGGCTCGTAATATTAAACTGTAGGTCAAGGTCAAATGTACTAACAAAATAATCAAAAGTCATATCTTAAGGGTACATGGCAAAAGGTTCATGTCAAACAGTCCAGAATAACTATCAAAGGTTCAAATCAGAGTTTATCAAATTAAGTTTTATCTCAAAGTTAAGTTCAGATTATAAGGACTATATCAAATGGTTTAGAAAAGAATTTCACAGGTTCATAATTAAAGTTCGTAGCAAAAGTTCATTTTAGAGGTTCCTGTCAAAAGTTCATTTAAAACATTTCTTTAATCATGGTTTTCAAATAAATGATCTTTCCGAATAGTTTTCATAAAATAATCTTGCAAAACGGTTTTTCATAAAAATATTCTTTAAACTAGTACCCACAAAGGTTAACAATTGTCATATAAAAATAGTATCATATCACCACCCATAATCATTCTTTTAAAATAACTGATTTTTCTCAAAACATTTCCAGGTCATAATTAAAAAGGTTTTCACATTTATTTATCAAAATCAAATGAACCTTCGAATGTGATTCGAATACTAATATATAACAAGGTAACGAACGAATATCAAATGGATCATTATAGAGACTCAAATCAAAAAGGGTCATATCGAACATCAAGGTCAAAATGAATCAAACAAACGAACCAAAGTGTAGGGGAACATAGCAATGGTATAGGAAATCCTAATAAGGAAAATGAAAAGCTGAAAGAAAAGGGAATGAAAACCCTTACTGACAAAGGGCAGAATATCTGTACCTTATTAGCAGAACACAAGGATAGCAAATGACAAGAATCAAATTACTCCTTCCTCGAACCTAAGGGAGTAGAAGACAGAATGACAAGTGATTTTTAGTTATCTTTCCCTTTTAAGTAACTTTCCTTATTTAGCAGGTTTACCGAATTATCAAGTTTATAATATCACATATTAGGTTAAGTCATTAATCAAACCTTATTATGGGATTAAGGTATATTTTATCAGTTACAAAAGTTTAGGGTTAATTATGACAAGTATATATAGTTTAGGGTTATAATTGTAAATTCATTAGATTCAAAGGTTTAAAATGAAAATACTTTAAGTTACTGATTTAAATACTCATATTATTCAGAATGACATTTTAATCCCTTTAGTTTCCCAGTTTACAGTTTATACCCTTTAGTTATATAATTTACAAAACAAACCCTACATTTACATAATTCATGTTTTAATCCCTATGATACTTATATTTACCAAACAAGTACTTTATTTTACAAATTTACAGAACATCACCTCAGAATTATATGAAGTACGAATTAGACCCTCAGAATTTAGTAATTACACAATTGGTCCCTTAACTTTACAAAACTTACAATTTAAATCATAATTTATCTATAATTACATACCAAGCCCATAAATACTCAAAATTACACATTATACTCTTTATGACATTATTTACACAAAATAACTTCAAGTTTCCAGAATTTACACTTTTAGTCCCTCTACTTTAATTAATTACAAATCGACCCTTATAAATATAATTAATTCATTTTCTTGCAACATTTACACTTAGGACCCTCAAGTTATATTTTTCCCACATTCCTACTGACTCATATGACATTACAAAAATATCCCAGAAGTTTCAAAGTTGGCAAAACAAACCCTTATAGTTTTAAGAACCAATCGTATAGACTTTTTAATTTGTAAAACCAAACCCTACTTCTATCCAATCATTATGCCATCATTATTCCTTCATTACTAGCATTAATTACATCAGATCTAATCACATAAACCCTAACCCTAATCGTTCTAGGGTTTTCTTCCTAATTTTCTTTATTTTTCTTTTAAATCCGATCCAAACATAAATCAAGATCAATTATTCTGAGCTTCTACAAATCACATGGTTATTTTTATAGGCTTATATTATCAGTATAGAACATGTAAAAGTTATAGTTACACTCCAGAAAAATCGTATGGCAATATTTGGAAATTACGTGTGTTTTATCTCTTTTAATTTTCGTACGCATGATTAAGCTTGCATGATTCATGTTTAACATTTTACTGAGTTATATTCGACATAAAGATCATTATAAAAATGCTAGATTAATATTAGAACATAAGAATTAGTCGTGTGGATTTATACCTATCGTATGCAACAAGTCGAACAAACAAACGCACCACGATCGAACGAAGGCTTCAATACTCCAACTCTTATTTTTCGTAGCTCCCTTACACCTTGATGAACTCCAAAAAAATGCTTGCTCAGGTCCAGAAGATCGAATGGAGGCTTGGTCGATTTTTGTGTGTGTCGATATTAGGGTTTCGGCAATTAGGGTTTTTAGAAAATAATATGGTTTGTGTTATACTTATAAAAACCGACTAGGAGGGGGGATACATCCAAATTTTCGGCCCAAATATTATCACAATATCACACTTTGATTTCTTGTATAATTCCTTAAATTAGTTTGTATTTATCTTAAATAAAATGATTTTACAAAATATAATTAGATTTATTTAATTTATTTTCGGCCCATATATATGTGTATATGTGACTTTATGATTTTTGGACATTCAAAAATAATGTAATGTTGTCCCAGAAATAAATTTACTTGATATGTAGCTCGTTTTTCAGAAGTTTGGAATTGTTTCGGAATTTTATAAGTTATTTATTTAGGTTTTATGGTTTCAGGGGTAATTTGGTCATTTACATGCTTTCTAAATTTCGGGTATTACAACTTCTTCCCCTCTAAAAAAAATTTTTCGTCCTCGAAAATTGAAGTGAAACGAAACGGAAAGCATAACGGACCGCGAACGGGAATGAAGTAGGACGGAAAACAAACAAAGACGTACCGGATCCAAATACGAAATGTAGATAACTAGCTCGTATCGATTCTTCGATTTCCCAAGTAGCCTCACGCTATGGGTGATTCCTCCAAAGAATCTTTTCGAACGGAATAACTTAATTTCTCATGACTCAAATCACAACGAGGTGGTTTCAAATTCCTCAGAAGGAGACAAATAATTTGATTTGATTCAAAAGGTCCATGCAACATAAAATGGATGATAGGTGAATCTTCAGGATCTCTTATGAGATACGAACAAGATTTCAGATCAATTTAATTGTATCGACAGCAAAGAGTTTTACAAGAATTCAAGACTTATAACTGAGGTCAACAGAATGAAAACGAGAGTCCAAACTCATCCAGATATTTAACGAACGAATGTAAAGTATACGCATAGGTAGGATGAACCTAACGTCTCACCAATCACGGATAACCCAACGGAGATTCTAATTCTAAACTTCTTAGATACTCCCCAAGATATCCTATGCCCACAACAAGTGCACGTTATATGATGTAAGTATTATCACGTTGGCCAGACGTCATAATACTGGCATCATATAAATATGCCCTTACGATGGTCATACTTTATCTCAAGTCGAAATCAAAACCACCTATCTTAATTCACCTAGTACTTATATAGTCTCAAAGGTCAACAAGATCAATTGTCATAGACAGGAGGGAAAACAAACTATTCGCAAGAGTATCGGAATTCCAGGTTTCCTAGCAAAAGTGGAGTACGCCGTCACAAGCATCATATCTTCCACAATTCGCCAAAATCTCTCAAAACAAAGCCGTCACCGACATACTAAAAATGAACACGAACAGAAATGCTTCTAGGGAACTTAAATCAGTAAAGGATCTTATTACTATATAACGAAACTTAAGAGGGTCAATGGAAATGGAAGTTATTCGTCAATAACTTCGGCGTTCACAGAATCAATTCTTCCAACCATAAAGGTCTGTTTCTAAACTCCGTCCATTCAACACATCCAATCTCCTCAAGTCCGGTTAATCTGTCTTCGTCTGTCCATCAATCGGAAAGTGAAACCAAAATCGGGAACTTGTGTCTGGTTCGTCGAGCCTCCTGCAGTTCTTCTTGGAATGTGATGGGGTAATGTGGATTTCTGGCACGATCTTTGAATCTCTTCATCATCCAGTCTGCTTCCGCTCTCAATTCATCTTAGTACAACCAAGATGAATAGGAAAATTAGACTGCATGTCTTCATCAGCTCCAGGTTTTCCATCTTGACTAAATTTCTTCTTCTGCATCGCCAATACTTCAACCTTGTAAGGAATGTCTTTACTCTTCAAAGTAGCCGCCATTGTTGTCAACTCCAGGTCAGGCAATGAAATCATTTTTCTGATATGTCTTTAGTTGTCTTTGATGCATCCGAAACTTCCTGTGTGGTAAGTGAATATAACCGAGTCTCTTTCTGATTTATCCCAAAGATTGTTCCACCTGAAGGTATGGCAACAAATTTCTAATTTTTAGCTTTTCCGAACTCCATTCTCAACTAAGTTGTTTCTATCTGTTCACACGAATTTTCTCCATGGTATCGTCAGTTGCAAACATCTTCCAGAATTTTTCGGCAGAGTTTAAAGGATTTCAGTTCTCCATTCTATTGTTGGCTTTGACCACATGGTGATAGCTTTCAAAGCTCGTGGGATTTTAGGAAGTATCCTAAATTAAGAACATCGTTGTCTCAACAAATATCAATCTCTCAGTATGCACAAATGACTAACAAGGTGCAAAGATGATTTTCATGCTCGTCCTCGTCTCCGAATGTACTATTAAGTCATACAATGACCATTTGTCCAAGTACTCATGAGAAAACGTTATTTATCAAATTTACAAAACAGTCAGGGCTTTAGCTAATACTATTAGCGTCCCTGATTGTCATAGCAGTCATTTACGAACACAGAAGGCGATTCTAAAAGTAATTCATCAGAAGGAAACTTCGCACTCTGAAATTAAACAAACACGTAGTCGTTTCAGGGAGGATGAATATTGGCTCCTAACAGTAATACGGTTCAGCTATCTCCAGTCACCATCCTTCTTTATCGCGAACGAAACTAAAACACGCCCAGAATATACACTTAGGTAAACTCACTTCCTGGTCTTCGGTTGCTGCTCTTCCCGGTTCCTTAAATCAGTTTATATGATCCCGGACATATCTGAAAGACATCTTCGCTTGGTGACTAGACAATCTCTATTAAATCCTACTTCACGCTCTGGTGGAAAGTTTGGTGGTCCAATCAGGAATTTATGTTCAGAAAACTCAGGTTGCCCAATAACTCTCAAGATAAGGTTCATTCATTGGTGCATGGAATGGATTCTAGAACGACTTCAATACTAGGGATTTCTATAGGGGTATCTTAATGGATGCCAGAAAACCAAGGCAACCATGGGAAATCAAAGTTCTGGCTTTCATAGCCGAGATGAGCTTGACAGACCTAACAGGTTGAGAGTCATGATACACACATATCACACATGAATTTTTCCATAAATTGCTCAAGCCTTATTATTAAATACTCGGGAAAACCCATAATCCAACGAAATCAGTACAATATTAATGCCAAAAGAAACCTAATACAAAATTCTAAACAATAATAACACACATGGCTCGAGCTCTATCTCTATGCCTAGATCGCGTTACTCGCGGTGGACTCCAAGTCCGATTCCACTTCATCTTCTTCGCTAAGCCATCCGTTTCGGTTCCCCTAAGGCTGTGGCAGTGGTCGTCTCGCAAAACCATCCTCAGAGTTCCTTCCTTCATCTCCTACGTCGTCCACAAATCCATACAAATTGTAAGGCTCAGCCCGCACTACTCCTCCTTCTTCTATGAACTTGGGACACCTTCCCGGGTACCTAGTCACGAAGCCGTTTCCATCGGTTACCTCCGTCTCATGCAGATGTATCTCTTTTCCACTTATATTTACCACGGTCATCCTTTCTTCAATCCGGCATGGCCACATACTAGCAGGGATCGAAATCCTCCTGTGAGTCCTTCTCAACTTACCAATCCTTTTTCGGCCAGTAGCGAAAACAGTTGCCCAACGATACTTGGTGCGTGCTGGAGGTGCCATGCGTCTGAACGATTTTGAAAATGATTAACGAAATATGCAGAATAAGCACGAATGGAAAGACAAAACAGAATCCTAATGTCTACCCAAATCCTCACCGGTCAAAACTTACGTTCCTATGGGGAAAATCTTAAAGCAATTTTCCAAAGGTTGTCCTACGAGCGCCTACAGGGAAAACTTAGTGGTCCTAACTTACACTGGTCAAGGGTAAATGTATTACGAATCGCAGCCTGTCTCTCTGATACCATAAATTGTAACACCCCATCCCGATAAGGGTAAAGATGTCATAATAATGGTTTCATATCAGATCAAACAAAGCATACATCAACAATAATACAAAGGTTCTCAAGGGTTACAATAAAATTCTGAAATTTACAAGGTTACAAAGGAAACAAAAGCTAAATACTAAGTCTGCAAATGCAAATCCTTCTACAAGTCTCTACTTCAAAATAACTATCAAGGTCTTCTAAGTCCAAAAGTCTCTTCACTCATACCCACCTTCCAACTAAACCTGCCGCGGGAAAAAGAAACGCGGCTGAGCTTAAAAAGCTCAGTGAACAGATATATAATATACGGAAACGAAAGCAAAAGAAAACGAGCATACATGGTATAGTGCAAATGGAATATCATAAAGTATAGACAAAGAATATAATAATGATGGAATGAAAAGAAAGGAAATAAAAAGACATAAAAGGATCAGCAATCCACCACGAGCCCAGAAACAAACCAAATCACATAATCTCAAATATAACCAAATAGAGTAGCTAGCTCCCAGATATGTGAAAGACGTGTATCGCACACACCATCAGTCACCAAATAAATATAACAATAAACAAATAACATATACAGATAACAGGTCAAATCTAGGATGCACCCATACGCCCCCTCAGAAAATCAATAATCATAATCATAATGGCCATAGTAGATAATAAATAAGGGACGGAACAGGTCATCACTCTCCTGCCCTAGAGTCATGTCAGAGGTGCGTCAATGACATGGACATGAAACCCTCATGCCTAGTGATTGGCTCGTAATATCAAACTGTAGGTCAAGGTCAAATGTACTAACAAAATAATCAAAAGTCATATCTTAAGGGTACATGGCAAAAGGTTCATGTCAAACAGTCCAGAATAACTATCAAAGGTTCAAATCAGAGTTTATCAAATTAAGTTTTATCTCAAAGTTAAGTTCAGATTATAAGGACTATATCAAATGGTTTAGAAAAGAATTTCACAGGTTCATAATTAAAGTTCGTAGCAAAAGTTCATTTTAGAGGTTCCTGTCAAAAGTTCATTTAAAACATTTCTTTAATCATGGTTTTCAAATAAATGATCTTTCCGAATAGTTTTCATAAAATAATCTTGCAAAACGGTTTTTCATAAAAATATTCTTTACTAGTACCCACAAAGGTTAACAATTTTCATATAAAAATAGTATCATATCACCACCCATAATCATTCTTTTAAAATAACTGATTTTTTCTCAAAACATTTCCAGGTCATAATTAAAAAGGTTTTCACATTTATTTATCAAAATCAAATGAACCTTCGAATGTGATTCGAATACTAATATATAACAAGGTAACGAATGAATATCAAATGGATCATTATAGAGACTCAAAGCAAAAAGGGTCATATCGAACATCAAGGTCAAAATGAATCAAACAAACGAACCTAAGTGTAGGGGAACATAGCAATGGTATAGGAAATCCTAATAAGGAAAATGAAAAGCTGAAAGAAAAGGGAATGAAAACCCTTACTGACAAAGGGCAGAATATCTGTACCTTATTATTAGAACACAAGGATAGCAAATGACAAGAATCAAATTACTCCTTCCTCGAACCTAAGGGAGTAGAAGACAGAATGACAAGTGATTTTTAGTTATCTTTCCCTTTTAAGTAACTTTCCTTATTTAGCAGGTTTACCGAATTATCAAGTTTATAATATCACATATTAGGTTAAGTCATTAATCAAACCTTATTATGGGATTAAGGTATATTTTATCAGTTACAAAAGTTTAGGGTTAATTATGACAAGTATACATAGTTTAGGGTTATAATTGTAAATTCATTAGATTCAAAGGTTTAAAATGAAAATACTTTAAGTTACTGATTTAAATACTCATATTATTCAGAATGACATTTTAATCCCTTTAGTTTCCCAGTTTACAGTTTATACCCTTTAGTTATATAATTTACAAAACAAACCCTACATTTACATAATTCATGTTTTAATCCCTATGATACTTATATTTACCAAACAAGTACTTTATTTTACAAATTTATAGAACATCACCTCAGAATTATATGAAGTACGAATTAGACCCTCAGAATTTAGTAATTACACAATTGGTCCCTTAACTTTACAAAACTTACAATTTAAATCATAATTTATCTATAATTACATACCAAGCCCATAAATACTCAAAATTACACATTATACTCTTTATGAAATTATTTACACAAAATAACTTCAAGTTTCCAGAATTTACACTTTTAGTCCCTCTACTTTAATTAATTACAAATCGACCCTTATAAATATAATTAATTCATTTTCTTGCAACATTTACACTTAGGACCCTCAAGTTATATTTTTCCCACATTCCTACTGACTCATATGACATCACAAAAATATCCCAGAAGTTTCAAAGTTGGCAAAACAAACCCTTATAGTTTTAAGAACCAATCGTATAGACTTTTTAATTTGTAAAACCAAACCCTACTTCTATCCAATCATTATGCCATCATTATTACTTCATTACTAGCATTAATTACATCAGATCTAATCATATAAACCCTAACCCTAATCGTGCTAGGGTTTTCTTCCTAATTTTCTTTATTTTTCTTTTAAATCCGATCCAAACATAAATCAAGATCAATTATTCTGAGCTTCTAAAAATCACACGGTTATTTTTCTAGGCTTATATTATCAGTATAGAACATGTAAAAATTATAGTTACACTCCAGAAAAATCGTTATGACAATATTTGGAAATTACGTGTGTTTTATCTCTTTTAATTTTCGTACGCATGATTAAGCTTGCATGATTCATGTTTAACATTTTACTGAGTTATATTCGACATAAAGATCATTAGAAAAATGCTAGATTAATATTAGAACGTAAGAATTAGTCGTGTGGATTTATACCTATCGTATGCAACAAGTCGAACAAACAAACGCACCACGATCGAACGAAGGCTTCAATACTCCAACTCTTATTTTTTGTAGCTCCCTTACACTTTGATGAACTCCATAAAAATGCTTGCTCAGGTCCAAAAGATCGAATGGAGGCTTGGTCGATTTTTGTGTGTGTCGATATTAGGGTTTCGGCAATTAGGGTTTTTAGAAAATAATATGGTTTGTGTTATACTTATCAAAACCGACTAGGAGGGGAGCTATATCTAGATTTTCGGCCCAAATATTATCACAATATCACACTTTGATTTCTTGTATAATTCCTTAAATTAGTTTGTATTTATCTTAAATAAAATGATTTTACAAAATATAATTAGATTTATTTAATTTATTTTCGGCCCATATATATGTGTATATGTGACTTTATGATTTTAGGACATTCAAAAATAATGTAATGTTGTCCCAGAAATAAATTTACTTGATATGTTGCTCGTTTTTCAGAAGTTTGGAATTGTTTCGGAATTTTATAAGTTATTTATTTAGGTTTTATGGTTTCCGGGGTAATTTGGTCATTTACATGCTTTCTAAATTTCGGGTATTACAGTATACCTCAGAATCTGAAAGAGCCATTAGAGCCATATTAGTAGGGGTTTCCTCTTCTGCCATAAAGCTCCAGTCAAAACCAACCCCATCAATAGCCACCATAGCTTTGGAAGAAGTTTCTTCCAAATTCACAGTCTTTCTGATGCTCTCTTGGTTCCTGGATCCTCTGCTTTCTTGACTCCTATCTTGACAACTATTCATGTTGTCTTGGTTCCTTGGCCCTCTGCACTCCCTTGTAAAGTGACCCAACTTATGACAGTTGTAACATTCAACCTTTGACTTGTCATATCCAGCAGTGTCACTACCATTGATAGTGATCTTCTTACCAGTCCTCTGGAAAAACCTCCTTGCCCGCATGCTCAACAGTGCTAACTGCCACTTCAAATCCATCTCTTCTAAGTCATCTTCATGGATTTATTCTAGATCTTCATGTACAAGCTGAGACCCATTTGATTGATTGGCCAAAAATGCATATACAGTAGCATCACTTAAGGTAGCAGTACTAGCTTGAGTGCTAGCAGTACTAACTGGAGTGTTAGCAGTACTAATGCCATAAGCAGTATTAACTTCACCAGTATTGCTAGGGCTGGGAGATGACACAAAGGCCATGTTTTGAGAACTTGAACTTGAACTAGAGCTTGTAGTTCTCTTAACCTCTTGTTCAACAATCTTGAAATTGTTATAAAGATCATCAAGACTCATTGTGTCTAGATCAGGCTTATTTCTCCAGACCACAACATGAGTATTCCACTCAGCAGGCAGACTTCTCAAAACTTCAAATTAAGATCTTCTTGTGTCTTAGTTTCACCTAAGACAACCAGTTGACTTACAATCTTCTGAAGTCTATTAAAAATGGAATCAAGAGACTCTATGCTTGGAGCACTAAAGTTCTCATACATCTGCTTCAGAATAGTCTTCTATGTCTTCTTAGTTGCTTCATTGCCTCCAAACTTTGTTGTTATTGCAGTAAACAAGGTCTTAGCATCTTTGTATTGATTGAAGGTCATCAGATGTTCATTGGGAAGTGCCATCAGCAGCATACTTCTAGCCTTCACATCATTCTTCTTTTGGGCCTTTTTTTTGTAGTTACAGGACCTGGTATTGTTTCAGTTGTGACACCTTCCATTGTTGATGCTTTAGGTACAGGTTTGAATGAATTACCATTCTCTATGATATCCCATAGAGCATAGTCTTGAATCTGAAAGTATTGTTCAATTCTGAGCCTCCATATCTCATAATCACCCTGCTTGAGAATGGGCAATTTAGCAGTAGTAGAGGTTTGAGTAGTTTCAAGATCCATCTCTTCCTGATTAGTAAAGAGTTCTTCAGTCAGTTTCTTCTAGATCAAAGTTTCAGAACCTGAAGCTCTGATACCACTTGTTGATCCCAAACACAGATCGATTCCTTGAGCTTGTAAGGTTAAGTTACCTTGGATAAATCCAAAACAACTTTGTTTGAAACTTTGTGAATATCAAAGAGTATGCGGAATCTACTCTTCAATACTTAGAAGAATATTAACAATGCAATGTAACAGTGAACTTGAATGAACAAACAATATAACCAAAATGCTTCAATATTATTAATCAATAATACGAGTACTTTGTGTAGTACTAGGGTTTACAGCCTTGAAGCTTATATCAAAACGTATATAACAACTTAACCTTGGACCTCCTTTTATACACCAAGGAGTCCTTTACAAGATAACTACAAATCTTCTAAACATATAGAATATACGTATCTTTCTAACTATATAAGATATACACTGAATATCTTCTATACATATCTCTTCACGCTTCTTTATCACATTAGCAGTATCAATCTTCATCAGCAGTCATCAGCAGTCTTAAGTAAATACTGGCAATACTAACTTTTATGCTAGCAGTACTAACTTAGTTAGTACTGTTAGTTGTAATCTTCAGCAGTTCTAACTTTGGTTTGGCAGTACAAAGTGTGAAGTCATTTAATTCCCAACAGTTTACATGCATCAGCCTCCATGTAGTTTTCGGGAGTCTGCACATCCAGATTATGTTTGTTTACTATAGCGATCTCTTTATGGTCTCAAGCAGGCACCTAGGGCTTGGTTTCAGCATTTTGCTGCTTTTATGCTTCGGGTTGGATTTGCTCATAGTCGCTGTGACTCCTCTTTATTTATTTATAGACAGGGGACCGATACTGCTTATTTATTACTTTATGTTGATGATATTGTTCTCACAGCTTCTTCTGAGAGTCTGTTACAGTGGGTTATTGCTTCTCTGCACAAGGAGTTTTCTATGACAGATTTGGGTTCTCTTAATTATTTTTTGGGCATTTTTGTTTCACGTGACTCTTCAGGGATGTTTTTGTCTCAGCGAAAATATGCTGAGGAGATACTTGATAAGGCTCATATGGTTGGTTGTAACCCCAGTAGGACTCCGGTTGATACTGAGTCCAAATTGAGAGATGATGGGGAACCGGTTTCTGATCCAACATTATATAGGAGTCTTGCGGGTTCATTGCAGTACCTTACATTCACTCGCCCTGATATTTCTTATGTTGTCCAACAGGTGTGTCTCTATATGCATGATCCTAGAGAGCCTCATTTTTCAGCCCTCAAGAGCATTCTGAGGTATGTTCGGGGTACTTTGGACTAAGGATTACAATTGTTTTCATCTTCTACTACTTCTTTGGTTGCTTACTCGGATGCGGATTGGGCGGGTTGCCCAACTACTCGGCGCTCCACTTCTGGTTATTTTGTTTTCCTTGGCAACAATTTGCTATCGTGGTCCTCGAAGCGTCAACCTACGCTTTCACGGTCCAGTGCCGAGGCTGAGTATCGCGGTGTTGCTAATGCGGTTGCGGAAACATGTTGGTTAAGGAATTTACTACGTGTGCTGCATACTCCTTTACCTTCTGCCACGCTTGTTTACTGTGACAATGTCTGTGCTGTCTATTTGTCTTCTAATCCGGTTCAACATCAACGTACGAAGCACATAGAGATTGATATTCACTTCGTTCGGGATTTGGTTGCTGCGGGTCAAGTTAGAGTTCTTCATGTTCCCTCACGTTATCAGTACGCGGACATTTTCACCAAATGCTTACCTTCCGCTTTATTTGAGGAATTTCGTTCCTGTTTGAGTGTCCGTTGTCCTCCCGCTCAAACTGCGGGGGAGTGTTAGTCGTATGAATGATAGGCCCATTTAGTATTTGTATGGGCTAAAGCCCAAGTATGATTTGTTAGGGATTGTAAACTATATATGTTTGATTCGGTGATGAATAAGATATATGAAACACTTTATCCTTTAGAAATGTCTATTCATGTTAAAATGGTAGGCTTTTTGTCCCTGCTCAAATAGTGCTTATTGGTACTTACAACAAAGTATTGCATTTTCTACTTGCAATAAATAATTTTCTTATTTTATAATTTAAATTAAGTGATTTTATTAATATAATTCAGCTATGTTTAAGATCTTGAACTTTTGTAAAATGTAAATTGCGAGTTAAACTAACTTTCACAAGTAAATAAAAGAGTAAACTACACTGTTCATCCTTGTGGTTTGCGTTGACCGACAAGTTTCGTCCTTTGACCAAAAAAACTGCACCATCCGTCCCTAAATGCGAAACGTTACGTATCGTTAGTCCATCGCTTTAACGGAACACACTAACAATCGTTAAATGTCTACACTCGAGGGTATTTTGGTCTTTTTCACCATGAACTTCATTTTCTTCTTTTAATATCTCATCATCTTCATCTTCAAACCATCACCACCTATCGTTTTTAGATTCACCCACCGCCACCATCGTATACCACCACTCTCACCACCTCCAATCACCTTCACAAACCTCAATCATCATATTCATTAGAAATTTTTACCAAAACCATATACCACCATCATCTACATCACAGATACCCAAATCAGCACCCAAAAACATTATACCAAAACCCACAAATACCACAACTCCATTTTCATAAACTCAAAAACAAAATTAAAACCAGTTAACAATAACCGTTTATCACGTTGCACCAAAACCCACAAAGACTAACTGTGATAAAATACATATTTAAGATTCCTAATCTTCCCAAATTTTATTGACAAAATCTTGTCTACTTGTGATATTTTAACAAGCATACCGCACATCACCCATTTATCACCATCCTCTTCAAAAACTACAAAGCTACTCTAAAACCAATCACCTACCACCATCTTGTTCACTTAAATCTAACATAATTAGCATCATTACTCCCGCCACCATACATCCGCCATCACTAAAGCCACCACGCGCCACCATCATCATCTACACCACAACACAACCTACCACACCACCACATCTTTCTCCAGCTGCTTCTTTTTTTCCCATCAATATCATCATCTATATCATCATCCATAACCATCCACTTAACCATGGTTTTCATCATTGTACTAAATTATTTAATCCTAGATATTAACAATACCCACCACCACCAACCCTTTTTTCAACAACTCTAATTAAAACATAGATAAAGTGATAAAGCCCACTTGAATGTCAACAACAGTGACGATTTTACCCAGATCTGTGGTTGAGTCTTGCTTCTCAACAAGCCCACAAAGAAAATTAAACCATAAAGTGGAAATGAAAAGGTTGAATTTGGTTCTGGTATAGATATGCTGTATCATTTAGGTAGAATATATGTGGATATTTTTAATATGGATTTTGGTTATGATGTATTGACTTTGAAAAAAAAAATATGGACTGGGAATATGAACTAATGGTGACTATCGCGTGGTTAAAGAAAAGAACATGGTATTATGTATATTTTGTATGTTTTTTGTAGTTGAGATTTATATGAATATTGTAATAGAAAGATAAGGTAAGAATAGATTTTTTTTTTGGTGTAATATAGATTGTACTCTTATAGATTTCTTGGTTAAAAGCGCTTGTATTCATTATTGTTTATCAGTTTTAGTTAATCTTGGACTGTAATTCGTATTTAGAGTTTGATGATTATGGTTTAATGGTGGACAAATGATTTTTTGGTGACAAAGAGGAGAAAAAGATGATGAGGAGAGAAAGATGATCGGAGAATGTGTGGTCAAAAAGGGAAAAAAAACGTAAAATAGCCATTTTACCCTTATGGATAATGCATGAGGAAAGATTTAACGATTGTTAGTGTGTTTCGTTAAAGCGAAGGATTAATGATACATAACGTTTAACATTTAAGGATGGATGGTGCATTTTTTTTTTGTCAAATGACGAAACTTGTCAGTCAACGCAAACCACAAGAACGAACATTGTAGTTTACTCTAAATAAAATAAAATATCATCATTAATTTTCGTTTCTCTTACACTTTGCAATTACTTGTTTATTTCCGTTTATTTTTTCCTTGTGTTTTTGACTTGTGACAATCAAATTTAGACAAATCACAATCAAATTCGTGGAGGATTGTTAGACAAAACAAGTAGAATGACAATTTTTTTTCTCCTTCCTAATAATATATTTTGAATTGTCATTTAATCTACAAATGTATATATATTAAAGAGTAAAATACACCGTTCATCCTTATGGTTTGTGTTGACTACAGCCGTGTCCCTTGACCAAAAAAATTGCACCATCCGACCTTAAGTGCCAAATGTTATGCGCCGTTTGTCCCTCCCTCTAAAGGGGCCCACTAACTGTCGTTAACTCTTATTAACTTATTTTCCCATGAGGGTATACTCGTCATTTCGCAAACCAAAAGGATGAACGGTGTAATTAACTTTTTCTTATTATTTATTTAACTATTAATACGCTAGTAAGGCCTGTTTTTATACGTTTTCATACGTTTTTATCCGTTTTATTCATTTTTATACGTTTACATACGTTTTATCCGTTTTTATACGTTTTTGTCCGTGTTCATCTATTTTAATACGCTTTCGTCCGTTTTTCTTACATTTTCATACGTTTTCATCCGTTTTTATCCGTCTTTTTTCGTCTTTATCCGTTTTGTCCATATTTAAACGTTTTCATCCATTTTTATACGTTTTCGTCCATATTTATACGTTTAGTCCATATAAAAACGGATAAAAAATGTATAAAAACGTATAATAACAGATGAAACCTTATAAAAACGGATGAAAATGGATAAAGACGGATAAAAAAGTATGAAAACGTAAGAAAAACGGACAAAAGCATATACAAACGTAAGAAAAACGGACGAAAGCGTATAAAAATGGATGAAATAGTTTAAAAACGGATAAATATGGATAAAACCTATGAAAATGGATAAAACCTATGTAAACGGATAAAAACATATGAAAACTTGAGAAAAACAGACGAAAACGTATAAAAACGGATAAAACATATAAATACGGACAAAAACGTAAAAAGACGGACAAAAACGCATAAAACAGATGAAAACGGATAAAAACGTATGAATGCGTATAAAAACGGACGAAAACGTATAAAAACGGATGAAAGCGAATAAAAACGTATGAAAACATAAGAAAAACGGACGAAAGCGTATAAAAATGGATGAAAACGTATAAAATGGATAAAAATATAAGAAATACAGACGAAAGCGTATAAAAACGAATGAAAACGTTTAAAACGGATAAAACAGACAAAAACGGATAAAAACGTAAGAAAAACGGACGAAAACGCGTAAAAACGGATAAAAACGTGAGAAAAACGGACGTAAGCGAATTAAAACGGATGAAAACGGACAAAAAGTTATAAAAACGGATAAAAACATATGTAAACGTATAAAACGGATGAAAACGTATAAGAACGGATGAAAACGGATAAAAACGTATGAAAATTTATAAAAACTGACGTAAACGTATAAAAACGGACCTTACTAACGTATTAATAGTTAAATAAATAATAAAAAGAGTAAATTACACCGTTCATTCTTTTGGTTTGCGAAATGACGAGTATACCCTCATGGGAAAACAAGTTAACAAGAGTTAATGACAGTTAGTGGGCCACGTTAGAGGGAGGGACAAAGGACGCATAACGTTTGCCACTTAAGCTCGAACGGTGCAATATTTTTGGTTAAGGGATTAACGGCGGCAGTCAACGTAGACCATAAGGACGAACAGTGTAATTTACTCTATATTAAAAGATTGAGTCCCATAATGTTAATTATTAATGCGGGCCAATACATACAAGGCTTAAATATATTTTAATCCATTACATAAATTGAGTTACAAAAATCGTTACAAACCTTTTTGGCTTCATCTAAGCTTTAATGAGTAATGTAGTGTTGCTTCATCGGTAAGCTACTAAAAGATTATATTTGGTAATGCATAACTATGATGAGCAACCAGACAAACATTATTAGTAAACTATGTAAGATTGTGCTCGTATCACTTGTATGAAGAATGTATTTTTGATTGTCAAATAACAGTGTTGGTACGCTACACGTAATGTAGGAACAATGTCACCGATAAAGGTAAAAATAATGTTTCTTTATAGCGGTGAGTGTTAGTACATCCGATTTGAACATATAAATAAAAAGAGTTCGCTATAATAACAAAATACGGCATATTAAAAATATCACCTTAAATAATGAATAGAAAGAAAAAAGTACATAATTTTGGCTCGAAGCCATTCGTAAATTATAATAACAAATAAAAAATTGAGTTTTAGACATAAGCAAAAGTTTAATTATTTATCAAAAAACAACATTGGTGCATCGCACGAATCACAATGTCTCGTTACTTATAATTCAGACATACTAATGGTTACAAACTAACATCATACCATTAAAGACCTTTTTATCACTCAATATTCATCCTAATCTTCTTTACTTGCGCTTCTTATATGTTGTTTGTTCTCAAAGAGTCCAAACTACTTATGCATGTATACACTGCATATACTCAAAGACGGCCATGCATAAATGGTATCGATGAATATGTCTCTAGTGGGATAAAGTCCACTAGTACTTCTACTGGTCCCGCATATAATGGGTAAAGTGGAAGGTGCAATACGAGGAATATGGACATTATACGATTCTGATGATAAGAATCTTAGATAGATACAAACACAAATAGACGATTAAAATCCTGAATCCTGCATCAAAAAAGAGAGATTTTATCTTTCGTAATTATATAAAAACTAAAAGAAAAGAAAGTGTCCTGTTTATTCAATTCAAGTATCAATCAACCATTAAACTTTTCCAATTCTAGTCTCTTTTGAATTACTTGACGGAACGGTTTTCACGTCTCACTATTTGTTCTACTTTAAGTTGGTAAGCTGACAAATTACGAAACTTTTTTTCTTACATATTTCCACAAACCTTAACATATCAAAAGCTTTGTACGTAGCTATAAGAGGCCTCGGTACGGTGGCCGTTGGCTCAAGCCATGGGCTTCGGCGCGAGATACCACACCGGAGGTCGGCTGGTGGGTTGTGGCGCCGTAGCCACCAGCCCACGCCAAAGGTTTTTTTTTTTTTTTTTTTTTTTTTTTTGGTGGGTTTGTTTCTTTTTTGTGATGTGTTTGTGTGTTGTGTGGTGTGTTTGTGATGTGTTTGTGTTTGACTGTTGTGTTTATAAACCTATCTACGTTATACATGAAACTTTTAAAACTTTGTAATCATCTGACATAATTGTTTTTGAACTGCAAATTTTATTACCACAACACTAGCAAGAAGCTAGAACAACACAATTACAACGAAATAAGCAAGGGACTACGTAACCAATTTACCCAACTAAATCTCACATTACTTCTAGCATTACACCAAGTATATGACAAAGACACAATCTCATCGAACGTAACAACCTTTGTAGGAGACTTTCTTCCGAAGATAACCTCATTACGAACTCTCCAAACGTACCACCATAACACGTAGAACACCCTTCCAAAGCTTCTTTATGCTTACCCCGAATTTTGAGACCCAGAAACCATGTCAACCACTCCTCATAAGACCCAAAATCCATCAGGCTAATGCCCCACCATACCATAATCTTATGAGCCAAACTCTTAACCAAAGAACAAGCAAACAGAATATGGCTAGAAGATTCAACATACAAACCGCATAAGGGGCAAAGTATGGACTCGATATCCAAACCTCTAAGAGAAAGATTTAATCTTGTTGGTAATTTATCTAACCTTACATTCCAAGCAAAAATATTTATTTTACCTGGAACCACTGAAATCCATCGAGTTTGCGACGAAACCTCGGGCAATCATCTGACATAATTTAAATTTCAAAATTTAAAACATTTTCATTTCACATAGGTATGTAACAAAAACTCACTACGAATGAAGATATGAAATGAAGCAAAGCTTTTTACAAATTTTAAAGTTTTTCTTGTACCTTAGATTGTGAATGCTTTAAGTTGTAAATATAATTTAGATAATTAACTGCCGGGTATTTCGATATATGCAATAGTATCTCGATCAATTCTATAAAAGCTATAGTTATTTTTTTACTCATTTTCTACACTATATTTATTTTAGTAGCTATAGATTGTTTTACCCTATAATCGTAGATTTGTTATATGTTAACTACTGGTTTGTGCATACTAAAAATTTGTTTAGAAAATGCTACAAGTACGATTGTTACATAAACGCATTTGCTAAATTAGTTTGATTCTTTTGTTAATCTTAGTCGTTCGGCTAAAATGAATCAAACGACCAACACCATGTGAAACATGCCAATTACAACTCTCGAAACCCTTAACCAACTGACTTAGCTCAGTTGGCCACCTGAGTTCCTTCTGGAGTTTGAGGAGGGGTTTTACCCGGGTTCGAGTCTCGTAAGTGACAAAGAAAATCCGGATTTTCCTCTTATTGCGAAGCTGTGAGTTCTTGGGGTTTTCCTTCGCGGGTCTCTCCTAGTGGTTCGGGTCTCGGGGCCTGCCCGTTTGGATGGTTTAACTCGGGGGGTTGGATTTCAAGTGTCGTGCCGTTTTAAAAAAAAAAAAAAAAAAAAAAAAAAGGTCTTGAAACCCTCATTAATTAGTTAAAGAGGCCACCTGAGTTCCTTCTGGAGCTTGGGGAGAGGTTTTACCCGGGTTCGAGTCTCCTAAGTGACAAAGAAAATCCGGATTTTCCTCTTATTGCGAAGCTGTGAGTTCTTGGGGTTTCCCTTCGCGGGTCTCTCCTAGTGGTTCGGGTCTCGGGGCCTGCCCGTTTGGATGATTTAACTCGGGGGTCGGATTTCAAGTGTGGTGCCGTTTTAAAAAAAAAAAAAAAAAAAAAAAAAATCTTGAAACCCTTATTAATTAGTTAAAGAAACAAACATTAACGTTGATATCAAAATTTGCCACTAGAAAGATCGGAAGATATACACGATAAAGATGGCCCTGTGAAGCTTAACATGATCTTTTCGAAATATACTCGTACTAGAAACAATACATACGCATCACAACAAATAACACCCATTTTTGAAAACGTCGTATCATGCCAGATGAGACGGAAACAAAAAGACGAAACAAAAATAACTAGCACTTCCTCCTATGTTGTATCGTGAAAGTGACAATATATCTAGTACTTTTCAATAGAATGACCTATCATTTAAAATAAGGCTCGGTGGGTTTGCTCACCACCAATCTAGTATCTCGACACCATCACACACCACCAATCATATTAATTAATAGTTCAATCATTAAGTTTTTACTTTTTCATTTTAAATAATTATTATCCCAATCATTCACACACCACTAATTATTAGTATAATCATTAGGTTTTTACTTTTTCATTCCAAATAATTATCCCGATTATCTTATATTTAAAAAATTATTTTTTTAATCATACTATAAATATAAAAACAAACAAATATATAAACATAAATTAAATAATTTTCATTAACTTTTCAAATCACGAGAGTGTTATAAAATTACATTAAGTTAGATTATAACTTCCAGGTTCACGATAATAATACTCGCGAAAATCATTTTGACAACTAATATATTTGTCTCCCCATCCAGTGTTAGATATAAGTCAAATCAGATAATTAATGTGTTTACTTTATCACTTGTCGTGTCAAATATTTATGGTAAGAAAAACTGAAAAGTTAATAGTTAAATGATCTATATCCTTTTATACATGATAAAGACGAACTTGTTGCTTTTGTTCTATATGCCTTTCAACTAAAATATGCCTGATAGTAAAAAGATCGGAAGATAGGTTTATACATGATAAAGACAAAATTCTACCATTTGTTACTTCAAGACGAGTTCTCCTTATCCTTTTGGGAAATTTTGCCCTCGCCGTTTTTTTCAAACAATCATGTATTGGGTTCCTGACAAATTGCCTCTCAAAATACAATGAAGCAACGTATGTAGCAATAATCAACACGACAAGAAGTTTGATAATCCGGATGAACTATCGAGTTATCGAGAATTCGTAGACACTATCAATTGTAGTTCTATAGCAATACAAATTGAAATGACCAGGTAATTTGAAAGAGAGGGTTTTGTATGTGTGATTTTCGAATGTGGAATGATGTGAAATGGCTGCCATGCCTATAAGGTTGGTCGTGACTCTTCGAATGGCCACAACACCCCTTCTAAACACACCAGTCATGAGATTGTAACCTTAAATGTTTCAGAGGGGTCGTTAATAACTTGTATTTTAGACTTGTTTCCATAATCGTTATTGTAGTACAGTTATTGATTTATTGTGGACTTTTGATACTTAATTGGTTGGAAATGATAATTATAGGTCAATGATGAAAGAACAAGTGATGAATGACGAAAAGGCGATATTATGTTACCAAATATTAATATAATGAAATTTTAAAGGATCAAAAGCGTAACCATGAAGAATTGATGAAAAATCATGTAGAAGGAAGAATTCGCGACGCAAACACCTTGCTCACGTTGCGACAAAAGTCACAGAGATTTCAGAGTTTGACGCGAGCTCATTTTCGTGTCGTGACATTTGGGGTAAAATATATTAGCGTCGCGATGATGGTGAAGGCGTCGCAAAAAGGGGATCCGTCTAAAACCCTAACTCTTCACCTATAAATCTAACGCAATCTCTAAACCATGAGAATAACTTTCACTCACGAAATTTATAAAAGTATTGAGGTTCGTAGAGGACGTGAAGAGGGTAACGAAGAGACATTCCTCTATTCTACGTGGTGTTGCAAGAGCTCGTCACTCATGTAACACGCTTTTGTTTTTTCTTAGAAAAACCCTAGCCGCCACATCAATGATAGGCGTCTTCCACCCATAACAACGATGGCAAACGGAACAAATAGCATTTCAGAAACCAAGAGGAACGTTCAACATGTTAACAATCGTAACCACGAGCAGCGAAACAAAGGTATTCACAACAATTCCAACCTTAATTTTCGTAAGGTTCATAAGTCATATTCATCAATCTTTGTCTCTAATATCCCATGGAAAGCGACAGTCCAAGATCTTTGGGATACATGTAACAAATGGGGTGTGGTGATTGATGTATACATTGCAGCAAAGAGATCCAAATCGGGTCACCGGTTTGGTTTTGTACGGTTTGAAAACGTTAATGACATCAATCTGTTAGTTTCTAATCTAAGAACGGCATGGATGGGTGGGTTCCATTTATTTGCTGATGTGGAGAAGTATGGCCGAACTAATAACATTATTGAGGAACGATCTGGGGACTGCAAACCCAACGAAGGTTTGAATTCTAAACCTGTTAGTAATAATGAAAACGTTTTTCAGTCTTTCAACTCATATGCTAAAGTGGTCTTGGGCAATAAATCAACGGGTATGTCGAGTAATAATGATGCAAGTAATGATGGAGCAAAATCTGTGGGGGTGTCGGTTTGTAATAAGGTAAACGAGGAGTCGGGTAATGAAGCGGTGATGTCTATCTCGGTAGATGATTGTTTAGATTTGGATGGTATGGAGCGTAGTATTCTTGCTAAAGTCAAAGATTTAAATGTCATTACGGATCTTCTGAAAACTATGTCTTCTGAGGGTTTCGATGATGTTGGTCTTAGATACGTTGGGGGACGTTGGGTTTGGTTGGAATTTGATTCTATGGATCACGTGGAAAGTGTCAAGACTTCTAAGGCGTTAAATGAGATATTTTTGGAGTTCAAAGATGTTTCTCACGACTTTATTCCGGACGAAAGATGTGTTTGGATAGATTGGTGGGTTTGCCATTGGTATCATGGGCTCCAGAGGTTTATAAGAAGTTGGGTGCTCGGTGGGGATGTAGTGTGTTTACTGACATGGTAAATGACGGACCAATGTCTCATGGGAAGGTTTGTGTCCTTACTGAGTCTTTACATCGAGTGCTAGAGTCCTTTATAGTTTCGTATCGTAATCGGTCTTATCGTATTATCGCTACTGAGTTTGCATATTGGGCGCCCAATATAGAATCCAATATAGAATCGACGGAGGTTAATTCCGTAACTGTTTCTCTCGAAAGAAAGGATGATGAAGGTCCTAGTTCGGATGGAGGATTGGAACATGAGGTGCCTTTGGACGGTGTTGGTTGTGATTCAGACTCGTCGAATGATGACAGCAAAGATTCGGGTTCGTCTAGTGATTTATCAGCTACTAGTCGGTTTTTGCGAGAGGAGGATGTTCATGGGGTGGAAAGTGATCTAGTTGACTCCATTGAGGAAGGTGAGCTCCGTGGCGATTCGGTCTTGTATAATGATAGGTGTGTTAAGAAATGTATGGAAACGAATTTGGAAGACGATGCTGGTATAGATATTCAAGATTGTTATAAAAGTGTTAATGAGAAATGTGAGGAGGTTAATAACAATATGTCTAATAAGGTGGAAGGCGAGACTCTTGGAGAACATTTTGAGTCAGTTAATGCTCCTGCAAAGGATCCCAACATTGTGTCTCCATCTACACCCCCGGGTAATGATCTAATCCTTGCTGACGAGTCTGATTCTACGTGGCTTGATTATATTGGTCCTCTAATTAGCGGCGAGCTAGACTCTGAAAAACGCTGGAGCTATAGAGACCCAAATGGGAATGTTCATGGGTTGTTCTCTCTCGCGCAATTACGTATGTGGAAAGATTATTTTCCTAGCGATATTCAGATTTGGAGTTATTATGGCAACGTTAAAGAAGCTATTTTTCTACACAACGCCTTAACAAGACAAACAAAGGATGCCGGTTAGATCGCTTTGCATTTGCGGTTTGATGCAACGGGTGTTCGGTTTCGTTCACGGGAGGTCATCTTTTTGGCGCCATGGTGGCATCTCCTGTCTGATTCTAGTTGGCATCGGTTTTTTGCGTGTTTGTCCTGTTTTTATTAGAGCTTATTTAGTTCCCTACTCTCTTTGGTCTTTTGGATCGATTTGCGTGTAGCTTGTTCCACTAGTTTCTTTCTAGCTCTTTTTAATATAATCTCAATTGCCGTTCAAAAAAAAAATGAATGTTAGTGTTATGATGATTGTAAGCGAAACTCCATCGTGCACAAGTTGATTATGTAAACTAGTTATATATTATTTAATAATTAGGGTTTATTGCTGTTGCAACCTGTTTCGCGTCTTTTGTTTATTTCAAGGTCCAATCACATCTATTCTCGTATTCCTACTATTTAGATGTTAGATTATTGAAACTAGTTGCATGGTTAATAGCCCATTTGTCTTTTATCTTGATTAGGCAAAAGAAACGTTAAATAGCTAGTAGAGTAACTATCTCATCTTTGCAGGTACTTGGTCTGTTACTGTTTGAATCAAAATAATTTAAACTGATATAAAATATGTTGTAATGTATAAAATCCATTGTATCCAGTTAAGAGTGATTTGTAATTAAATTAGTTCTACTGATAGCCTTTGATGGATTTAAGCTAGCATTGACACCCGAGCTAGCAATTGCGGATCTAGGACTTTTGCAATAGGTGAACCACTATTAGTTTGAGGTTTGATTTTATTTGAATTGACGAATCATGCTTAATGCATGTTTAAGAAAGGTTAGGTCTAAGCTAACAAAGCCTATGACTTTACTTATTCCTCGACCATCTAAGTCGAGGGCATTCACACTTAAGATGATTTTTGTGCTTGCAAGATTAGGTAGTTGTTAATTTATCTAATATCTAGGTAGATTGTCCCTAAATAGTTACCTTTATTTCCCGTAGTAGTTCATCCATTTATTTTATTGTCATTTATGTTATCCAATCTTCAAAACCCTGAGATTTGTCCACTACATAAAACAGATATAAAATTTTGATCGAGTTTAATATATTACCCATACTTCAAGTTATTATTAAAAAAAATAAAGAAAATACTAACTAATTCGTTAATGGTAAAACTATCATTTTACAAAACAGTAACAATTATATGTTTTTTTTAAACTAGTTTTATTTGTCCGTGAAAAATTATTTAAAACGAATGGAATAATAAAAAATTAATTAAGGGCCATAAATTTTAATCTGTTCTAAACATTTAACTAATCATATTTTATTATTTAACCTTGTTTTTTAAGGTTTCGAAACAATAGTCACTCATTTCACAAATGAATTGCAAAGTATTTGCGAAACAGCCGACATATATAAAGTAAAA